>CM033469.1:152206606-152748775 GCA_019447015.1 Hymenochirus boettgeri
ACCGCATCTATCGGTATATTTATATTGTCTGCTTTTATACAATTGTACACTTAGATCATTTCATTAATTGGCTGTTCTTTCTATTTCTCTTCCTCCGTTCTTTAATTCTGCTTTTTTGGACCGTATCTCCTCCCACAGTTTTTGAGCTAGAGACATGAAATTTGGTCAAGACGTGCAGGACATATGGAGAAGTGTGCTATTACCAGCTAGGAATCCGCAAAGCAATACGGCATATCGGAGAAAAACAAGATTTTTTTTCCCCCATAGATTATTATGGTAAAATCTAAATGTGGCTATTTCAAAATAGTTTTGTTCTGCGTCATAAACAAAATGCTGATACAACCCCCCCCCCCCCCACACACACACACAGCACAGTTACAACCCACACTGACTCCTTTCATTCCCATGGAAGCCATACTTAAAGGGTAACTATAGTCAAAAAAAAAATAAGTTGATCAATCATGAAATGTTATAATGGTCATACATCAAAAACATATAACCCCAACCTCATACAAGTACCAACCCTACTGACCTACCCTTTCATTTCTGTTGGCAGCCATACTTAATCTCGGGAAAATGAGGTGTGGAGTAGATGTTGATCAACAGACTAATGTCCTAATCTATCTGTACTATTTATATTGTCTGCTTTTATACAATTGTACACTTAGATCATTTCATTAATTTGGCTGTTCTTTCTATTTCTTCTTCCTCCGTTTTATTCTTCCGCTTTTTTGGACCGTATCTCCTCCCACAGTTTTTGAGCTAGAGACATGAAATTTGGTACAGACGTGCAGGACATATAGGAGAAGTGTGCTATTACCCAGCTAAGGAATCCGCAAAAGCATTACGGCATTATCGGAGAAAAACAAGATTTTTTTTCCCCCATAGATTATTATGGTAACAATGCTCAAATGTGGCTATTTCAAAATAGTTTGTTTCATGGTCATAAACACAAATGCTGATACAACCCCCCCCCCCCCCCCCAACAACACACACACGTTACAACCACCTACTGACCTACCTTTCCATTCCATGAAGCCATACTTAAAGGGTAACTATAGTCAAAAACTAAGTTTGATCAATCATGAAATGTTATATATGGTCATACATGCAAAAACATATAACCCCAACCTCATACAAGTACACACACCTACTGACCTACCCTTTCATTTCTGTGGCAGCCATACTTAAATATGCATAAAAAAATAATGCATAATTTTAAAAATTATTTATTATATATCCTCAATAAATTTATTGAGTTTAAAAAAAACAAAAAAAATATACCCCTCAACCAGACCCAGGTACACACACCTACTGACCTACCATCCCATTGCTGTGGCAGCCATACTTAAAGTGTAACTGTAGTCAAAAAAACAAACTTCTAATGATTAGTTAATTTGTTTTTTTTGACCCCCAACCTGACACAGGTACACACACCTATTGACTTACTTATACAATACTGTGGCAGCTGTACTTAAATGGTAACTAAAGTTGAAATAATTTTTTTGATCAATAATCAAAAGTCTGTTTGTTTAAATTCCAACCTGATCCAGGCACACACACCTACAGACCTACCTTTACATTTTCATGCCAGCCATATTTAAAGGGTAACTATAGTAAAAAAAAAGACTAATTATCAACTTTTTTTTTTTTTTAACCCCCAACCCGACACAGGTACACACACCTACTGATCTACTTATCCATTACTGTGGCAGCCATGCTTAAAAGGTAACTATAGTCAAAAAACTAATTTTCATGAATAATCAAAAAGGTTGGTTTTTAACCCCCAACATGACACCTACTGACCATTCCCTCCATTAAGGTTGCAGCCATACTTCATACTAATCATCAACAAAGTTTGTTTTTTTTAACCCCCCAACCTGACCCAGGTACCGTAAACACACCTACTAACCTACCCTTCAATTTCTGTGGCAGCATACTTAAAGGGTAACTATGGTCAAAACAGATTTTGACCAATAATCAAATTTAATTATTTTTTTCAAAACCCCAATGGGAACAGGTACAAACACCTACTTGACTACCCCTCCATTCCTGTGGCAGCTATACTTAAAGGCTAACTAAAGTCAAAACTTATTGACCAATCATCAAAAAAAGCTTTTTTTTTAACTCCCAACCCGACACAGGTACACATACCTACTAATCATTCGTATCCAGTTGACGGTGGCAGCCATACTTAAAGGGTAACAAAAGTTAAAAAAAACAATTTGATCAATAATCAAAAAGTTTGTATTTTTAACTTCCAACCTGATCCAGGTACACACGCCTACTGACCTACCATTTCATTTTCAAGGCAGTCATATTTAAAGGGTTACTATAGTCAAAAAATGTTTTTGACTAATCCTCAATTAAGTTACAGGGTTATTCAATTAAAGTCCTTATTTAAAATGGTGCTAATTTTGTCCCAACCAATCAGATCTTATTTAACATTTGAAATCTAACATCTGATTGGTTGGGGGCAAAATTGGCACCATTTTTAAAGATAAAAACTTTTATTGAATAACATATGATGGTTGGGGCAAATATGGGCACCATTTTTAAAGATAAAAACTTTTATTGAATAACCCTATGAGTCTTTATCCCTCAACCTATCGAGTACACACCAACTGACATACCATTCATTCCTTTCAAAGCTATATTAAAGGGTAAGAATGTCCTCAATTGCGATTATTGAGTTTAAAATCTGCAGCAACAAACCTACACATTCCCTTTCAAAATGCAGCTTTCAGGGCTAGGCCACACTAGCGCATTTTTTGCACGTTTGCACACGTGTTTTCGCTCTCGATTGTGCCGTAATTTTTGCTAACAGGAAATCATGCGTGTTCTCTTAAAAAATAGCGAAAAACGATGCATGTAGTGTGGCCACAGCCTCAAGCCAAATTCAATGTTTATACTTAAACTTTCCCTTTCTAGTTTTTTTGCTTTTAGTAACTGGTTTACTTAACCAGAATAGTTTATGTAGGATATGCATTACAGATATGTAAAACAGAACTATTCATACATCAATTAAAGCCCATAAAATAATTATTTAAACGTGATTGTGTCAGACATCCTTTTACTTATAAGCCTTGCAGAATGGACCTTGCGAAGTCTAGGCTTTGGGGATAAGACATTAAGCCTAAAAATTTGTTTTTTGGGTGGAAAATACTCTTTAATAAACACTTGACGGACAACAACCTGGATTAGTACCTAACAAGCATGTATTTAAACAGGATAAGCAACCAATAGCCCCCCCAGAGTTTGACTTCTACAACAAGTACCCTGCTGCTAGGGAATACTGGAGTTTTCAAACCACTTAATGAAGAATAGATGGACAGAAGGATTTAAACATGGCTTTCATGACCAGGATGGGACTAGCCTTATTTGTATTGTCAGTCCATTTTATGTCTTCAACCTTTTTCTTGTTTTTTAACATGTACTATACCATTTTCTGCTTCCCGATCATTGAAGACATTTCGAAAAAGAAAAAGAAAAAAGAAAATACACCTTTAATGGTAGTAACTTAGATTTCAACACAAAGTACTGAATCCTATATGTGCACTTACTGGTAGTTTTAATTGGACTTTGGCCTGGAAACTGGCACTGTAAACAATAATGATGTATGGGAGAATGATCCCAATATGGAACGATTACCACCTAACGGCTATTTTAATTCTGAAAGCCATTACTAAATGTTATCCACTACTGAATATCCATTGTATTCAGTTAGATTAACTGGACTCGAAGTTTAATTCTTGAAGACTTTCACTATCATCCGACTGGCTTTCTCAATTCAGAATGACTTGTACAAGAATCTGTGGCAATTAGTTACCCTGGAAAGTCCAATTAGCATATCACACCAGGTGTTAAGGGCGTGATTGGATAGTGGCTAAGAGGTGTTATAGGAACGCCCAGGGTAAGGAGTCGAAACAGCATTGTACATGATAGAGAGTTGGTGTCGAACCCCCCCCACCTCTATTCAGGCTTGGTTTCTTTATTTTCACATAAATGGCCTCCTTGACACCTCTCTTGAACCAGTCACATCCTTTGAAGAGGATGTTGACATTACAATCTTCAAAGGTATGTCCTTTTCCTTAAGATGCAGGTACACGGCGGAGTCCTGACCGAGGAATTGGCTCTTCTGTTGTGGGCCATTGTTATTATTATTATTTGTGGATTTATATAGCGCTAACCTTTCCGTAGCGCTTTTCATGACCAGGATGGGACTAGCCTTATTGTATTGTCAGTATATGGGGGTGGGTAGGTGGATAAACTCCCCTCCTAAAAGGCTAGTACCAGGACATCAATGTATTGTGTCTGTTCACTGTTTGTAGCAACCATGGAAAACTTAACAAGGTTGGGACTGAATGTGTAGCTTGTATTGTGAATCTTAGGTCTCATACACTATGGACCATATTGCGCTAATAGAACACCACTAACCTAATATTTTGGTTAGTAGTCAGCTATGAATTACGACAACATCTGTAATAATTAAACATGTTGGTATTAATACGTCAAATCAATGCATATTTCATATGCCCTCTTGGTTGAAGTAGGCTATAATATTGGGTGCTGCAGCTTTAATTGACGTGACTAAAGACCACTGCATACAGTATATGATCAGAGAATCTCACACAATCTATTATCAGTATAAAGTTCTGTGTGTGATGCCTTAATCATACAACATTCTAAGAGGCGTCATTAACAAATGTCGTCTTCTATATATTTTATCTTCTGTCTACTTTTTATTTGATACCCTTCATTAAATAAGTAAAATTAAACTCCTTTTTGCCTAAAATTACCCATGGTGACCACCGAAACATTAGGTCCTTATCCTAGGGTTTTGCCTAGATCCTTTATTGAAGTTTACGCGTATCCCAGTCTTGTCGGACCCCTTCCACAGTCTCGGACCTCACCTATCGGAAGACGAGATCTTGTCGAGTGCATCCTCTCCTTGTCTGAGGGAGAAGATGGGACTAGACCAGAACGTCAGTGTAGATTCATCATCAGTGGTGTTCCTCAGGCTGGGTACTTTTAAGGGGAAGGGAAAGGCTAGAGGAAGAAAAATGCCTTTTAAATAATATATTGTACTTCATTTAATTTTTTCTTAAATTCCTTTAAGGCAAACACTTTATTAAATGATTAGACCTGGCAGACATTTTTAGAATCCCATCAGCTGCCACATATCTATAGCTACCAATTTCAAGCGATGCAGTTTGATATTGAAGTTTTAATTAGGAATACACCAATCTACTACACAATAATACGATATCTAATGTGATCTAATGAGTAATATCTAGCTTTACTCACCTAAGCATCCTTGTGCTCTGCTCCCACTTCCGGGTTTGTGATGATCCGGCCAATGAGAAGACACGCTTCTTCCAGATGGACTCAGGAGCAGAGCACCGAAGCAAAACAGGTGAGTAGAAGCTAGACTAGAAAGTGAGGGATGGGATTGGTAAGTGGAGTTGTCCTTTAAATTGGTTACCTTTCCTAGTTACATCAAACATCTCTTATTTTTTCATGGTTGCCGGGTTTATGGGAGACCAACCTATATACCCCTCATCTGTTTTTGTAACTTAAGAAAATATTGTGTTTCTCTTAATCAGTCTTTTTATGCTGTGTAGGTGCCTTGCAAACAAAATATATATCAATATAACTAACTGAGACTGAGGAAGTATCACTGTAATCAGGAAAATCTAGAGTGTGATATTTTAACTGCCTTTAATAACCTAATTGTGCGTGAAAGTATAAATATCTAAGCGTGTTTTTGTATTAACATGTCTTATTTTAGTATGTGGGTGTGGTCAGTGTATGTAATTTTCAGTCTATGGTATGCGTATCTGTCAGTGGTTTCAATTGTGGCTGTGGTTGATGTATGTATATGGACATTTTTGTGTATTTGTGCCCGTGTTTTTGTGGCTGGACTATAGAAATCCTGGTACTAGGATTTGGTAAGTAAAATATTAAATATATCTGTTGTTGCAATAAATAAAAAGACTGTAAATATGTTATAACCTTTTGCAAAACCATTAACTGACAGACCTCTGGCTCCTCCAACAGTCTGCCCTCTTTCATTATAAACATATTTATTCTAGTCTAATTTCACTGAATGTTATTCAAATGTAATTTAATTCTTTTGTGTCCATCTATTGTGATGTGGAGTCAAAACAATCCAGATCAAAAACCCATATGTTTGGCTTTCTAAGGACAAAAGATGAGCCATAAAGGAAGAAAAAGCCAAAACCAAAAACACTTGGCTTCCGCATTGATGAAAATTCAGACACGTGACTAAGGAATTTGTGACTGGTGGCTTCAATGGATATTTACTGCAGCTAAAAGGGGTCCAAGCATAAGTCTTTTGTAATTAAATGTTAAAGATGGTGTTAAAAGAAATATATTGGTGGATCTCCTTTTTTATTACAGGGTATCTCCACTCGTTTTCTAAGCTTTCGTAATCCAGTTTCTATTGAAGAATGGGGGTAAGGAGCTGTGCCTTACCTTCCGTTCTTCAATAGAACACACAGGAGCCAGGAGAGAAGGTAAGAACTACCCGCCCTCGCTCGCTCCCCCGGCGCGTAGTCTGACAGGTCCCGCGCGATCTATGCGCATAGAAGACATGGTCCGTTGGGACCTGTCAGACCTGCCAGAAACATATTGCTACTCACTTGTAGCAATATGTTATATTTCCTTGTATGCCTGAATAACATCTCATACACCGCTCTCATATTTAAAAGGGAACTGTGGTCTCTATACAACTGCTCCGTATTAAATGTAGCACCCTCCTACTTTAATGTCTCTATTATCATGCTTCCAGGTAATTTTAGCTTTCCTACCTGACTCCACAATGTGTGATAGGGTAATACTTTCAGGTGAAACATAAAAGGGGTGGAGAGATACAAGTTACAAGTGTCTGGACATAAATTAGATATTAGGTAAAATGGTTAAAGGTAACTGTAGTTTTGTTTTTTCCATTCCCCTTCTGGCCCAGGGCTAAACAGTGGGAATCCATGTTCTGCAAGAAGCGCTTTCTCCTAACTGACAGTTACAATTGTCAGATTGTGGATTTGACACTTGACATCATAGCCAGTGACTGAATGTTAATCCCCTGTCTGCCTCAACTGAGCATGCCCAGGCTCAGTATACAAGTTTCTAAACGCTCATTTTCCATGAGGCATCCAGAAGCATAGCAGTCATACAGTAATGAATTCATAGGACAAACTATGATTATATTAAAATATTAAAGAGGCCATTCTTTCAAATATGTTTCTTATGAGGTGGAGTTGTTTCTACAGCAACTTTTAGCTGGTTATTACATCCTTCATGTCTGTATACAGGAGGTAGAAATACTTGCTACAACCTCCGACATAACTTTAAATTATTTGGGGAAAGTCTAATTTAGTGGACTTCAAAGGGTAGTCACACCCCTAATAAAAACTTTTAGTATGTTACTTAGTGCCCCCAAAACATAGGTTACATTTTACATAAAATATTTAATAATGTTCCCAGTGAGTAATCTCATTACAACCCCCACGATCAACTGCTGCAGCTTCATGCCTTTTTTCATTCACAGGCAGCAGCAGTGGGAATGTCCAGTAATAGCAGTCAGCCAATGGCCAGACTGCCTCACCTGGAAGTAGCAGAGAGCTGCGGCAGTGGATCGTTGAGGTTGTAAGTATGATTACTCACTCTGGAAACATTAGTAACATTTTAGTAAAACATACCTATGTTTTGGGGAGCAGCATTGAGTAACATACTAAGTTTTTAGGGGTGACACTACCTTTTAAGTATGACAGTGTCAATATTTGGCTCAACTGAATAAATAGTGCCATGTAGTAAATTTAATTTGTGTTATTTTATTGCTTTAACAATTATATTCTCAATATTTAAAATAATCACAGGGTGAGAACAATGTAACATCAACGAGCAGCCATGTTCAGTCTATTCGCAAGTGGATATAATAACAACCAGCATTCAGCATTCCTATCCATGTAGTAGAGCTAAATAATGTGCCAGCAGAGCTGGAGAATGTCTGCAGCAGCCACGCCTACCCATGTTGCTTTGGAAATCAATGCAAAAACCGGACCCAAATCAGGCAAGTTTTAGTATGCCAACATTTAGCTCTCCAAAGACAACGTTCTACTAACATAAAGCACAATAGTTAATAAAATAATTAGTTACGGTTCTGCTTGATGGCACTGATTTTATAAACTTAAAAATGGTATAAAGTAACCAAGCTGTGTAGAGAACCCATTAGGTTTGGAGAATTTAATATGAGCTGCACTCACACCTACGGTAAATGTGGTTGGAAAAAATGCAGTGGCGATTAGACGTTAAAAAATTAAACATTTATTCATAACAATTAATTATTAAAAAAAAAACTTCTGTAATGATTTATTTATTTGTATAGATCGTAGTCATAGTTTTTGCTTACATTTAGGAACCCCCATATCAACCCAGTTGGGTGAAAACAATTGGTGCTTGTCCTTGACCCAAAACATGGAAGAAACAAAAAGTTAATGAACCTTTAAAGGATCGAAACAAGAGGAATTAACACGAATATGGACTGGGAAATCCAACCTCACCCCCATGGTAATTTGCTATTATTTTCTGACACATTTTTGATGAACAAAAGTTTAAAATTCCCCTTATTGCTGGACACAATGAGTATTTAGGTGCCACGTTTGAATCTCTGATGTGGCACACATACTTGCTGAGATGCACTCATCTATTCCCGTTTTTAAGCAGAACCAAAATTTAAAGGCCTAAGTGCATTTTTCACTTTGTATGTAATTCTCCAAACCTATGCACACATTAAAATTGTGCACCTTTTGTTTTATCCTCCTCCTTTGGCCCTTTCATGGTTTGATTCCTATTTACTGGGACTGATCTCTAACCATGAGCAGGCACAATGCAACACAGTTCAGTATGTACAAGACATGTATGAAACCAACTTTCTGCTCACCCTGCTGCCCCTAGAAATAAGCAACAGTGAATGTCAGTCCCACTGAGACAATGCTAGTGAAAGTACTCTTCTACAGTTACTGATATATGTCGAGTTCAGCTTGGCCTACATTAAGCAAAACTACGTATATTGGCAAGACTTAAATTGTATTTTCAAATAAATTCCATGGTGATTTATTATAGGATAGTGTAAGTTTATTAAGAGCTAAACTAAAAAGTACAAGTTGCAGGTGAGGTCAATAACTTTAAGTAAAGATTGATCAGTTCGATTTATTTTCTTATTTAACTCAACTAAGCAATCAGACTTTACGTACACTTATAGAAACACTGCAGGTTCTGTCATTTTTAAGTTAAATTCCTCATAACACAATGTTTTTTACATATACTGTAGTCTTCTTTCAAGTTTGGGACTATATTTGCAGGATGTGCTTATATTCAACCCCATATGCAATTGTTACATACGCTTATAGTGTTGTTTAAAGTAAGAAACGACATGCGATTGGAAAGATTGCTGAAGACTCTGCACAGAATTTTATCTGGCTTTGTTCAGTGCAAGATCCAAGCACCTGTTAGCATCTATTTTGGTGCAATAAATAGCCCCATTTGGCTTGTTTCCTCTTGCTCGTTATTTTATGAAGAGCTTCACTATTAAAAAGCTCTCTTTGCCAAAATATAAGAAATACGTATGCCTGATGGTTAAAGACTTGTTTGAGAAGAACTTTTGTTATTTAGTTCCTGTGCATTTATGGTTGCTATTTATGTAATTTTACAACGTTTTTCTTGTGAAACATATGTTATGCTGGAAGCTCCAAAAATGTTTTAAATTAAAAAAACTGTCTAGAGAGCACAATTGTGCAGATAATTCGTCCAATATATTGAAATTCTCAGTTTTTGGGGGCAATGGAGTCTTTATGATTGTGGGGGAACCGAAAAATCTGGAAGAAATCACCAAATCCAGGAAGAACATACACACCTGCAGATGCAGCAAGGCCCAATTGAACCCATGATGTACGGGGGACATTAAAGTATTTTCTGGTTTGCAAAGTTTTTTTTTTTTTTTTAGACTTTGGCAAAGCTTTTCTTGCAAAAATACACTTTCTGCGATGCATTTTTTTAGTTGACAGTCATCATGCCCAGGGGCTAATGTGAGATTGCAAGATAACTAGCCCATTTATGTTCTGTAATGTTTCTTATCCATTAAACCCCGATTCTAGTTTTTCTAGATTCATGTTAATAAATATTTAATTTAGGAGGAAGAACTGTTGCAGCTATATGGAACACGAGCTTTAAACAATTCTGAAAAAGAAAGGTTACAGAAATCCAGAGGTAAGGTTTATTCTTTGAATTCTTTGTTGTTAATAATCTGGAGAAATTATGCATTTTTGACAGTTGCGTCAAGTGGGGTTGCTTCAAGGCATGTCCACGACTACACCCCACAAGAGTAAATTAATGTATAGGTGCAGGAATACCCCCCCACAAACACGCAACACCTACCCGACTGAAGACTGAAAACAGAAATTCCTCCTGATTTCCAACAGTCCCTATAATCCTTTTTGTGGTCT
This sequence comes from Hymenochirus boettgeri, assembly GCA_019447015.1. NCBI lineage: Eukaryota > Metazoa > Chordata > Amphibia > Anura > Pipidae > Hymenochirus > Hymenochirus boettgeri. The sequence goes on from CM033469.1 coordinate 152,217,130, forward strand.
TTCAGGGGACAGACATCAGTCACAACCATCATAGTGACTTCACAGCAGGTGACTTATGCGCTTCTATTATGAGGAGGTGTACTGTCATGCAGGGGTCAGCAGAGATCTGGATGAATATATTTCTTCTGGGATGTCGGGGGAGGGGTGGTCTTAAAGTTTGGGATGGTTCATGCACTGTATATCAAAAGTGCATCCTAAATCATTGACAATAATAAATAAACCAGTGGTGCCACCTATTTATAAAATGGTTACACCTGCTATAAAAACACTGATGTTCAGATTCCCAGTATTAGATACTTTTTTAGAAAGATTCCAAATGCCCAGTTTGTTTGTTTTTTTTACTATGTATGAATCAAGGCACATATTATTATATTTAATAGAGCCTAATCTTATATTATATATAAAGTATTTAACTATATTATAATTTAATTGATGTTTTCGTTGGTTATTTTAGTTCCTCATAAATTATTTCCTAAGGAAGATCCTGGTGTCCAGTCAGCACCCTTCCAAAGGATTCCGAGCAGCCCTCTACTGAAAAGAATGTTTGGATTCGGTCTGCCTCAGCCTCCACCAATGATGACATTTTTTATAAATTAATCTGGTTATACACCGTCTTACAGATCTTTCATCTGTGAGGTTAGGAGGGCAAAATAAAATAATAATTGTAATACCTACTTTTCCTCTAGTTTTATATCTAATGTTACCTTCTATTCATATAATGCTTGATGATCTGCAGTGAACTACTGTTATGGTGGTACAGACATTGAGAATCTGTGAAGATCAGCTGTCGTTATATAAATCCTATATCCATTAGAATCTTATAAGACAATACTCACTGAGAGATTAGTATGCAGGACTAATTCCCATAGACTATATTAGGTAAAAGTTCTTTAATAGAAATACTGCATATATTTCTTGTCCAACTGTACACTCGTGAACCTACCCACGTACCATATATGCCAATAGTAGAAAAAACACACAAAAGTTTACAGTTCCTAACAGGTTTCAGAACTTTATCAGGAACCTCCCCATATTTTTCTACTACTTAGTTATAGAAGGTAATTTTATTGAAAAATCCTTGCCACTACTTGGCTAGAGAAAGAAATATCGAGACAAATCTCTGAAAATGAAAAAGTGCAGGTACATAAAATTCATGGGGAGGTAGGAGTGAGTATCTATATCTCCATTTGCTGTGAAGTTGAAAAGACTCACATTTTAAACTTTCTGGCCTTGCTCGTGTCTTCTTTTGTGGCTGGACATTCCCCTGACATATTCTTTTCTTTCATCCAAATGTTTTCCTTTGTAGTGAATGCAGTCACCATCCTAGAAAGAAATTCGGGAGCTGTGATTTACACTGTAAACTTGCTGTTAAAATGTATTCCCAGTCCCATTCTTAACCGACTCCTCCTTCATCTAAAATGACTTTCTATGAAGTCAGAATAGTCAGTAATCATTGTGAGTCATCACGAAGAGGTGACATTCCCCCATACAATTCACACATTTCAGTTGCAGCAGTATACTGCACATAGCAGTATACTTATGATAATAAGGCACTTGGTTGACATATTATTTTTCAATATAGATTATTATTTAAAAATAAAGTAGAACAAAAGGTACTTGTTCCTAACTTCCTTTAGAATTGTAAAATGCACCTCATTAGTGCTTTAAAGAGCATGTCACTCAAAAAAAAAACAGCAGTCAACCAGAGCATCCTGTATAAGGTAAAGTTATAGTCTTCCATCGACGAATGCCAATAGTTAATTAGCTCACAACAGAGGGGGGACATCTGTATGATCGTCCAACTGAGTCCGTAATAACCATATAGCAAAGGTACTGAGCGGATACTTTGCCCTCTTGGAGATATCAGCAGTTCAATTGTGTCCATGCACCATACATCCATGGACTTCCATGAGCCGATGGAGTCCTTCCCACACAGGAAACCGAGCCTTCCTCACCCACGCTGAGCTCCCGCCTCTGTATTTTCATCACCGTGTGACTCAGGGCACTCAAAAAAAATTTAAGCTAATATATGTAGATTATCCCCACCAAAACCTAGGTTTTGCATTACTACCTTATACCAAGTTATTCATTAGGACCTGACCCGGTCCCTTGCCGCTCACTACTCTGCTGCTTCAGGCGCTCCACTTCTGGTTGCCACTCACTTCCAGGAAGTGGAGCGGCTGTCGTGGTGCAGGAGCCACTGCTCCTATTTTTGCTCGAAACGAGCAGGGAGTGGCACCTAGACGGTGAGGGACTGGGTCAGGTAAGAAAGTTTAGGAGCATCTTGGCATAGTTATTAAGCGAAACCTAGTTTTGGGGGGGGGTCTGATCTACATTTTAGCTAAAGTTATTTTTTAGTGGACTTGCCCTTTAATGATTGTCCCTTGCGGGTCAGTGTACATGTTGGCTTATGGCCCTGCAATTTTTATCTTTATTTATGAATGCTGACCCTTCATTGTGTTTTAATGGCCATTAGATAGAATGAATGTCATTTTTTTAATGCCATTTAATATGCAGAATACCTATTAAAGGAGGATTTACTTTTAGGTTTTATGCTGACAGACAGAAAATATAGAAGTCTGTATCATTAATGTTTCTGAAACTGGAACTTTGTAATGATTTTTAAGAGATCAAACTGCCTTACTTCATGCCAGTTACACATTAACATATTCCCTAGCAGTACTGATGAAAAATGTTTCTGCCTCTGTTTAGGTAACAAATTGCAGAATTATAAATTATTTTCTCTAATCATTAAAGAACACAAGTTAAATGCCAACACACACAAATCTCTTCTCTTTTGTTTGTCTTTAGCATAGCATAAAGTTTATTGACATCTGTACATGGCTTTAAAGCCAGACTCAAAAATAAGTTTTTGACTGAACTTTGTCACGTTGACCAGACACACCACTCTGCTCCACTATATGTTTGATGTATTAAGGCTTAGGTGTTATTGTGAAGTCTTAAAAACAGAGTACTTCCCAGTTTTGGACAAATTGAAGGCCTTAATTCTATTTGGATCTATTACAGGTTATTTTTCTTTCTATAATAATTTCTGGCCATTTCCCTACCCTCTTAAAACATTTCCCATTCCTGCATTTTGTTTGTCCTGTTAATGTTTTTAGATCTTCATTAAGCAATGTAAATTAAGTTAGTGGTTTTAAGGTAAATCCCATTGTTTATATGTGTACAGGTAAGTAGTACATTTAAATCACCTATATATCAAAATCCTGTGCAGTTAAATTTAAAAAGGCCCAACATGCTTCAATATCCATACAAAAGCTAGAAAAACAGGTCAGTACTCAGAAGCACAGAGTGAGGATGAAGAAAGGGGGGATTATACCCCATTTATTAAATACTAGTCAGACCCAATCCTGATACGGTTTCACAAAAAGAAGTTCACAGTGGATATCTAAACACGCTTTTTCAAGCTTATTTCTTATGTGGAAGGATGATAAGGATACAAATGAGCTTCAGGGTATTGGAAGATCTCAGTGACATAGGCAAACACATTCTAGTAGCCATGGGAACTGTTCATTTTTACTCGTCTAATTCAGTCAAGTAATACGGTAACAGCAAACAAATATGGTTGCTGTGGGTTACTGAATCATGAAAAACACTTGCCCTATTATAAGGTTCTCATCATCCAGCAGTGCTATTCAATTAATAAATGGACTTGAAGTTTAGTAGTTAAAGACATTTCTCTAGTCACCCAACTGTCCTTCTCCATCAAATGAATTTGCAGTCAGATGGACTAGCGAAACGCAGACAATCCCACCCTGCCCTTCAGCTTGGTGCAGGGTGGGAAAGGGGCATGGTCAGAGGGCATGGCGTCATGGGGGCGGGGTATGACATCATACGTCTGGGGGATGGTTAAGGGAGGAGTACAGGTGTTTTCGGTGGCGTGGTCCTCAAAGGGGGTGGGACTGAGAAGGAGACTGGAGTGCCTCTCAGTCGCGGGAGTCTGGGTCGTCTCGTGGGAGTGCGGGAGATCACCCCAGAAGAGGGAGACTCCCGGACAACCCAGGAAAACGTCTCCAAGAACTAAACTTGGAGTCCAGTTGATTTAACTGAATAAACAGATATTTGCCTTATTATTCAATATTCCCGTTTTGTGCATTATTTTACCTACGTTCCTGAAGTTCACTTTAGCAACTGAACTTACTATTAATTACAAGAGAAGTTAGGTCACTTAGAGTTATGCAACATACTAAACTTTTGCAACGATAAGAGATCTTATTGAGAGATGTATCCTTCAAGAGAACAACATAAATTAGATAGGGTTAAGCAGAACATACACCAATGATCTAGAAATCTCTAAAATAAATTTTTGAATTTTTAACAGGATTATTCAAAAGTGAGCACTTTTTTAGTGCTGTTTTTTTCAATTATGTGTTCAGCCATCTTTTTTGTATTGTTAAAGACACCGAGAGCCCACAATAAGCCTCACTAACCCTTTTTCTGTCAGTGTTCCATAGATAACCATGGCTTAAAGAGGGTTTTGTTGTGAGGGCAGAAGTCTACATTTTTTTGTACATTTATTATGTAACATGTTGAAATTGCAACATACGGGTAAGTAGATAAGTAGACTACAGCTCTTGGTGCATCTCCATAGTAACATTACCAGACATCTGAAGTGCTTAAACTGTTTTTATGCAATTTTTTGGGAAATATTTTAAGTGGCCACGGTGCATTGTCAAACTGTAAGTTTATGAGAATTTCTAATGTATAAAAAAAAATCCTGCCAATTGACCTTCAAAGGTAGGCCAAATTTACTGCAGCAGGACCCTGTGGATCTTATACATAGATGCCCTGGATTTTACAAAAGACTGTTCCCAATATGTAGTTTGATACCAACTATAGTTTCTATAGTCTAAATCATTAAAATTTAATTCTTTAAAAAAAAATCCTGCATTGAATGTTTGCTATTTGTAAGGAATGATTGGGTAATTGTGATGTAAAGGATTGTAAGGGTCAGATACCCTGATTTAAATGTAAACATGTAATTGTAAAGTGCTACGGAAGATGCTGGTGCGATATATAAATCCACAATAATAAAAACAATGGAGATATACAGACATTAAATGTGTAGTCTGTCTGTATACTTTACTTACTACTATGCTAGGGCTGAACATATCCCAGGGTTCACTAGAATCCAGTACTTCTGTCACTACATTCATCAAGCATCATTAGTGTAAGGAAAATCATATTCCCTTTTTACCAGTGTTGGACTGTGGTTTTGGGGCTCTCCAAAAATCTTCACCAGGAAGTATTTACGTATGTAGGACACCATTTAAAGGATAAATAACCCCACATTATAATCCATAATCTGTAACAACTGCAAGATATCACTCCAATATGTATGTATTTTTAAAAATGTAAATGTAAAACCCTAAGGAACTTGATAAATAAATATGTGTATGCTTTCTGCCTTGCTATGCCTCCTACCTCAGTCAGTCACATGCTCCTTTGCCTACTCCAGACTGTACAGAATTGGCTTGAGACTACTGTGTGGTGTGACCCACTGAAAAAAGTGTGTTCAGTAATTTTGGACTGGGCATGTGCAAAGAACTTAAAGTCAGTCGACCACATTGTGGGAGGCTGGAAATAAAGCACAAACTCCATTTTAAGAAGGCTATTTTCCACACCCACTCAAAATGAAGTGAGACTGGGATAAGCAGTTTATAACATACTAATTGGTTGCTGCAGATTAAAGCATGAGCAAACCTTTGCACTTTTATTGTATCACCCCCAGAATTGTGCAGAACCCCACATAGAGAGGATGAGCCCTTACAGTTCATAAACCAATTACTTAATTCTCTTATCATAGTACAGGTTCAAAACAGAGGTATGATATACAGGATCAGAACAAAATAATAAAACTGCCACTTACAGTGCATGCCATGACAAGGTGTTGTGATCCACAGAGTGAGGGTTTGTGGCAGCTAAGGCAGCTCACCTCAGGGTGCCATTCCTGCCCAACCCTCTAGGCTGCTCACTCTAACTTAGAAACTTAAATAGATTGCACAATGTTGCCTTATATTACACTAGTGGTGTGCTATAATTCCATAGTTACATTTAGGTGTGTGGACATCCTTCCACTATTTTGTAAATGTCTGTGGTTCAGAAGCAGAACAGCTAATTAATACTAAACTAAAGTTGAGCATCATCCCAGATGAAGGTAATTGCTATTTCCAAGTGTTTAGCGGGTGAGAGTCCAGTTCTCATTATTATCTGCAGAGGGAGGAGTCTGTTCCAGTCCAGCAGCACCAGCTGATCAGATCCTGTCCCAGATAAAGGGAGGTGCTGCGGTTCCCTGCTGGGCTACGCAGTTTGGAAGGAGGGTGTGGATGGTGCATGCAGGAAGCTCATAGCCCAGTTTGGAGGGAAGCAGGGTGCAGTGACCGGAAAGCTACAGGTAACATGTGGGTAGTGTTGGTGCGGGGGTCTTAACAGCCATATTTGCCTGGATCTGGTTTGGTGGGTCAAAAAGAAGAGCCAGAGTCCCTAAAGAGCAAGTGGAAATAGAAGAACCCTGTACTGCCAGCAACAGGATCGAGAGGATTCCAACTCACCAGCTAAGGAGCCCAGCCAAGCGAGGGGAAGAGAAATCCACCAGGTACTGTCATTATCTCCCTATGCCCAATTCCTTCTAATGGATCTCTCCCTGCAGCTTCCACTTCTGTCCTAGAGTTAATCGGTCATTAGTCTGCAATCAGTTGTGCAATTAGCTGAGTAACATGGATGATTTATTTCCTATGGCCTGTGGGTGAACAGGGAGAGTCACTGTGATATCATAATGTTCAATTACCAGGGTGTAAACTAATGGGGAATCTGCCAACAAGTGTAAACACATTGTGATGGCTGAATGGTACAGCACAATATACATCTAAATCTATACAAGAGCCATGAGTATCCTGGAAATTTCATCCTTCTGCTATGGAACAGAACTAGATCATCCGTTCTAATTTAATTAATTAATGCTTAGCTGTCCACGTGACAAGGTAAAAAATATACAAAGAATTTTATTTTTAAATGTTTACTATTACTTGTATATTGCAAACTACAACTCCCAGCATTCTCAGTGATCAGCACAAACTCCCACAGTATCCATACCAGACGGATTGCACTGCACCAAACCGCGTTATACCAAAGCTGATAAATATGTACTATCTATGCCTGTAAGTTCCTTCACACACCTATGGATACAGCACTGCTAGTCATTCAATGCAGGTAGCTTTTCCAATAGAAAATTCTGTATTTTATTATTTTTCTTTAGTTATGGTAAATTATTTTTGAAAAATCAAAGGACACGTATCTGGGTGAAGGTGGACTGCGACATTGATGGATTACTACATGACTGTTCCGTTGTCTATACTTTCTTTACAAACTGTAGGGGCGATGCACTAAGCTTATAGTGGCTCTCAGTGCATTGTGAATAAAGTTTGCGAAATATTTAATGCCAGCTATGTTCTGGTGATTGGGATTACATTTTAAAGAGACATTAACATCTGAGTACATTGGTTGCGTAACATCGCAACTGCATTAATTGCGCTTAGTCACGTTAATGCTGTGTACATTGGTATACGTGACTTTAAGAACAAATAGAGGCGATAACATCTCTTGGTTACATTACCCTGTGTGTGAATAAAATTCTCACTAGCCTAGCTTAAAATAGTGTCTATTTGAATTTAATAAAACTTAAAGGTATCTCCACTGAGGGAAAAAAAACGAACTCGGAGCACTCGCAGGACTTACTTCATGTACAACTTTATTCAGCAAAAATCTGCCGAATAAAGTTTGTACCATAAGTAAGTCTGCGAGTGCTCCGAGTTTCGTTTCTCTAGATATGCCCAACGGATGCCCGAGGCGGCTGCTGCTAGCATGGGAGTGCTGAGGACTATCCACGTCTATCTATCATCTATCATCTTAAAGACACCAACCCTCCTACCCTTTTTTTTTTTTTTTTGGCTGGACAGATCCTTGTAGGCTTCATGGAATGTCCAAGTAAACGTTAACATATATTGTAATAAAATGTAGCAGCCATGCACCCAGAATATACACCTGTCCACATGTATGAAACCCTTTTAGCCTTTCTCATAGCCCTACGAACAGTTGATCCAGGGGAAGTAAAAATGCAATGTTTCATTGTTAGGGTGCATACCTTCACTTTTATTTTAAAATTATTTTTAAAGGTTGGACTAAATGGACATTTATCTTAATTCAACCTTCATCACCGTTTTCATTTCTGCCCTACTCTAGGACATGTAACGGAAACTGTAGTTTGGATGGCCAAGTTGATATGAGGAACGGCTGACTTAAAAAATGAATCAATGAGATGTTTAATACAAATCAAGAATTGTCTCCAGAAAGAAGCCACTTGGTTCTAACCGAACAGGTAACTGCTTTGCCAGATGTTTTGTGTGAAGACCAAGTGGTAGAATGTAAACACATAGAATTGGAAAATGAATATCTTGAGAAACCTCTGATCTACACACAGTGCTCACCTATGCCATAGCCTGTAATACTTGCTGCTATCCCTCTTTCACAAAATCACCCAGGATGCAGTATGATTTGGATCTCTAAGCTCGGATGCTAAATGGTGAGAAATATTGAGCAATGGATCCTCCTGAGAAGGCAGAACAATCGGTGCTCCTGTAGATGTGAAGTTGCCAATGCTGATCATATGAGAATGAAGAGAGTGGCAGTGTGCAACCAGACCCAGAATATAAAGGTTGACTTTAAAGTTCACTATATTACCCATTCTGATTCCCAACTTCTTGCTGTAGTAGGTGATCATGAGAAACTGGGTGGCTGGAGATCTTTGTACCGTTGGCACCTACAAAAGATGTTTCTGGTCACATCGGTATTCTTGCCTGCAGACACCATGTGGAGTGGAAGTTTGTGATGGTGGAAAATGGAAAAATTAAACGGTGGGAAGAAGTGATGAAAATAGGAGTTTGGCTACAGGACATGATGATGTAGAAGCTAATGAGTGTGGGGATATCACTAAGGTGTGTTGACGTAATAGTTGGTATCTTACATTAAAACATATGCTGTGGGGATCTTTCAAATGATTGAAAGAAATATTTCTGCTTTATTTAAGTTTATTGCAGGTAAAATTGGTTAAAAGGTTAATTCCCAGAATGGCAGATCCCTATATTGAGCCGAAGTTCTAGATCGTGTTTTAATAAGTGATACAAGGTCACACAATCACTTGCTGGTACTTTAAGCGAATTCACACATTAATTAGCACTTTTAATAAAGTATTAAAATCCACTTGGTGAGCTAGAAATGCTAGATGTTTTAATGAAACTGATTTTAGACATGGCTTGCAATGTTCAAGGTGCAATGATATGTATGGTAATATTGTACTCCTGTGGTTACACAAGGACACCATGTTAAATGACTTCACAAACATGGCAACAACCTCTTGTATTTGATAGTATAAAGCAACTCTACCCCATCCCTCCAACAATTTTATACTTTCTTCACTGAAAGCACCAACCTTGCCTGCCCCAGTGTTCCTGAACAGAGATACTTGCCCTTTACCATCCTCTTCCCTGTTGTTTCTCCTTTCTCTTAAACTGCTCCTTCATAATGAAGAGGCAGCCTGGTCAGAAATAGTCATTCACTGACCCATCAAGAGAACAGTGGGTGCAGGGTAGTGTCTGTAGAACAGGGATTCTCAATGGTGTGACTCCAGATGTTTTGAAAACCGCAACTCCAGCATCCTCAACTACACCAGGAATGCTAGGATTAGTTTGCAAACATGTGAAGATACACTGTTTCAAATATTCTTGCTAACCACAATAGACTGAACACTGATTGTTTATTTTAATCATTTATCACATAGTTGGAGCGTGGCATTAGCTGTGTATCAGAAACTTCCTTTCCCACATATTTTCATTTATACTTCAGTAGAATATACTTTGTTGCTTCCCCTTTGTTAATCCTACTATGGTGGATTTTTTTTTTTATTTTTTATTATGGAGACTTTAATGCATATCTGTAATGATTTTTTTTTTTTTTTAATATACCTATGGTCACCTTGGCAAAAATAGACACACAAAGTACAAATTGTATACTTTTATAAAAAAAAAAAAAAGCTCTGATACTGTGGTTCTGTGCTTTCATGAATTTTTCCAGTGCAAACATTTTAAGATAAATAGGTTATAAATAAACTGCATTTTGTTATATCTATTGTCGACCTTATTGCTCTTCCGACCTGCCGTGATTCTTTTTTCATGAATTTGTGATTAAATAGGGTTTCTACAGATTTGTTAATCCTGTTTCTAAATGGTCTAGAGAATTAGAGGAAATGCAAGTTACTGAGTCTAGTGGTGGTGAACCTGTGGCACACTGACAAGCCAGGGTAAAGGGTATTTCTTACCAAGTAAGTACATTTTACGTTTGCTCTGTAAAGCTTGAGTCCTTTTTAGATCTCAATTGTTGTCTGGTAATGTAGGGGTAATGGTCACTGTTTTGGATCTTCAACTCTGTGTGGTTAATAGGTAACTTTCTTGTATGAGAGCAGTTTTTTGTTTTTTTTTAATAAATTTAAACTCCGTATTCAGGTTAAATTGTTGGCACTATGCAAAAAATAAGTGGGGGTTGGTTGGGTTGGAGATTGGGCACTCTGCATCTAAAAGGTTTCCTATTACTGCACTAGTGCCTGGAAAACTAAGATGTCACACATCTTCAACACTGAGCTTTTCTCTCATCCAGCACCCCCCCTCACTGAGGAAGAGGGTTGATCCCTCAAAAGCTTCTCTACTAAAATAAACGTTTGGTCCATTAAAGTATCACAGTACTCTACTTTTTATACAAATATTTGACTAATACGGCAAACTCATTATTTTTACCACTTTGTCGTACATTAAAATAATTTAATGAAATCTGTAAGAATTTGTGGAAAGGGTTTGTATCCAATGGTTGTGCTTAATATTAGATTGACAGCAGTGTGTTGGCAAATCAAACATTTTTCTGAGTGTTAGTAGGGAAGTAGGAAGTTGCAAGACTATGTCACTTCCTTTGTAAAACATGTGACAGGCTTAGGAAAAACAATCACTTATGGTGCACAAATTGCATTTTTAAGACCAGTTATGTTTGATATGGTAAAGGCAAGCTTTCCCTTAATATCTGTTAAATATAAACTGGGTAAATGTTTGCTTTCCCTTTAATCCCTTTAGAGAAAAGTGTGTACACTAAAGGGCATGTCCACCCCAAAATTTAACTTTTGATATGTGGTAGGGCATGCTCCCCCAGCCCCACCGCATTAATATAATTGTTAGAAGTCCCCCTATTCTTACTACCTGCCCTCTCTCCCCTGCTGCGGTTCAGGCCCTCTGCTTGCATGGAATTGAAAGCAGGGGGCGAGGACCGGCAGCCGCCTCCGTGATTGGCTGAGAGGCAGGAGGGCTGCACTGAGCATGCCTAACCTTGATGAGGTTTGAGGAAGTCTCAGGCACAGCATAGTCACACACTGCTCCTACCACAGTTTCCTGGACTTTGGAGGGGCCACAGCAGGGGAACTATTTGTGAGGAGGATTAAGGTAGGATGGTTTTAAACTACTTGATGTGGCCAGTAAGGGGTTAAATTTTAGTTTTGGGGGTGGACATGCCCTTTAATGACTCTTGCCCATAATATATTTCCCTTTAAACTCTTTAATAAGAATTATCTGGTATGTGATAACTTCCCCTTTAAAAATGGTAATTGTCATGCATTACCTAATTCTGGTAATTGGAAAATGTTTTTAATCTCTGCTGTAAGAAAATACCACTAATACTCCGCTTCTATTGGTGTGCGCTAAGGAAGGGGTTGGATACCTGACTTTAGAGGTTGTTCTGTGTTAAATTTTCCCTTGAAGAAACCAGCTAAATAAGAAACCAACTACAGCCTCGTTTATCTATCTAAAGTAGACACCTAACCCAGGCCCTGGCCCCCAGAATTAGCATAAAACCCATGCTACCGATTAATTTTGTGTTGACTGCTGTGTTTTCAAAAATCTTGAAATAAGGCAGCGCAACCTATGTAATGTACCTGTAGTACATAAGGCAGAGGGTAAAAAGCGGTGCTTCTTACCTGACCGGGATGCGCCGCGATTCAGTAAATCTCACAAAGGGATTTACAACATTGGGGGATCTCTCAAAGGTAAGTAGGTGCGCTGCTTCTGGTTCTGCATCGGCCCCTATTTTATAAACATAATTTTTTTTATAGTGTTCACCAATTCTGTGATAGAAAAGTTGTCAATTCTGTTCACCAAATAATCCCTGTGGAACAATTCTGTGCACCAAATTTCCATGGAACAAGTTTGTCTTTTCTGCTCACCAAAATATTTCTGTAGACCAAATTTGTAAATTGTGTGTGCGTTTTATACATTTTGGTCAAAAGTTTCAGTAAATTGGTGAAATCATACATTTATTTGTACCTTTATAAATCCCCTCTGTCTGTTCCCAACAAAGGTGGGGAACCAAAGTGGCAAACACTAATGGTCATTTCAAGGTTACTAATAAATGCTAATTCACTGAACTTTTGACCGAATGTAAAAAATGGACCAAATGTATAAACACAAAATTTACAATTGGGTCTACAGAAACAATTTCAACATAATTGCTCTACAGAAATTATTTGGTGAACTGAATTGATACTTGTTTTTACAAAAATTATTGGGTGCCCAAATTTGTTTACATGGATAATTTGGTGAACAGAATAGGCTTGTTCCGCGGAAATTTTTTTGTGGAAAAAAATTGTTTCTGGTGAACAGAAAACTTGTTCTACAGACTATTTTATTTGTGAATGTGAACATTATAAGATTGTTTTTTTATAAACACTAGGGCCAATGTAGAACCAGAAGCAGCATTACTTCATCCCACAATGTTGTAAATCCATTTTAAATCCACAATGTTGTAAATCCATTTGTGGATGATTTACTGAATCGCGGGATCTGTCAGGTAAGAAGCACCACTAGTGCCTCTGCCTTGCTGGTGTCACGTTCTGTGCTAAAGGTAGCGAAAACGCAACGCTCTTATTTTTAAGAATTTTGAAAATCAACACAAATAGTTTTAAAACCAATGCAAACCCAATAATATATCAGGTAGCATAGGCTATTTTGGCACCCGGGCTGTGGTTGGATGTTACTGCTTTAGATAGAAGAGGCAGTAGTTGGTTTCTTATTTAGCTGGTTTCTTAAGGGAAAATTTTAACTCAGAACGAATCTAGTGTCAGGTACCCAACCCCTCCCGAAGTCCCAAAGTCTCCCAAATTCTGGGGTGGTCTCCCGCACTCTCGTGAGACCCTACCCAAACTCTGCGATGCAAGCACCTGTATTCTCCACCCCAGAATGCCCCTTTTATGTCCGTAAAGCCCCCAGAATGCCCATCTCATGCCCTAACTCCGCTCCAGCCCTAAATAACATCTTATGCCACACCCCACCCTGCTGGGAAGCTACATTTGGCAGGGTTAAGATGTCTGTAAATTAGAGTTAGGGCTAGCCACACTAGCGCTTTTTTCGCGCGTCTGCGCCTGCGATTTTCGCTAAATGGAAATCGCGGACGTGAAAATTCCACGATTTCGCATCCGTTCGCGTTTTGGTAACGCATGCGTTCACCATTTTTGGTGCTTTAACGCGTTCCATAACGTGACGCACAAGAAAAGCGCACACAATCGCGTGCGATAACGCTCGCGATTTTGTGCGCGATTCCTGTCGTTGCAGTGTGGCCTACCTTAGGGCCTAAGCTCCACTAGCCTATTTTGGTGTGCACTGCTTTAGCTCAGCCCTCAGTGCACACCAAGAAAAAGAGCACATGATCGCATGAGTTGCCGATTTTGCTGCGTAGCGTGTATTTCTTGCGTGCTGCCTATGGGGCCTTGCCCATAAAAAGAAAAATAAGGATGCTGCCATTTATTAGTAGTTTTCTTACAGCAGAGTTTTAAAGGAAACATTTTCTATTTAACCAGAATTTATTTAGGTAGTATATGACAATTAGCAGTTTAAATGGGAGTGTATCATATACAATATTTCTAATTTAGAGAGTTTTTAAGGGAAATAATTATGGGCAAGAGTCATTAATTGTACATAACATTTTTTTTCGAAGGGATTAAACGGGAAAGCAAACAATTAACCAGTTTTACCATTCCCAAACATAATCTGGTGCACAAAAGTGCATTTTTAAGACAAAGTATGCAATATTCAAAAAGGTAGTCGTTCACAGCCTGGTAAACTATAGACCTTAAGCCCTAACATCATGGGTAGGGAAGGTGATGTGAAACTTTGTTAAGGGATCATATCCTTGACTTTGTCTCCAGAGCTCATCTTATTATGTAGTAGTCAGCATGGATTTATGAGAAATAGATCATGCCAACAAATTTAATTGGTTTTTAGAAGAAGTGAGTAAGAAGTTAGATTCAGGCCACAGCTGTGGATGTGTTATTTGGATTTTGCAAAAGCTTTTTTGATTGTGCCACATAGCGACTACTGTATAAACTGAGGAGTTGCCTTGATGAAAACATTGTTCATGGATAGAAACGGTTATTGGACCGCAAACAGAGAGTGGTGGTTAATGGAGCTACATCTATGTGGGCTAAAGTTCTAAGCGGGTGCCTCCGGGTCTGTACTGGGGCCGCTTCTGTTTATAAATGACTTAGAAGGGGGCATTGAGAGCAAGGTTCTCTGTGTTTTGGATGACACTAAATTCATGCAGAGCTTTGGAAACTTCCAATGATGTGCAAGTGCTGCAAGCAGACCTAGATAGATTATCAAAATGGGCAGCAGAAGAGCAGAATAAGATATTCAATGTTGATAAATGTAGGTATGCATTTGATTAATAATCCCTGTGCCATCTACACCATAATAACTCTGTGTTAAGTTCATCTGTAATGGAAAAAGATTTAAGGGGTTCTGGTAGATACAGACTTATGCTGTAGCAAAACAATGCCAGGTAGCAACAGCCAGAGCTAGCAATATTGTCTTGTATAAAAAGGGAATAGATTCAAGAGAGAAAATATTATTCTCCCTGCTTTACAAGGCACTGGTAAGGCCTCCTTTGGAATATGCGGTGTGCAGTTTTAGAATCCCATATACAAAGGGACATCTTGGAAATTGAGGCAGTTCAGAGAAGGGCAACTAAATTAATAGATACAGATTAGACAAGTTAGGGCTGTTTACATTGGAGAACGGCGGTTGCGTGGGGGACATGATAACCTTATACAAATATATAATGGCCCCATACAATGAACTCTCTGGTGCATTGTTCACTAATAGGTCATATCAGAGGACAACTGGAATCCTTTAAGGTTGGAAGAAAAGAAGTTTCATCTTCAGTTAGGAAAGGTTTTCTTTACAGTGAACTGTCTTCCAGCAGATGTGGTAATGGCAAGTTCATTGAATAACTTTAAAAAAGGCCTGGATAGTTTCTAAAAACTAAAAAATATTGAGAATTACTGGTATTATAATGCCATATAGATCTGGTTGATCCAGGGATACTTTCGATTGCCGTTTGGAGTCAGGAAGGAATTTTTCCCCCCTTTTAGCTGGGGTTTTTTTGCCTTCCTGGATCAACTGTTAGGTAGGTTAAAAAAAAACCTTAAGGGCAACTATATGAAAAAAAACTTTGTCTGTATACAATGTATAGATCACTTAGTATGCTGCCTACTTTCATGTTCTGTGTGGCTTCATTTCTTCACACTGGCAGAAGTTTGTACCAAGCTGTGTGTAGTCCCTCCCCTCTCTGTCTACTTCCCCCTCAGCAGTGACGGGCTGTATACGAGTCCGAGCATTGTCAGTTGAAAGGACTAAATGAAGTGCTGACATACTGTTGACCCCTCCTTCCTGTTTCAATCCACTGTACATTTTGTTCACAAAAAAGATTTGGTCATCAAATATACATTTTGTTGCTACGTTGTTTTTTGTTGACTAAATGTACGTTGGTTCCCACAAAGAATTTCTTGTGGTTGACTATAAATATAGTTTGTCACCAAGTATTGTTTTTTTTGTTGACTTAGGGCTAGGCCACACTGTGTGCTTTTTTTGCACTTGCGTTTTTTTTCAACATTGAAAACGTGGGTGCGTTGCAATGCGATTTGCATTCCGCATTTTAAATCGAAACCGCACATGCATTTTTCAATACTTAACTGAAAAAGAGCAAACACAACAAAATCAAACATGAAATCGCATGTAATTACGTTCGTTTGCTTTGCAGTAGGCCGTGCCCTAAATGATCTGGGAACAACGGCACCCCATAGTAACGCTTCCGTGGATTCCTTAGCTAGGTAATAGCGCACTTCTCCTATATACCCCAAACGTCTGTACACGAATTCATGTCTAGCTCACAACTCATTTATTTGGCTCTTCTAGCCAAATTAATGAGCCAGACAGGGACGTTGGAACATATGAATTGCTCTCGGGAAAATGAGGTGTGGAGTAGATGTTGATCAACAGACTAATGTCCTAATCTATCTGTACTATTTATATTGTCTGCTTTATACAATTGTACACTTAGATCATTTCATTAATTTGGGCTGTTCTTTCATTTCTTCTTCCTCCGTTTTATATTCTTCCGCTCTTTTTGACCGGATCTCCTCCCACAGTTTTTGAGCTAGAGACATGAAATTTGGTACAGACGTGCAGGACATATGGTAAGTGTGCTATTACCAGCTAAGGAATCCGCAAAGCATTACGGCATTATCGGAGAAAAACAAGATTTTTTTTCCCCCATAGATTATTATGGTAACAATGCCAAATGTGGCTATTTAAAAGATATTTTGTTTCATGGTCATAAAACAAATGCTGATACACCCCCCCCCCCCAACACACACACACACGTTACACCACCTACTGACCCTTTCCATTCCATGGAAGCCATACTTAAAGGGTAACTATAGTCAAAAACTAAGTTTGATCAATCATGAAATGTTATATATGTTCATACATGCAAAAACATATAACCCCAACCTCATACAAGTACCACACCCACTGACCTACCCTTTCATTTCTGTGGCAGCCATACTTAAAATGCATAAAAAAATAATGCCAATTTTTAAAATTATTATTATATATCCTCAATATAAATTTTATTGAGTTTTAAAAAAACAAAAAAAAATACCCCTCAACCAGACCAGGTACACACACCTATGACCTACCATCCATTGCTGTGGCAGCCTACTTAAAGTGAAACTGTAGAAAAAAACAAACTTCTAATGATTAGTTAATTTGTTTTTTTTGACCCCCAACACCTGACACAGTACACAACCTATTTGACTTATTATACAATACTGTGGCAGCTGTACTTAAATGGTAACTAAAGTTGAAATAATTTTTTTTGATCAATAATTCAAAAGTCTGTTTGTTTAAATTCCAACCTGATCCAGGCACACACACCTACAGACCTACCCTTTAACATTTCATGGCCAGCCATATTAAAGGGTAACTATAGTAAAAAAAGACTAATTATCAACTTTTTTTTTTTTTAACCCCAACCCGACACAGGTACACACAACCTACTGATCTACTTATCCATTACTGTGGTAGCCATGCTTAAAAGGTAACTATAGTCAAAAAAACTAATTTTCAGAATAATCAAAAAGGTTGGTTTTAACCCCAACATGACACCTACTGACCATCCCTCCATTAAGGTTGCAGCCTACTTCATACTAATCATCAACAAAGTTTGTTTTTTTTAACCCCCCAACCTGACCCAGGTACCGTTAAACACACCTACTAACCTACCCTTCAATCTGTGGCAGCATACTTAAAGGGTAACTATGGTCAAAACAGATTTTGACACAATAATCAATTTAATTATTTTTTTCAAAACCCCAATGTGAACAGGTACAAACACCTACTGACCTACCCCTCCATTACTGTGGCAGCTATACTTAAAGGCTAACTAAAGTCAAAACTTATTTTGACCCAATCATCAAAAAAAGCTTTTTTTTTTAAATCCAACCCGACACAGGTACACATACCTACTAATCTTCTTATCCATTACTGTGGCAGCCATACTTAAGGGTAACAAAAGTTTAAAAAAACAATTTGATCAATCAAAAAGTTTGTATTTTTAACTTCCAACCGATCCAGGTACAAACGCCTACTGACCTACCATTTCATTTTCAAGGCCGTCATATTTAAAGGGTTACTATAGCAAAAAAGTGTTTTGACTAAGGCTCAATAAGTTACAGGAGTATCAATAAAAGTCCCTTATAGTTTAAAATGGTGCTAATTTTGCCCCAACATCTGATTGGTTGGGGCAAAATTAGCACCATTTTTAAAGATAAAAACTTTTATTGAATATGCTTTTCCCCTTCACTGTTGGTATTTGTGTGCTTTTCTTTCCTTCTACTTCTTTTGACAAAGGCCCAGTCTGGATATCCACAAGTTTTAAGGGTTCCTCTGAGATGTTTAATTTCTTTAGCCTTCGCCTCTGTGCTAGTAGGGATATTTTCTGCTCTGTGTTGCAGGGTTCTGATGACACCCAGCTTGTGAAGATGTGTTCTGTGAAGGTTTTTACTTCCTACTGGCAGATTTTAACCCAGGTATCTGAACCAGTGGCTCGGTGCTATGCCCTTAAGAGCCTGTGTTTCCACTTTCTCCATGTAAAGGTTTGCAGCAATGGGTGAAACTGAAGATCCCATAGGAGAACACCAACAGATTCTTGTACAAGTCATTCTGAATTGAGAAAGCCAGTCCACCAACAGATTCTTGTACAAGTCATTCTGAATTGAGAAAGCCAGTCGGATGACTAGCGAAACATCTTCAAGAACTAAACTTCAAGTCCAGTTGATCTAATTGAATACAACAGATATACCATGACCTGGATAAATGAGAACCTCCACAAGCATATCCACTTCTGAAGTTTGGCACATGTACTGCCATAATGGCCACAGATACATGTCTCAAATGAACAATAAATTACTGGATTTGTTCAGTCGATACGGCATGGTTTAATTTCCATTATGCCAAAAATCTGTTATGGGAGAATGAGTCCCATATGGACAGATTACCCCTAACGGCTATTTTTTAATCGTATGAAAGCCATTACTAAATGGTATCCACTACTGAATACCATTGTAGTTCAGGTTAGATGTACTGGACTCGAAGTTTAAGTTCTTGGAAGAGCGTTCAGATACGTCATGTCCGGCCTGGCTTTCTCAATTCAGAATGACTTGTACAACGAATCGTGGCAACTTATGTACCGGGGAAAGTCCAATGTAGATTATCACACCAGGTGTTATAGGGCGTGATGGATAGTGGCAAGAGGTGTTATAGAAACCCCAGGGTAAGGATCCGGAACAGACCACGTTGTACAGTATAGAGCAGTTGGATTGTCGAACCCCCACACCCTCTATTCATGAGCTTGGCGTTCTTTATTTTCACCATAAATTGCCTGCCTTTCCAACCGGTCTCTTGCAAACCAGCACAGTATCCTTATGTAAAGGGATTGTTGACCATTACCACTCACGATGACATTACAATCTTCAAAGGTATGTCCTTTTTCCTTAAGATGCAGGTACACGGCGGAGTCCTGACCCGAGGAATTGGCTCTTCTGTTCTGGGCCATATGTTATTATTATTATTGTGGATTTATATAGCGCTAACCTCTTCCGTAGCGCTTTCATGACCAGGATGGGACTAGCCTTATTTGTATTGTCAGTATATGGGGGTGGGTAGGTGGATAAACTCCCCTCCCTAAAAGGAATTTAAGCTTGGTGGGATGTTTGAAAACCTACTTCAGGTTGGGGGCTGCGCTACGGTTAGTGACTGGCCACTTCTGTCACTTTGGCTCACACTGACACTACCCGTATCTTCACATACGGCCACAAATGTTCTCAATTGGCCTGTGTTAAAGAACAACTCCACCCTCATAATAACATCTTTTAGAAAGAACAGTGTCACGAACGCCAGTTCGCTGGGCACGTGATCTGACTAATTAATCGGTATTCGCTGCCACCACTTTAAGTTACGGCCTTAAACCTATGGCCTGTGGGGTGAACAGGAGAAGTCACTGTTATATCCTATAATGTTCACGTTACCAGGGGTAAAACTAATGGGGAATCCTCTGCCAACATGTGTAAACACATTGTAGTGACTGCTAATGGTACAGCACAATATACATCTAAATCTAACAGACCATGAGTATCCTGGAAATTTTCATCCTTCTGCTATGGAACAGACTGATCATCCGTTCTATTTAATTAGATTAATCTTAGCTGTCCACGGGGACAGGTGCACAAAATATACAAAGAATTTTATTTTTAAATTTTACTATTACATTGGTATACTTTTGCAAACTACACAACTCCCAGCATTCCGAGTGGATCACGACACAAATCCCACAGTCTCCCAATACCAAAGACGGATTGCACCTTCACAACCGCGTTATCACCAAAGCTATAGATCTGTACATATCTAATGCCTGTACTTTCCTTCCAACACACCATAGTGTACAGCACTGCTAGTCCTTCCATGAGGTAGCTTTTCCAATAGAAATTCCTGTATTTTAATTATTTTTCTTCTTAGTACTTGTAAATATATGTTTGAAAATCAATTACACGGTTCTGGGTGAAGGACTGGACTGCGACATTGAGGATTACTACATGACATGTTCCTGTTGTCTATACTATTTCTTTACAAACTGTTAGGGCGATTCACCTATCTTACTATGTCTCTCATGCATTGTGCATAATAGTTGCGAATATTTATGCCAGCTTTTGCTGGCGTTGAAGTTCATTTTACAGAGACCTTAACATCTGAGTACTTGGTTGCGTACATCGGCAACTTGAGTTAATTGCGTCTTAGAGTAGTCCCGTTAATGCTTGGTACAATTGGTTAACGTGACTTTAAGACACAAATGGCGATAACATCTCTTGGTACATTACCCTGTGTGTGAATAAAATTCTCAATAGCCTAGCGTTAAAATAGTGTCCATATTTGAATTTTTAATAAAAACTTAAAGTTTATCCCACTGAGGGGAAAAAAACGAAACTCGAGCACTGCAGGACTTAACTCAAGGTACAAAACTTTATTCAGCAAAAATCTGCCGAATAAATTTGTACCATGAATTAAGTCCTCTAGTGCTCCGAGTTTCGTTTCTCTACTATGCCCACGGATGCACAACCGAGGCGGCTGTTGGCATAGGGGAGTCTGGAGGACTATCCAGTCTACCTATCATCTATCAATCTAAAGTACACCAACCCTCATACCCTTTTTTTTTTTTTGGCTTGGACAGATCCTTGTAGGCTCATGGATATGTCCAAGTAACGTTACATATATTGTCATAAAAATTAAGCAGCCAATGCACCCGAAATAATACACCTGTCCACTATGTATGAAACCCCTTTACCTTCTCATGAGCCCTACTGAACAGTTGATCCAGGGGAAGTAAAAAAATGCAAATGTTTCATTGTTAGGGTGCACTACCTTCACTTTTTATTTTATAAATTATTTTTAAGGTTGGACTAAAGGTACATTTATCTTAATTCACCTTCATCACCGTTTTCATTTTCTGCCCTACTTCTAGGACATGTAACGGAAACTGTATTTGGATGGCCAGTTGATATTGGAGGAACCGGCTGACTTAAAAATGAATCAAAGAGATTTTTACTGACAACATCAAGGGAAATTTGGGGGGGTCTCCAAAAAAAGCCACGTTTGGTTTCTAACATAACAGTGTATAGATTTTGCTTTTCCTAGCTTTTTGTTGTGCTGTTTGCCAGATTTTTGATATGTTATGAAGGACCACGTGGATTAAGAATGTAAACGAACTTAATTGGAAAATTAATATCTTGAGACACCTGCTGATGCCGTTACAACAGTGCTCACTATGCGACCTGTAATCTTGCTGCTATCCCTCTTCACAAAATCACCAAGGATGCAGAATTTGATTCTCTAAGCCGGAGCAAATGGTGGAGACTATTGAGCTAATGGTCCTCCTGAGAAGGCAGAACAATCGGTGCTCCTTATGTGAAGTTGCCAGATGCTGATCATATGAGATGAAGAGAGTGGCAGCCGGCAACCCATGACCCAGAATAAAAGGTTTGACTTTAAAAGTTCACTATATTACGCCGGTGGTCTGATTCCCTCCCATACTTCTTACTGTATAGTGATCATGAGAACTGGTTGGCTGGGACATCTTTGTTACGACCGTTGGCACCTACAAAGATGGTTTCTTCGTGGGTCCACATTCTGGGAATATTCTTTAGAAAAGTGCCTGCAGACCGCAAGTGGATTTGAAGTTTGGTGATGTGGAAAATGGAAAAAACGGTCGGTGTTAAGAATTTGCAAATAGAGTTTGGCGATACAGAATGATGATGTCGAAGCTAATGAGTGTGGGAAGCACTAGATGTTTCATGACCGTATGTTGGTATCCTTTAACTTAAAACACTCTGTGGGATCTTTCAAATGATTGAAAGAAATATTTCTGCTTTATAGGTAAAGTTTATTGCAGGTAAATTTTGTTAAAAGGGTTAATTCCCCGAATGGCCAGATCCTATATTGAGCCAAAGGTCTTAGATCGTGTTTTATAATAAGTATCAAAGGTCACACCAATCTACTTGCTGGTACTTTAACGAATTCACACAGTTAATTAGCCCTTTTAATAAAAAGTATTAAATCCACTTGTGAGTCTAGAATGCTAATGTTTTTAATGACAACTATTTTTAACTGCTGCAATGTTCAAAGTGTCAATGATATTATAAGGTCATATTTGTACTCCTTGGGTTCAACACAAGGACAACCACTGTTAATACATGACTGTCACAACATGGCCACACCACTCTTTATTTTGATAGATAAAATGCAAATCTACCCCTCCCTCCAACAATTTTTTACTTTCTCACTGAAAGCACCAACCTTGCCTGCCAGTGTTCCTGAACAGAGACGAGATACTTGCCCTTTAACCATCCTCTATCCCCTGTTTGGTTTCTGCTTCTCTTAAGCTGCTCCCTTCATATGAAGAGGCCAGCCTGGTCAGAAATAGTCATTCACTGACCATCAAAGAGAACACGTGGGTGCAGTGTAAGTGTCCCTGTAGAACGGGATTCTCATGGTGTGACTCAGATGGTTTGAAAAGGCCGCAACTCCCAGCATTCCTCAACTACACCAGAATGCAGGATAGTTTGCAACATGTGAAGATCCACGGTTTCAAATTTCCTTGCTACCACAAGTACTGCAACACTGATTGTTATTTTAATCATTTTATCACATAGTTTTGGGACGTGGCAATTGAGCTGGTGTAGCCGAACATTCCTTTCCCACATATTTTCATTTATATTTCATAGAATATACTTTTTGCTATCCCTTTATATCCTACTATGGTGATTTTTTTTTTTTTTTATGGATGCTTTATGATATCTGTATTATTTTTGTTTTTTTTATATATATTAACCTATGGTCACCTTGGCAAAAATGACACACAAGTACAAATTGTAATACTTCTTTATAAAAAAAAAAAAAAAAAAAAAAGCTCTTGAATACTGTGGTTCTGTCTTTCAGTGGAGATTTTTTCCAGTGCAACATTTTAAGATAAATAGGTTATACATAACTGCTTTTGTGTAATATCTTATTGTCTGACCTTTTGCTCTCTTCCTGACCAGTGAATCTCTTTTTTCATGAATTTGTTGATTAAATTAGGTGTTTCTCAGATTTTGTATGCTGTTTCTAATTGTGTCTAGAGAATAGAGGGAAAATGCAAGTTACTGAGTCTATGGTGGCGAACCTGTGGCACACTACAGGAGCCAGGGTCACAAGTGTATTTCTTACCCAGTAAGTACATTTTACGTTAGTTTTTCTGTAAAGCTTGAGTTCCGTATTGTAGATCTCAAAATTGTTGTCCTGGTATAGTAGGGGTTAATGGTCATGTTTTGAGTCTTCAACTCTGTGTGGTTAATAGTTATACTTTCTGTATAGCATTTGTTTTTTTTTTTTTTAATAAATTTAAACTTCTGTATTCAGTTAAATTGTTTGGCACTATGCAAAGTCGATATAAGTGGGGTTGGGTTTGGAGATTGGGCACTCTGTCATCTAAAAGGTTTCCTATTACTCGCCTAGGCCTGGGAAAAATACTAAAGATCCACATCTTCAAACACTGAGCTGTTTCTTCTTCATCCGCATCACCCCCTCACCGAGGAAGAGGTTGATCCCTTCGAAAGCTTCTCTTACTGAAAATAAACTGTGGTCCATAAAGTATCACGTCCTACTTCTTTACTACACAATATTTGACTAATACCGGCAAAACTCTATTATTTTTTGTACCAACTTTAGTCGGTCAATTAAAATATTTGAATGAAATCTTATAAAGAATTTGTGGAAAGGGCCAGAATGGACGGTCATTCAGAGATCGTTTGTCACCCGCATCCGCCAGGCGGTATCTTTCGAACCGTGTGCGGTTATTTTCACAACAGATTGAAGTGCCCATACACGGGCTGATTAGTGCCCGAAACGGACGGCATTACACTTCAGTGCTTGCGGGTCACAAACTCGTGATCACATTTATGTACGAACCATAAGTATGGAATGAAACCATACATACTACTTTAATGAATGTGAAACTTTTATTACATGTTTACAACAAATTAGTTTAAATGCACTTTGCTCATCAAGGAATGCAAATTCTCCATCAATTCTTAGGCCTCTCTGATCTCTCCATTCTTGAGTTTTTCTCCCACTTTGGTTGATGCCTGGCACTTTTTCTCTTCTTCATTAGGAAGACTATTTACTTCCTGTCTCAGATGGGTTTCTCTACAGTTCTGATATGTCTCTCTTCCCATTTGCTGAGAGACCTTTGATTTGCTGGATTAGCCAATCGCTGTTCCTGAAAACTTCATTCGGATACTCAAGGTCAATCTTGGTGTTTGTGCATTTTGCTGAAATGTTTCACTAACTGACATCTTTTGTAGTTGCTCCCACCAAAGAAACACTCTAGGGCCACGTTGTCCTTAAACATTGTGAGGCCTGGTGAATGGCCTTAGCCGTTTTTCTAGTTTAACTCACCAAATAGTATCTCCTCGAAGGAAAATAGTCCTTCTATTCTGATCACAAACTACTCCTGTGGTACGCAGGCTCTGAACATAACTTCTGAAACCAGCAAACACACTCTGATATGAATATTAATGACTCAGGTTCCACATCTTTTGGCTCCCCCCTCCCCAGTCTATCCTTCTAGCAACATTCTTATCTATCATTATATTACATAAATTAATTTATAACATTCATGGGAATGCATTGGGTTTTTTCGGTAGACTTTCTATGTTGGTTGGTGGGTGGCTAAAGTAATATACCAAGAGGTACAGTGTGTATGTGTTTACCAGCACTAATAAATAGTTATATCAATATTAACAATGTTAGGTAACAAGATGTTATCGAAATGTAAAATGCATAAATCTATAATAAAAGTCTTAGTAGTCGTCCCACTACGGTTTTTGAACATGTGTGTTTAAGCCACACCCAGGAAGTTTTTACGGGAGGCAAATGGAAGCTTACAAAGGAACATAATTCCTCACTTGACCTTGTTTAGTGGTGTATCCAATGGTGTGCTAATATTAGATTGACAGCAGTGTTGGCAATCAAACATTTTTTCAGAGTGTTGTAGGAATAGGCAGTTTCAAGACTTATGTCTCCACTTTCCTGTGTAAACCATGACAGGCTTTACGGAAAAACAATCCCTTAATGGTGCAACAAATGCATTTTTAATGACAGTTATGTTTGATATTGGTAATGGCAAGCTTCCTTTCATCTGTTACAAAACTATATAAACTGTTAATTTGTTTCTTTCCCTTGTTAACCCTTTTAAGAAAATGTGTACACTCCATTAGACTCTCTTGCCCATAATTTCTCTTTAATAAAATTTACTGGTATGTGATAACTTCCCCTTTAAAAATGGTAATTGTCATGCTTACCTAATTCTGTATTGGAAAATGTTTCTTTTAGTCTCTGCTGTAAGAAAATACCACGAATATACTCTCCGCTCTATTGTGTGCGCTAAGGAATGGGTTGGATCCCTGACTTTAGAGTTGTTCGTGTTAAATTGTTCCCTATAACATAGGGAAACCATCTAAATAAGGAAACCAACTACAGCCTGTGTTTATCTATCTAAACCATTGACACCTAACCCAGGGCCAGGCCCCAGAATAGCATATAACCCATGCTAACCAGATTAATTTTCTGTTTACTGGCTGTTTTCAAAATCTTGAAATAAGCCGCGCAACCTATGTATATAAACCTAACCTTGTGTACATACGGCACCCAGGTAAAGACGGTGCTTCTACTGGGCCGGGATGCCGCGATTCAGTATAAATCTCGCAAAGCGGCATTTTACAACCATGGGGGATCTCTCAAAGGTAAGTAGTGCGGTTACTCTGGTTCTGCATCGGCCCCTATGTTTATAAAACATAAGTTTTTTTTGTTTTTTTTTATAGATGTTCACCAAATTTCTGTAGAACACAGTCTGTCAATTCTGTTAGCCAAGTTAATTTTCCCTGTAATAAAATTTGTTCACCACATTTCTGCCAAACCAAGTCTACAACTTTGTTCACACAAATAATCCCTGTTGAACAATTCGTCCACCAATAATTCCGTGGAAACAAGTTTCTTTTTCTGCCCAGCTCAATTAATTTCGTAGAGCCGAAATTTGTAAATTGTGGTGCGTTTATACATTTGGTCAAAAGTTCGTAAATTGTGGAAATCATACATTTATTTGTAACCTTTATTAATCCCCTCTGTCCCTGTTCCCAAAAGGTGGGGAACCTAAGTGGCAAACCTAAGATGGTTCTTTCAAGGTTTACTACTGTATCATTTAACAAGTCACTGCGAACTTGTTGACCGAATGTAAAAATGGACCAAATTTATAAAACACAAAAAATTTACAACATTGGGTCCTGCAGAAAAATTTCACAAATTGCTCTACAACGATTAATTTGGTGAACTGGAATTTGATACTGTGTTTTTACAAAATTAAATTGGGTCACAAATTGTTTTACATCATGGATATTTGGTGAACAAAACAGGCTTGTTCGCGCGGAAATTTATTTTGTTTGGAAAAATTGTTCCACAGAACTTATTTGTGTGAACATGAATTGAACAGACTTGTTTCTACAGTAATTATGGTGAACATTATAAGATTGTTGTTTTTTATAAAACATAGGGGCCAATTGCAACCAGAAGCAGCATTACTTCATCCCAGCACATTTTTGGTGCGTTACCGCAAGCGTTTCATAACGCGACACGCACAAGCAAAGCACACAATGCAGCGTGCGATAGCGCTCGGTGATTACCTGTTGCGTGTGCAGTGTGGACACCTCATGCCTTAGGGCTAAGCCCCACTATCCTATTTGGTGTGCACTGCTTTACTAGTAGCTCAGCCCAACCTCCGTGGCACACCAATATAGAAAAAAAGCACATGACTCGCATTGAGTTGCGCTTTGCTCCGTATGCTGCCTAGTGGGGCCTTGCCCCATAAAAAAAAAATAAGGACTGTGCCATTTCAGTAGTAGTTTCTTACTTAGCAGAGCTTTAAAGAGGAACCATTTTCTATTTACCAGATTATATTTAGTAATACTTCGACAATTAGCCATGTTTTAAAGGGGGAGAGGTTCATATACCAGATATTTCTTATTAGAGTTTTGTTAAAGGAAAATAATTATGGGCAAGAGTCATTATGTACATACTTTTTTCTGAAGGCTTAAAGGGAAGCAAACAATTAACCAGTTTTACCATTCCAACATAACTCTTGCGCGCACAAAGTGCTTTTTTAAGACAAAGTATGCTTGTTTTCCTTAGTTCATTTTGTGTACTAAAACATACTTACACTTGCGCTACAAGATTTATTTGATCTACCAAATTTTCTTTTTGCCCAAATAATGTTCTTTTCACAACTTTTTGTATACAAAAATATTCTGTTTCAATCCTGTACAGTTTTGTTCACAAAAAGGATTTGGTCATCAAAATACTTTTGGTGCTACAGTTGACTAAATGTACGTTGGTTCCACAGAATTCTTGTGGTTGACTAATAATATAGTTTGTCACCAAAGTATTGTTTTTTTGTTGACTTAGGGCTAGGCCACCTGCTGGCTTTTTTTGCGCTTGCATTTTTTTCATAACAGTTGAAACGTGTGCGTTGCAATTGGTGATTTGCATTTTAAATCGAAACTGCATGCATTTTTCAATACTTAATGAAAAAGAGCAAACACAACAAATCACACATGAAATCGCATGTAATTGCTTTTGCTTTGCAGTATGGCCGTGCCCTAAATGATCTGGGAACAAACGGCACCCCAAAGTAACGCTTCCGTGGATTCCTTAGCTAGGTAATAGCGCACTTTCTCCTATATACCCCAACGTCTTTACCGAATTTCATGTCTGCTCACAAACTCATTTATTTGGCTCTTCTAGCCAAATTAATGAGCCAGACAGGGACGTTTGAACATATGAATTGCTCTCGGGAAAAATAGGTGTGGAGTAGATGTTGATCACAGACATGTCCTATCTTATCGTACTATTATATTGTCTGCTTTATACAATTCCTACATTAGATCATTTTATTAATTTGGCTGTTCTTTCTATTTCTTCTTCCCTCCGTTTTTATTCTTCCGCTTTTTTGGGACTGTATCTCCTCCCACAGTTTTTGAGCTAGAGACATGAAATTTGGTACAGACGTGCAGGACATATAGGAGAAGTGTGCTATTACCCAGCTAAGGAATCCGCAAAAGCATTACGGCATTATCGAGAAAACAAGATTTTTTTCCCCCCCATAGATTACACCGTATAACTCGAGTATAAACAGAGTTTTTTTCAGGCTGAAAAATCAGCCTGAAAACTTGGACTCGGTTATACTCGAGTCACAGCTTACCTTACCATTCCGGCAGCCGCACAATCTTTCTCTGCACTGGCGCGCCGGCGTGACGTCAGCCGCGCGCCAGTGCAGAGAAAGATCGTGCGGCTGCCCGGAAGCAGAGGAGACTTCAATGCTTCTTCAATGCTGCCCAAGGATTCTTCATGCTGGCCCTTGCTTGGGATGGAGAAGAGCCCACAGGGAAGAGCCCACAGGTACTGAACTGGGTGGGAGGGGGAGGGTGGCATTCAAGATGTGGGGAACTAACCACTCCCACATGCTTTTATAGCTGGGAGTTGTAGTTCCAAACATCTGAATGCCAATGTGAGGGTGGCATTCAAGTGACTCGAGTATAAACCGAGTCCAAGTTACTGTGGCAGCCATACTTAAAGGGTAACAAAAGTTAAAAAAAACAATTTGATCAATAATCAAAAAGTTTGTATTTTTAACTTCCAACCTGATCCGGTACACCGCCTACTGACCTACCATTTCATTTTCAAGCAGTCATATTTAAAGGGTTACATAGTCAAAAAATGTTTTGACTAATCTCTCAATTAAGTTACACAGGGTTATTCAATTAAAGTCCTTATTTAAAATGGTGCTAATTTTGTCCCACCAATCAGATTTAATTTAACATTTGAAATCTAACATCTGATTGTTTGGGGGCAAAATTGGCACCCATTTTTAAGATAAAAAACTTTATTGATAACCCTATGAATCTTTATCCCTCAACCTTATTCGAGTACACACACACATGACATACCATTCATTCCTGTCACAGCTATATTTAAGGGTAAGTAATGTCCTCATCATTGCGATTATTGAGTTTTAAAATCGCAGCACAAACCTACACATTCCCTTTTAAAATGCAGCCTTTCGGGGCTATGGCCACACTAGCGCACTTTTTGCACGTTTGCACACGTGTTTTCGCTCTCGATCGTGCCTGCGCAATTTTTGCTAAAGGAAATCATGCGTGTTCTCTTAAAAATAGTCAAAACGCATGCATTGTATGTGTGGCGCACAGCCTCAAGCCAAATTCATGTTTATACTTAACACTTCCCTTTCTGAGTTTTTTTGCTATATGTAACTGGTTTACTTAACCAAATAGTTTATGTAAGGATATGCATTACAGATATGTAAAACAGAAATATTCATACATCAATTAAAGCCATAAAAATATTATTTAAACGGATTGTGTCAGACATCCTTTACTTATAAGCCTTGCAGAATGGACCTTGCGAAGTCTAGCTTGGGGATAAGACATTAAGCCTAAAAATTTGTTTTGGGTGGAAATCTCTTTATAACACTTGACGGAACAACAACCTGGATTAATACCCTAACAAGCATGTATTTAAACAGATAAGCAACCATAGCCCCCCCAGAATGTTTATTCACAACAATTACCCTGCTGCTAGGAATACCTGGAGTTTTCAAACCACTTTAATGAAGAATAGATGGCAGAAGGAATTTAAACATGGCTTCATGATCAGGATGGGAATAGCCTTATTTGTATTGTCGGTCCATTTTTATGCCTTCAACTTTTTTTCTTGTTTTTTTAACATGTACTATACCATTTCTTTCGTGCTTCCTGATCATTGAAACATTTCTGAAAAGAGAAAAAAGAAATACGCCTTTATGTGTATAACTTAGATTCCACAAAAGTACTGAATCCTATATGTGCACTTACTGGTAGTTGTTAATTGGACTTTGACCTGGAAACTGGCACTGTAAAACAAAATGATGTATGGGAGAATGATCCAAATATGGAACAATACCACCTACGGCAATTTTTAATTCTGAAAGCCATTACTAAATGTTATCCACTACTGATATCCATTGTATCAGTTAGATTAACTGGACTTGAAGTTTAGTTCTTGGAAGACGTTTCGCTATCATTCCGACTGGCTTTCCAATTCAGAATGACTTGTACAAGAACCTGTTGGCAATTATGTACCCTGGAAAGTCCCAATTAGCATACCTGCCAGGTGTTAAGGGTGTGATTGCATAGTGGCTAAGAGGTTTTTAGGACGCCCAGGGTAGGCGTCGAAACAGCATTGTAACATGATAGACAGTTGGTGTCTGACCCCCCCCCCACCTCTATGCAGGCTTGGTTTTCTTTATTTTCACATAAATGGCCTCCTTGACACCTCTCTTGAACCAGTCACGTTCCTTTAAGGATGTTGACATTACAATCTTCAAAGGATAGTCCTTTTTCCTTAAGATGCAGAAGTCCTGACCGAGGAATTGGCTCTTCTGTGCTGGGCCATATGTTATTATTATTGTGGATTTATTAGCGCTACCTCTTCCGTAGCGCTTTACAATTACATGATATACGTTGTGCAGTTGCTGTTTGGTCTCTCCCACAACAATCAAGAGCGCACTGCACTGCGTATATGATGTTGCTTTTCTTGTGTTTTTGGTATGGGTCTTTCGGATGTACCAATTGCTGCCTCAGTGTGTTATTTGGTTTAAAGAAGACAGGATACGGTTTTTTTTTTAAATTCTTCTTAATTTCTCAGAGGACCCCTGCTACATATGGGATGACCATGTTCTTCTTCTGTCTTGTCTTTTTCCCTTCACTGTTGGTATTGTGTTCTTTTCTTTCCTTCTACTTCTTTTGACAAGGCCCAGTCTGGATATCCACAATGTTTTAAGGGTTCCTCTGAGATGTTTAATTTCTTTAGCCTCGCCTCTGTGCTAGTAGGGATATTTTCTTGCTCTGTGTTGCAGGGTTCTGATGACACCCAGCTTGTGAAGATGTGTTCTGTGAAGGTTTTACTTCCTCTGGCAGATTTTTAACCCAGTATCGAACCAGTGGCTCGTGCTATGCCCTTAAGAGCCTGTGTTTCCACTTTCTCCATGTAAAGGTTTTGCAGCAATGGGTGAAACTGAAGATCCAATAGGAGAAAACCCACAGATTCTTGTACGTCATTCTGAATTGAGAAAGCCAGTCGGATGACTAGCGAACATCTTCAGAGAACTAAACTTCAAGTCCATTTGATCTAATTGAATACAACAGATATACCATGACCTGGATAAATGAGAACCTCCACAAGCTATCCACTTCTGAAGTTTGGCACATGTCTGCCATAATGGCCACAGATACATGTCTCAAATGAACAATAAATATATTAGGATTTGTTCAGTCATACGGCTGGTTTAATTTCCATTATGCCAAAAATCTGCTTCCAGAAGATGCCAGCATGTTTTATTTTTGGTAAATTATTTTTTTACTAAAATCAACATTTGAAGTGCATCATAATTATGTACTGTAGTACATAAAAGCATAAAGAAAAGTTCAGAATTAAATGTGCCACCAACTGCACAGTATTTTATTGACTCTCTGCCAGAATGCGTTGTTTTGTTAATTTTTAATAATTTTGAATAAAGAAATTGTTTCATATGCCTTTTCCTCTGGTTTAATCCAGGGGTGGGGAGTATAGGGGGTGGGTAGTGGATAACTCCACTCCCTAAACAGGAATTTTAGTTGCTGGTGGGATGTTTGAAAACCTACTTCAGGTTGGGGATGCGCTACTAGTTAGTGACTGCCACTTCTGTCACTTTGCTCACACGACGACACTACCCGTATCTTCACATACGGCCACAAATGTTCTCAATTGGCCTGTGTTAAAGGACAACTCCACCCTCTAATACAGTCCTTTAAGAAGAACAGCCTCTTTAAAACATTTTGATTATCCGACTTTGACATCTTAATCCATGATTGTATGCCTGCTATGCTTCTGGATGTCTCCTGGAAACTGAGTAATTTAGTGGCCTGTACTGAGACCTGATC
This sequence comes from Hymenochirus boettgeri, assembly GCA_019447015.1. Lineage (NCBI taxonomy): Eukaryota > Metazoa > Chordata > Amphibia > Anura > Pipidae > Hymenochirus > Hymenochirus boettgeri. The sequence continues at coordinate 152,249,741 of CM033469.1, forward strand.
ATGCTCAGAAGAGTCAGCTAGGGAATTAGCATCAGTCTTGGGCTGTGATGTCAAATCCATACTGACAGAACCAGAAGCAGAAACTGGGTGCAACTGTGCAGGACTTTAGGTTAGACTTCTATATTTCAGATTTAAACAGTTTAGGGTTTGGGGGGTGATTTACCTGTATATAATACATAGTGTGATTTTTAACGGGAGCTGCAGTGGTACCGTATATATCCTTAAAAATCACTCTTCTATGTCACTAATGCATCCTTATTCTGCTTCTATCCACTGCTCCTCCCATTCCAGTGTTCATCTGCCTTAAACATGACTCAGTGTTTTTTGTGCATGTTTTAACTTCACTAAATGGAACCTGCTGGAGCTGCTTCCTGTCGCTTCATAACCAATGTCTCTCCTCCTCCTCCCACAAGTTTGTTTTATACCGCATAATCTGGGCTGGAATGTTTTCTCTACTGGGTTTAAGTTACAGAAGGTAGTTGTGTGGGGGTTTAAATCAAAGGTAGGGAATAGGGAAAGTGCTAGAATTTAAATGCGAATGGGGTGAAGAATATACAGTACTTATGTATTATAGAATATAAGGATATACACCCTGTAAGAGGCACATTATCCTTGTATAATTTTCATTTGAGGCTGGACTTGCACCTTAACAACTAGAATGCGGTTTGCTACAACATACGTGTGCAAAGACAGTCTAATAAACTGCTGAAATTATAGTATTTAAAAAGTATAGAAAGAACACAATGAACAACTAGAAAAATACATTTTAATTATACCTTTGAATTGGTCTTTAAATTCTTCCCCATTTTGGAATGGATTGGTGTTTTGTGCAGCAATTTTAGCACTCTATAATGGCATGATGAGTACATGTGTTGTTTTTTTACTTTAAATATGGTTGCCACATTATGAATGGGTAGCTCAGTTGGTGTGTGTGTGTCAGGTTAAAAAAACAAACTTTTTTGATTATTGATCAAAATTTTTTTTTTTCCTATAGTTACCCTTTTAAGTATGGCTGCCACAGAAATGGAAGAGTGGGTCAAAAGGTGTGTGTATCTGTCTCAGGTTGGATGTTAAAAAAACAAAAAAGTAAAAAAAAAAAAAAAACTTTTTTGATGATTTGTCAAAATTAGTTTTTGACTTTAGTGAAGTAGACTGCCACAGTAATGGGGAAGAACATGTCATCCCATATGTTCAGGGGCAGGGGTCTCCGAGAAATTAAGAAGAATTTTCAAAAACCACCATATCCCTGTCTGCTTTAACCGAACAACACACTGGGCAACAATTGGTACATCCAAAGACCCAATACCGAAATACAAGAAAAGCGACATCATATGTGCAGTTCAGTGAAGAATGTCAGATTTGTATGTGGGGGAGAACCAAACAGCAACTGCATCAACTATGGCCCAGCACAGAAGAGCCAATTCCTTGGGTCGGACTCAGCCTTTGTACCGGCATCTTAATGAAAAGGACATATCTTTTGAAGATTGTAATGTTAACATCTTGGCAAAGGAAGTGACTGGTTCAGAAGGTGTTAGGAAGCCATTTTGTGAAAATAAGAAACCAAGCCTAAGTGGGAGTTTCGACACCAACTGTCTGCCATGTACAATGCTGTTTGACACCTTACTCGTCTCTGGGCGTCCTATAACACCTCTTAGCCACTATCCAATCACGCCCTTACACCTGGTGTGATATGGCTAATGTGGGATTGTTCCAGGTACATAATTGCCAAAGATTCTTGTACAAGTCATCTGAATTGGGAAAGCCAGTCGGATGACTAGCAAACGTCTTCAAGAACTAAACTAACTTCAAGTCCCGTTGATCAATTGACATACAACAGATATACCTGCGTTGATCCCAGAGAAGTAAAAAAAAAATCTCTCCTTCCAGAGATATTTTCGACTGCAATTTGGGTCAAAATATCCCTGGACAACTCCAACTTACAGGGAATTCAATAAAAGTTCTTATCGTTAAAATGGTGGCTAATTTTGCCTCAACCAATCGATCTATTTAACATTTGAAAGCTAACATCTGATTGGGTTGGGGGAAAATTAGCACCATTTTAAACAATAAAACTTTTATTGAATAACCCTTTAATGTATAAATACCAGTAACATGGAATATTTTTTTTTTTTTAGACACTCATCCAGCTTTTTTTTTTTAAACTATCCAGCAATCACCCCCATCCAATTGAAGACTGTTTTCATAGTTTATCCTGATCTCCCAGTAAAAACCCTTTCTGAACTTGAAGACTTATTTTCTCCACCCTTTAAAGGGTAATGTCCACCCTTAAAACTATTTTGATATAGTACTCCCCCTGGTCCCCAGCCCCAACCGCTTCATTTTTATTTTTAGAAAGTGCCCCAAACTTTTACTTACCTCCCCTCTTTCCTCCCGCCACGCTGCTGGCCCTCTGCTTGTCGAGAAAATGCAAGCAGAGGGGCGGGACCGGCAGTCGCGTCTGTGATTGGGCTGAGCGGCAGCCAATCACGGATGCGGCTGCCGGTCATTCATGCAGCGAGGAAAGAGGGGAGGTAAGTAATGGTTCGGGGCATTTCTAAGATAAAAATGAAGCGGTTGGGGCTGAGGAAACAGGGGAATATTATTTTAAAAGGGATTTATGCTAGGGGGGGGACTCCGGAGAGGGAGGGGGAGAAGCTCAGTACGCATGCCAAACTTCTCCCGGAGGCCAGGTAGGAGGCAGATGTCCTATATGGACTCTGCTAGCCTCCTGGTGGGCAGTTTTTGGGACTTTGGGGGGGGACTACAGAAGAACCATATGGAGCTGGGATGTGAGGTAAGGATTAAACTACACTACATGATGGGGCCAGTAGTTGGGGGGAATTATAGTTTTGGGGGTGGACATGCCCTTTAAGGGATGTCCGCATGTCCTTTGACATGTTCTATAGGTTAACAACGCAAGCACATTCTCTAGTGTGCATAATTGTAACTTGTCCAATCTGTTTTCATATTCGTGCTCCCCAAGTCCCCTTATTTATTTACTACCCCTTAACTAAACCCTTTTCACTTCCAAGATTTCCTTTTTGTACACAGGATCCCAAAACTGCACCACATATTCCAAATAAGGCCTTACCAGTGCTTTGTAAAGACGGATAATAAGAGAATAATATTTTTCTCCCTTGAATCCATACCCCTCTTTAAAAAATACAATATCTTGTGGCCCTAAAACAGAACCCTGTGGCACACTACTTAAGTCCATATTGACAAAGCACCATTAACAACTTCTCTCTACACCCAATCCATCAACCAATTTTCTATACATTTTTAATGTGCCACCCCAGCCCAAGAGAGCTTAGCTTTTACATAAGTTGTCTATGGGAGACTGTATTAAAAGCCTTAGTAAAATTCAAGTATACCACATCTACTGCTATGCTAGACTTCAAATTCAATTAGAATTATAGGAGAACAGTTTTTATGGTTTAGTGGTCCTTTAAATAAACTAAATGCATAATAAATTACACTTAGGTGATCCTCCATGTAATGAGGACCTGAACCTCTAAAAATAATTGTTATTGTTATTCTGGATGATGCTCCTTGTCTTATTCCCATGTTATTCTGTTGGAACCAACTACAGACAGGCCAATTTTACATTTTACACCAACCCCATAAACTTGAACCACTCTGATATCAACAGATGCAGAAGACCATGGGAAACATTTGAGAGACACAGCTAACACTTAGGGGCGTATTTAGAAATCAGGGCTATGGGTAACGTCTGATAGCAATCCTTTATACCATCCAAAAACAATGCCGTTAATATTGGTATTGTTTTCGAAAGATGTTGTTCATCTTTGACCGTGGTAAAAATAATTTCCAAGGTCGATTATCAGACTGTTATTTCAATACCAGTATAAAGGAGCACTATAGGACGTTACCTTTATTAATACAGCCCTTTTGTTTTTAGCACATGTCCTTATTACATCCGGAATAAAAGGAACTTGAGTTCATCCTTAATACTGATTTCCATTGTCCTAAAGCTGTTAATGTTGATGAAAGTAACTTTAACCAGCAGTGCAAATCCTATGATTGGATTTTTCTCATAATGCTACTCAGCCTTTTAAAGAGTAAAGTTCCTTGTGCCAACTGTAAATATATTATCTTGTAAAGCTATTCACCAACAGGCAAATCTAGGCAGATTTTCTACATGAAAAACTAAGCCGTAATTAAATCCCACACACACGCAGTAGCTACAAAAAGGTATTCAGTTCTTTTAAAAAAAACAACTTTTATTTTCTTGCTTTCAGTCTATCACTAACAAATGTTAGTTAACAAGTCATATCTGCTTCACAGTTCACTATACCTAATGTATAAATGTATGTTGTGAAAAAGGATAACCTGTCTAGTAAAATAATACATTTAAAGGTGAATTAAAACCTAATACATTGAAGGAAGCCAAAGGTTTACAATACATAGAAAAAGTTAATGAAAAACTCATACAAAAGTAAAAGGAATAATATAATAAGATAAAAATCAAAATAAGCTTTACATTTTTACAGCAGCAGGGTCAGGGGTACTTGGGGCAGACGACAGAGCAATCTGATTCTCAGGCACTCATTGGGATTGCAGGCTTGCAGGCCCCTCTCCGATCCCTCTCCACTGAGCTAAGGACATTACGGGGCTGTAAGACTCGACGCACGCACGCAACGCTCATTAGCGCCATGACGTCACATGCAATGGTGCGAGCGGTGTCGGGGCAGCAATGTGAATGCTATTCGCTGATGTGAGAATTTACTTTGACCCGCATATAAGGGTTCTTTTTAGGCTAATTTAAAACCTAAAAAACGCTGGCTTATATTCGATATATACGGTACTTAAATTTTAGTACCTTTACCTCTGCTCATCAGATCTTGTGGACCCTATATAGTAGTACCAGGATGATTTACACATCCTTGAGCCAGGAATACCATGGGGATTTTAGAGTATCCTCAAGAGCCGTAGGATATGTATCTACTTGTGACCTCTGTGTTTCGCATTTGCAGGTGGATCTTTGCCTGCTGACAGGGATATCTGGAGTTCACCATAAATGTCGCATTGAGGATTGTAGTAAGAGTTCAGTGCCACTTATAAGGCACAAAGTGGAGGAGTAATAATATACTGGGAGATGTGGGCGGATAAAATACTAAATATAAGACAAATAATTTTGTGTGCACGCTTAGTTCTCACATTTGGTGTTTTTTACCTATCAGGTAAACATTAACCCCCTCTTATAAACGTGTATCCATTTTAACGCCAAAACGCCATCATTAACTTTTGAAGAACACTAGGGTAAATTAACCCTGCTTCCCTTTTATGCACTCATGGTGAGTGAACTAAAAATGCTAGGTTGTTACCCTGGGAATAGACAATATCGTTCCGAAACTAACACCCCAAAATAAGCTCATCAGTCCCTTTGGCCTGTTGCTTCACTGGGCAGACAGGAAGGATAACCTACAAGAGAAGCACACACCCCACAATTTACGATGTGAATGCCATTTTTTAATAAGCAAGGCTGAAGTCAATATGGTCACCTAGACTCTGTCTAAAACTATCCCCATTCAAAAACTGAACAGGATTGGAGAACAAATGCAGCCAGTTTGGGGCTAATTACAAGCGTGAATCAATGAAATCATTAGTTATTAGAATTTAGTTCTCCTTCTGTAGAAATGACCCGCTTGCACTCACTTCATACCCACTCCAGGATCACAGTTCCATATATCACTGCCTATCAGGAAAGTCATGTGGCGACACTCACAACACTTTTTTTAATTTCAATAATATTATGAAAGTATTGCTTTTTTCAGATGCTGAAGATACTTCACGTACTTAGTGAACGTGAATCTGATGACTGTGAATATAGTTCTTCTTTAATACTTCGTTTTCAGTGCCCTGGCTGCTTGTCGTGTTCGGCAAGATTACAAAAGATCTTAAACATTGGTCCATACTGTACATAGACAAATGCTTTTGACTCGATTTCTCCTTAATCTTTCTTAGCTATTTAACTGAACAATTCTGCATAGTTTTCCTAAAAAGAAAATTACGAAAAACAAATTCTAATCACTACTAATTATAATTACAAGACATAAGTATATTAATGACCATGTACCTATTGATACTATAGCATATATATTATATTATAATCATAATTATAGATTGAGAATCATTGGGGTATTTCAATATGTCGAAAATAACACACAAAAATGCCTTGCTGGCTGCGTGAATAGACACTGTAAAGCATACATATAGCAAGTTAAGGCTTATTTGCCCTATTGACTATTTTCTGGACAAGTGATCTGCATTGTTGCGGAACAGGATTATAACATGAATTATTGTCTATTTTATATGCTTGTGGTACAGCGTGGTGGAAATTTTATCAATAGCATTAAAGAGTATTAGGGAGCTGAGAATTATTATTCTGATACAGATATGACTATAATGTATTAATCAAACTGAACTTTGTGAAAGAGATTGATTTTTTTACAATGCACTTTAAAGGGCATGTCCACGATGATAAATCCATTTTTTTCTGTAATGTAGCGCTCCCACACGACACCAAACGCATTGTCCTTTTGTAAAAAAAAAAAAGAGAACACATTAACTTACAGACCAGGGATCCCGTGCCTCAGTCCCCATGCCACTTCCAGTGAACAGGCGTCAGCCGCGTCGTGATTGGCTGGCAGTCGCCAAATCACAGAGGGGTGGAGGCTTTTGTTTTTTAGCCAGGCTGGGTTACGATCCCGTGCTGGTAGGGTATGTTTTGGGTTTTTTTTTACAAAAGCAATGTGGTTTCAGGTGTTGTGTGGGGAGCACTACATTACGAGAAAACGGTTATCTGGTACACTGCATCTGCAGCTGAGGATCTACAGTAGATGGGGGGTGGGAGGGGGGAATCTGCCCCCGTGCATGCCACTTTTGCTGGGGAGGCTGCAGGAGAGGCAGAACCTTTACATAGGAAGACGAACTCCTACTATTCACTTTGTGGAACTTGATCAGGCAGTGCAGATGAACCTGGGAGCGAGCTGTTTAAAAAGGTAAGGTGTTTGTTTAACACTTAATCCTGGGGGCAGTACGGTGGTTAAATTATAGATTCTGGGATGGGACATTCCCTTTAACGCATTGCTTGATTTCTTAATTCTATACAATATATTCATAGATGATACAAACATGGTAGTGTTACCTTGTTTTTTACTTGTAAGCACCTCAGCCTAGTTTTAACTTTCCAATATGCTTTGAAGAATAGACGTGCTTATTGCAACATCAATTGGACTGTTCACCTAGTCAAAGACAAATTAAGATACTTGTATAATGAGAACCCTCGGTGGCTTGAACGGAGTTAATCTGGAAGAGGTATAATTGGTTTTTGGGCTTTTTGTAAGCTGCAAAACTATTAGAAAAAACAAGGTTGTGAGGTTGGCTGCACAAAATCCCCATCAGTGTTTTACGGTTTTTCTCACTCCCAGAGAAATGCGGGAACACCCAAAGTTTCGCGCTTTGTTCTTTGGCGTTAAGCATGGTCCAGATCCTGGCATATTAGCTGCAATAGAGCCTATGCAGTGATCCTCAACCAATGGCTTCTCTAGAGTTCGAAACTACAACATCCCAGCAATCTGAGTCCTTCTCTCTGTAGTTAAAAATGCTGGGAGTTGTAGTTTTCAAACATCTGGAGAGCAGCTAGTTTGAGCATCACGGCCTTATCATACGAGCCATTAATCGGAACTTAAGACATGACTGTTTTGAATCTGTAGAACTTGTCACTTGCAAGATAGCAGATTCATTGCTCATGGGGTTGGAGATTGGGAGCACAAATACCAGGCAGTCTATCTAGCTTAGGTGAGGTGGGCTGATTTCCATAATGCCACGAGGCCATGGCAAGAGCTTTGGGTTCTTGTAGGTGTGCATTTTTTAAAACTAAACAATGAATCCCTACTGCAGTAATAGTAGGATACAAAGGTATCTCTTAATGTATCTTCCATAACTGGCATCCAAGCACAAAAACTGGCAGAGGGTTAAAATTGTACAACTGGTAAAGGCTGACCTGGCCAAAGGACGAAAGATGGAGATTTAAAAAAGTTATTACGGTGAAATGTGTTAAGTTTTGCCCCAACTCATCGATATCTTACTATACATTTGAGAGCCAGCATCTGATGTTGGGGCAAAATTAGCACCATTTCATCATAGAATGTTTATTGAATATCCCTCTTTTTCGATCCTTTGCGCAGGTTCAGCCTTAAGGGCATGTCCACACCCCCAAAACTATAATCCCCCCCCAAACTACCTGCCCATCATGTAGTGCAAATATTTTAATCCTTAACCTCACATCCCAGCTCCATATGGTCTCCTGTAGTCCCCCCCCAAAGTCCAAAAAAAACTGCCCACCAGGGAGAGATAAGCTAGTCCTATAGGAACCTGGCCTCCTACCCTGGCCTCCGGGAGAAGATTTGGCATCGTAACTGCAGCCCTTCTCCCCCTCCCCTCCCCCTCCGATTCCCTCCCCTAGCATCAATCCCCTTGATATAGTATCCCCTGGTCTCCAGCCCCAACGCTCTTAATTTGTAGGTTCAGAAAGTGCCCCAAATTTTTTACTTACCTCCCCGCTTTCTCCGCTGCCAACTGAAGACCGGCAGCCGCGTCCGTGACTGCTGACTGCTACAGCCAGCACAAACGCGACTCCGGTCCCGCCCGCCTCTGCCTTGCATTTTCTCGCAGCATAGGGCCAGCAGCGCTGCGGAGGACACGAGGGGAGGTAAGTAAATGTGTGGGCATCTATTCTAAACTAAAATATGAAGCGGTTGGGGGTGGGAGGAGCCGGGGGAGGCTGATATCAAAAAACAGTTTTAAGGGTTGGACATACCTTACCGTTGTTTACATTTACCCTCAGCAGTTTTTTTGCTGGATGCCAGTTATAAAAAGTGCAAAGTACCAGGCAGGTAAAGAACCCAGTTAATAGAAAGCAACCCTTGACGTGGTGATGGGCTAAAATAATTGGCCAATTACATTGACTTTTATTTATCCAGGGTTACAGGCTGTTTAGAGCCAGCAACCTTATGGGAGGTAGCCATATACAATTAGAATTGTTTGTGCACTAGAATTCCTTTTTGTATGTATATATTTTTGGTCTTAGTTGCACTTTAATATGAATGTACAGCGGCCCATTTTCTATAGGTTGTGCTTTATTGAATCTCCCTGAAGTATCTAATCTCATTGTTTACATTGTCACTGTCATTTGTTACAGAGAGTGAAGCAGTGAATGGACTGTTTTGTACCTCACCGATACAGCACTTTATAATGGTACTTTTTATTGCATTGTGACATGTTTTTTGATTTTAATACAATCCCATATGAGAGATTATTTAATTTAGTCTGACACTATCAAAAAAAAAAATCTATTTTTATAAATATCAAATCATTTCATTGTTCTAGGGATAAACTCATATTGGCTTCCTACACCCCCTAGCAACAGAAACCGTGAGATGCCCAGTAAAGACAAAAACACAGGCCCTTGTAATATAGGCAATCATCATTTCTAAGTAATACGTCTGACAAGTTCAAAGATCCAATGCAATGTCCCTTTATTGGCTCCGAAACGTGTTCAACACATATATTCAAACACATCCTTAACAAGGGAACAACCCGTATAATACAACGTATCACTATGGTGAACCCGTATCTCTCTCTTCACACTTAGCTTTTGTGATTTCCGCATGGTCATTCGAGGTCCGCATCACGGAGGTGGAACCTGTGTCTCAGCATTCCACAATACTGTATGCTAACAGGCATATGATTCAAGCAGCAGTATTTATATTAAAATTCTAGGTTTGATCAATATATTACTGATAAAGCCTGTAATCTTACATAAAAATTGCTGCTTGTTCATATGCGCCTGTTCAACTATTGCCGGAAATGAAGGGAGAGAACAAGAAGAGATGGACGGGTGACGTCCATCGAGCGGGACTAAGAAGCGTGAACGCCGAGACGCACAGTCAACCTCCGTGAGAAATGTAATGAGTGGATAGGGGTCAAGCTTTGCACAGCAGCAGTTTTGTTCATCACAAACAGAGCTGAATGTAACCACGATACTTACCCTTAAAATACACCAGGAGACTTATCACCCAGGATCTCAAAAGGATCAATATAAAACTTGTCATTGGTGTGCATTCTTACACGAGTGGAATACAAACTAAATTCTGCTGATACAGTGTAGTGGTATTCAGTTCTGGAATTTTAATTTTCATATCAAGACTGCGAGTGCCATCGTCCTATTTGACTATAAATATATATACATATATATATATATTATATCAAAGTCCATCGGATAGAACGCACTCAGCGGGTCTCTAAAGTTCACACATCAATTACTTTATTAGACCATTTTAGCCACAATTAGACCACCACATATGGCTGGTCTATAAAGCATAGATGTGTTGAACTTCTGAAGACCCCCCTGAGTGCTTCTAAGCTGTTGTATATATATAATATACTATATCAGAATAAATATACTGTGTTAATCTGATCTCCTTGTTCAGCTGTAACCTGTCAACTTGTTATCTAGTACAGAGCCTGACTCCACACACTCTACTGCAACAAACTGTTGCAATTGCAAATGAACTAAGGAGAGGAAAGGGGGGGGAGGAGAACCGCTATAAAAATGACCAGCTTAAAAGCTGCTGCAGTTTTTTCTTTATAACAGTTGGCCCCTGTGACTAGCAGCCACTGGGCATCCCCTATCCCTGCCCTCTTCTTCCTTCAACCAACCTCATAGAACTTAGAGTGGGTGAAGTAGTGAACAACTTCGCAGGTGAGGAAATGGAAAGCAGGTACATATTGTATAGTCATTCAATGGCTGGCAGCTGACAGGGTTAAGATAAACTTTGCTGGCAGAAACGTGTTAATAGGAAAGTCTGTTGGATTGAATGGTTCATGGTCAATACTCTTCTGGCACTGAAGTGTTAATGTGCAATCCTAATGCGGGAAGTCTGCTGGCAACTGAAGGGTTATAAGTGATAGCATTTTACTGGAAAGGGTGCTGGCACCTGAAAGTATTAATAGTAAAGTCTGCTGGCACTAAATGGTTATGGTAATGTTCTGCTGGCACAAAAAGGGTTATGGTAATGTTCTGCTGCACTGAAATATTAATGGCAATATGCTTGGAAAGCTGAAAAAAGTTAAACATCTTAGATCTCACAAATTTCCCTTTTGAACTCCCCGGCTGTGCAAACAATTTTCGTGGAGAACACGGTGCCACAGTACGGCGCACCACTGAAAACCTATCCGGTCCTTTCCAATCAGTTTTCATTGGTGACCAGTGTCCGCTGCAATTCATAAAAAGTATGTATACACGCCCCATCAACCTGGTGCCTCTTACCACTAGTAAAGCGGTTCCACTATCAAAGAACAGGCGCAGTGACGGTTGTTCCAGAAGACAGAAGAGGAAACCCAGCTGTGTTTGACAGCCACGTAGGTAGGAGGGGCCACCTAGGGCACTTAAAATGGCACAAGGCCAGACCATTTTATTTAATGCATGACATAACTGTGAAAGCTGGTGTATTTATAGGTGGTATATGTTATGAATAAAACCGATATTTTTGACTAAATTATGTATTCTGGGGTTAAATGATATTGGGATTGTTACTATAAAATACACAAAGGTCGTGTGGACTTTAAGATGGGGTTTCGCAGCTGCCACCACATCTCAGGTAACAAAAATGTTTTACAATATCAGAAAGCAGAGGGAACTGGGCTATTGGCCTATTACATTGGAGGGTGATTGCCCTCTCCATCCATTTAGATTGTATCTGAGAAATAAGCAAAGGGGCGCAGTGGCATTTCCCCTGCAGAAAGCCCCCAACAAACCAATGTACCCACCCTGCCTTGGGTATCAGGGATTGAGGACACGCACATTTTTTTCAGCATTCTGTATTAATTCAGGCTATTTTCATACGACACTGATTGTAGCATTTTTGAGGGCGGATCCGTATGAAAGTGCAGTAAACGCCATACGAGTAGTTTGTTTTGTTAACGGTAACCCCTCGACACACCTAGGGAAACTCTAAATAAATGATACTTATGTGAAAACTGTCATTGTGTGAACACGATAGTAGGTCATCTGGCCTGGTGGAGAAAAAAGCCCTAATTGCTCTGTTTGCAGCGCTCGTGAGATGCTCAATTAGCATTGCCCAGAAAATCTAAGAAACCTAAGAGTCAATGTTACTCCCAAGGGTTTTCCCAGAAAAAGGGACGGAGAATGCAAAGTGGGAGGCAAAAAAATACAGCAGCTTAATACGTAAAGTAATACGTACCACTCAAAACAAATCAAGTTTAAACGGAAGCCGTATCCCTAACTAACCTCCCCCCCCTTTTTTTTAGGTCCCTAAGGATCAGCTTCCCTTAAAACTTAATTTTTTTTTGAGTTGTACTTATCCTTTAATGTAGTGGGCTTAAAAAGAAGCAAAAAGCCCTCTCACAGAGCCACAAGCTTATATAGCTTAATATCGTTCACCAGTTGCTTATTCCCATGTAGTAGGTCCTTGTTGCTCCTATTGCCTTGTTCTTGACATCAATTACAAAATATTAATCGAGCGATTTATGGAGTAATACAAGGACTAGGACAACCCATTTAGTGTTGAAAGTGGCTCAAGTGCTTTGATTGCAGGCCACACACTACATGTTTCGGACTGCTTGTCCTTTTTACAGTTGTACATTGAGTTGTTCTTTAGGGACAAGGTACACAATAAAAAACATTTTGTGATTATTTACAGTAAGCACTTTCAAAAACTACTATTGAAAATTTTCATTTTAGCATTACATTTTTTTACTTTAAATATTGTACAAACTAACTACCCAACCAACAGATACAGTAAACATTTAAATTGAAATACATTGAAACAACATCATAGCATAAAAAGTCCTGCTAAAAATATTAAATCAAATGTGAAAAAAATTAAACATCAGAGGAGAAGCAACATAAAGAACAATTATCCTAAGGAAATTTAGTTGAACCCACCTACATTCTCTCCCCTGGTGACTTTCGTATAAGGTATTCCTCTCTTGAGTGCTGGAAACTGAACTGTTGTTGTATGGGGCAGTTAGCAGGAGGGATGGTACTGGGAAAATTCTATGTGTTCCTTCTTTGGACCCTTTCTGGGAAGAAGTTAGCGCGGGCTTACTAAAATTAGTTTCTATAAGACAAAATGAGATGGAAGATACAGTAAAGTCATGATAAAACCAGATGAAATAGATTCAATAAATACTATCTAATTAAAGTACAACACGAAAATACAAACATGAAGTCGATCTAAAAGGATGATATCTAAGCAGGAAAATATGTACTGTATGTCTTAAAAAAACATTTTGCTCCCTAGGAGTGAAATTGTGTTTTTGGAGTACAATCTCAGGGTTTAATTTTCAGGCTGGCTCTTAACATATCATTGGATTAGTTTAAAAGAGACCACAGTTTGAATTAAATTATATGTAGGCATACCAGGTGTTATAAGTGAAAGCATGTGTTTTATCTTCAAGGTCATCAGTAATGCAAGGTTTAAGGCTCCCTAAAGCCAAGGTAAGGAGCATTTGAGGTTAGTAGGTTTGATGCAGTGTACACTATTTGGGAGATAGATTTTAATATAGCAGGTTAAATTTGTTTTTGCCTTTTTTTCGTTTATTTAGTCTCACTACAAAAAAGTATAGTTATAAAGGAAAAATTTTACCTTTCTAACCACTTTTTTCAACAATCATGTTCCTTTATTGCCAAAATAGTTTTAATTATTTGGTTGTTCCTTTGTGTAGCTTATATCTATACTATCGCTTACAAGCTTCTCTCTCCAGTGCAAAAAAGGTAAATAAGAGCATTATATTAAAACAATTTGCACTTATTGTAAAAACCCTTATAGGACATGTCCACCATTAAAACAAATGTCGGCCCACAACAATAACTGATATTCTTACCATTTATTTCATGCATTTTTAACCGTCATATTTAATGATAACTTCTATCCGGCCAAGATATCCGCTTCCTCCCTCTGTCAATGAACTTTTAATAAACTTGAGCATGTGCAGAGGAGATAGCAGGGAAACAGCGTCAATTATTGGGTGTAATTTCAGTTGTCCCAGTCTTGTGACTTACATGGAGGGACGGTGCCTGCTTACACCCAAATGGGGGAAATAAGTTAACCTTAAATATATGGTTAGAAATGTCAGTGTAATAAAGTGCAAAATATGATCAGTTGGGTTGGGGGCACAGTTTTATTTAAGGGTGACATGGCCTTTATAACTTTTCGAATTGTCCTTTGAACCCCTGTTGTTTTCTTCAATGTTGTGTGGAAGCAATTTTCCCTAATCCTTTTGTTACCTGATCCTCCTCATTAGATATTCTGTGTGGAGGGGTGTGTAATAACAGGTAACTTGTCTACCTTGTTGAGCAGCTACAGCTGGCGTGCTGCTTAGTGTAATTTCGAGCTCATGCTCTCTTCATTTTAACTTGTGGGATTGCACAGCTATTATGTTTAGGGACACAGAATAGGGATCCTATCTGTAAACTAGGAGAAGCACCAACAGGGAGATTCAATAAGGTTTCTTGATGTTAAAATGGTGCTAATTTTTGCCCAACCAATCAGATCTTATTTAACAGTTTGAAAACGAACAATCTATTGGTTGGGGAAAATTACACCATTTTAACAATAAGAACTTTTATTGAATACCTGCAAGTGCTTAGGGATTCCTCAATTCCAAGGACCTCTGTGAGGTGGCGAGGTTTCTCCCCCCGCCCCGTCTTACCTTTGACCTCTCTTCCTAGTAATTTGTACATAGTTTCTGTGTCACCACTATATATTTTAATATTAGAGTGTGTTTTTCTTGATTTTAATTTTACTAATAAAATTGTAGTTTAATTAATGTTTCCTCTAGACATGTGTCTGGGATAGGAATCATTTCCTAGGGGATCTTTGCTTACGTCCTTTGACATTATATCGAAATGTGTCAATCAAATTTTAACATTTAAATCTTGTGGGTTTTTGTGAAAAAAAAAATATGTGCGTAATAAAAATGCTTACCGTCTCTTTCTGGATGATAATTAAAAGGCATACCATGATCCATTGTTTCATATCACTCTCCACGCTTGACACTGGGTATCAAGCGGCGAACGAATCCAGGCTCTGACTCACATGTGACCTTGGATTGGATATCCCTCTCATGGTGTATATTTATGGCCACTTACAATAGCAGCTACATCGTACTGTAATCTACAGACAGCATGGAATGCAGAGCAAAGTAAAGCAGTGTAAAGTGCGCACACACAGTAAAAATTTTATAGAAGCTGTCATCAATCTATTAATTGCCTACACACATGATCTATAGGGGACTGTTTAGGTGGCCAGCAGCCTCTATTGGACACCAATAATAAAGTGACGAGACCATGAAAAAATGATGTTGTTTAAAAATGAACTTGTAGTTTTACTCATCATCCTTCCTCCACATTTTTGCTCTAGATGCAAGGCAATCAACAGTTGAAGCATGTCCAATTCACAGGTCCTTTTTAAAAGGGATTTTGTACTTACCAGTAAAATTATTTTTCTGAAGCAATAAGGGGGACCAGGAAAACAGGTGGTTAACACCATTCATCCTGGAGTGGACACTTTAAAATTGAAAAGGAAGATGAGGTTCCTTTGCTCCTCTCGCTTAGGAGTATCATGATGATGATAATGGCCAGATGGGGGAAACATTTTCCAGGCAGTAGGAGAGCAGGAAATAGAACCGTAAGGGCTTGAAAGTGGGATTCTGTGAAGCTTTGAGAGAACTTTGGAAAGGTCCCAAGGCTGGATGGAAGGCAAAGACGAGGGGGACAAGGTGAACGACCCTGCGGAAGGTATGAATATTTTCACTTCTTGCAAAAGTTTGTGATGAAAAAAACACTTAAGAGGGCAGATACTTGTCCTTCAGGGCACATAGGGAGAAGCCACTATCAAATCCTCTCTAAAGGAAACTGAGACTCTGGATAGTACAAAACTGGATGGAGGACACCCCGGGAAGAATCCACATTACCTACCTTAGTAGACCCCCCGGGAAAATGCAAACATACAGTAACTTAGTAGATCTTGAGGAAGACGGCTTACCTTGTTGCCAACCATTGTAGGTTATTGCTGGTGCAGCTGTGCCCCGTTTCTCAGGATAGTGTATAAACCTCCATGCGTTTATTAAACAGAGGTGACTGGAAGTTTTGGATGTAGAAAAGGACATGGTTTTATAGAAAATTGCTGGTAGTAGAGGAAATGGTACCCACGATGTTCCCAATATCATGGTTAGGAGAATCGAAAACCAAGTCTTCTTCTGGGCCACCGAGGGCTTCTAAAACATAGCTGAAACCTTTTTTTTTTTTAGGACCCTGGGTGCATGGCTAATGGCGGAAAAATTTACTACCAGTGGAGTGCCAAAGGTACCACCAGGGACTTTATTTAGGGTTGCCGAGGGACTTGGTTTGGTACAGAATGTGGAAATTTGTGTTGTGTCGTGACGGTCATCATGGTTTCTTCTGGTCTCCCCTATCTGAGACATTTTTCGAAAACTTCTGGATGGAGAAGCCCAATTCTCCAGGGCTAGGAAATATTCTTGCAGCTCCAGGACATTGACTCAGGGGACCACAGGCCTTGGACTGTCACAGAGTCGCACATACTGCTACCCATCCTGAACCGGAATGTGTCACCACTGTCCAACTGGTACGGCAAAGAAGTTTGCCTAAACCAGTGTTGGCTTCTGAAGTCCACCAAGTTAGTGAGTTTCGAATATGCATCAGAAGAGGATTAGTGAGTCTAGGCCTTCTGGGAATAACCCACCGTGAAGAGATTTCACAGACTGGGGCACAGATGAAACAAAGGGTTACGGGACTGCATCACCGATGACGGACAAGTCTCCCTACAAGGCCATTGCCTGTCGAAAAAGATATCCTGGTGGGGAGGATTGACCTTCGGCTAGACCACTCAGGCGGCTGAGACTGTTGGTCCTCAAGGGTAAGAAGAATTTTGTGTTTGCTTGTGTCAATTATCAATCAGGCAATATCTTCTAAGGGAGGGAGTTTATTGAAGAGTTTTGCAGGGTTTATGCACCCAGCCGAACTGGGCAGATATACGCGGCACATCGGGAACTAATGTTAGACTCTCTAGTCCAGGAGGCAGCCTTTATCAACAGGTCTACTCTAAGTATGGAAGGTGAAGATCCGTTGAAGTCGAACAGGAGCAGCTGAAAGTACCAATAATCTTGGTGAACCAGGGCACCAAAGCTAGTCCGAAAGTTAGAGGGCCTAACTGGAAATGCGAGAGGACCTGTGGCGGCTCTCTGGGTACGATAGGACCGGGTCGATGGGTACTGTAAGTACGCATCAGAGGTCCAAGGAAATCGAGGAAGTCCCCTGGCTCGATGGCTTATACACAAGTGGGAAGAGATTTATTGTTAACCTGGAAGTAGGGCCTGTAGGTCGAAGGACTTGCGGCAGAATGTCCGTTTCCTTTTTGTACTAGAAGAGATTGGAGTAGAATCCCGAAATTTCTGGCCATAGTGGGGGACGGAGATTTAGCCTGTAGGCAGGGATGGCCACAACAGGGAAAGTGCTATGCGTGAGTCTGGAACATCTGGGACTTCTTGAGAGGAACGAATGGGGGGGAGGGTGTGTGGTGTGAGAATTCTATTCTGTAACCAAAAAAACGGAGATGATTTATAAGGTCCATGGTTGGGCTGAGAGGCACCACTCTTCCAGAAGAAGCTGGAGGTGCCCTCCAATGTGATTCACAGAAGATAGTCATGCTTGTTGGGTATTTGTCTCGTCCCTGGTTTGATGAAACCCTCCCCTTTTGGTTTTGGCCCAAAGAGGGGAAAGGTCTCTGTCCTTGGCGAGCTGGAGGGGCTGATTGTCGCCGTCTGGTTTGCAGATGGTTTGGGGGTCGGAGCCTTGGGGGGACTAAAGGACGCTTGACCGTCGAAAGGTGAGGGAGAAACTTCTCCCTCTATTTTAGGGGAGAAAGGAACTCTTCCCACCCCCGGTGGTGTGTGAGCAAGGCAAGATTTGTTCTAGTTTGGGCCCCAAACAGAAGTACCCAGGAAGGAAGGTTGATGAGTGCCCTTCCTAGAGGTGGGATCAAAGTCCACCAGGCTTTGAGCCTAAGGACCCTCTTTTCTTTTCTCTCTCCAAGAGAGAGGAGAAAGGAACGACATTTAGCTTGAGGTAGAAGGAAAGCAGAAGTAGGGACTGGAGAGAAACTGAGCTGAAGGCACCAGAGGAGGTCCGAGGAGGAGCCAGAGAGGAAACTGCGCTGTGGAAGTAAGTCCCGCCTCCAGAGAGAATAAAAAAGCCGGCGAAAGGACGGGAGCAGTGGCGCTGGAAACCACCAGCTGCAGATAGTACAGAGGTCTTCTGTCTTCTTGGTCCATTCTCTAGCGGGACACCTTAAAAAACTGGAGGAGGCTTCTTTTGTTCATAAGGTATACTCTAAGGAGGAGGAGCAAGGGAGCTCTCTTCCTTCCCGTTTTAAAGTGTTCGCTCAGGGAGAATGTGTGCTTAACCGCATGGGTCCCTGGGTCCCCCTGCCGGCGATAAAGAAAGTATGTTTTTAAAGTTAATGAAGCTGCAGTACAGGTCCATCTACATGATTAAAACGTTAGTTTCCTTTTAAAACAAGTATAAAATTTTATTGTGGGTAGTTATAAAAATTGATTAACAATAGCCAAAATGTTCTCAGCTTAATAGTAACAAGGCACCAGTATCCGGTTAAGCATATAACCTATCCAATATTGAATCAAGCATCTGATGAGGCTATTATGAAACATTTGCATGTACTTAGACAGGGAATACCCGACTACTTTACAGAGAGGAAATTACTGTATCAGATGTTTCTATATGTCACAAGAATTAAATGTTTGCAACAGCTGAATCTTCTCCTTAATTGAGGGCCAGCTTTTGACGCTGAACAACATCCCTTGTTGGTTTCTCCAAAATAAATTATTGATATGTCCTGAAAACATGACCAACAAGTTGTGCTGATTAGGTGTATGTGTTCTCTTTTGTGACTATTTTGATTGCCTTTGTGAAAGGCTACTTTCCGGAGTGAAACAAATTTTTCTTATTGGTTAAAACTTATATAAGGAAAGGTTTAACAGAATAGGATTTGTTACCAATACTTGGGTAAATGAAGCAAATGAGAAAAGCTGATATGATAAAAGGGATAACTGGAATTGTTTATAGGTTAGCAATGAACCCTTTTTTTTTTACCGTGTTGTAAGGCTGCTTTGTAGTTTGGCTGAAACAAGGGAAAGTTGTTGTAAGTCGGTACCCGAAATATAGGAGAGGCACCAACGTCTTCTCTTCCAGCCATAGTCAGGGGCCATGATTCCGAAATGTAATTCAAACAACAAAAAGAAAAAACACACTTAAAAAAAATAATTTTTTTTATTGTACCGATGTGTCAGTACCTTTTTTTTTTCCATTATTAGATAACTGAAATACACAGTCTTATTAATAGACTACATCATTACATTAAGGATAGTTTGTCATTATAACCGAGCCTTGATATCATTTTGATATATAAATGATATTACCAAGGAAGTTGACTGCTACAAAGAGTGACTGTGATGTTACATGAGCTATAAGCACTAAATTTAGATAATACCCCATTAATAATCGCCAGTGTGAGAGTTTATATTTAAAGAACATTACTAAACTTCTTCTCCCAATTCAAGCCGGGGCTTGGAACTGCAAGGTATATTTATATCTTGGTAGCAATACTAGATGAAAAGTAAATATTTTCTACACATTGGGATTTATTTAAACGATGTGCAAACAATTTGCCAGGCCTCTTAATCTGCAGTAACCAATCAGATGTCATAAATGTTAACTGTAGTAGACAGTTAAAAATCATCTGATTGGTGAGATACATAAAAGCTCAGACAAATTTAGTTCACACTTTACTGACGTGCAAGGAATTGTAAGATATGTGCTCTATCTCAATATCGGTAGATGCTATAGTAGGATGGTCAATAAGTGTGCTAGGCTTTTGTACGTTTTCTTTAGCTGCTGGCATAGTATAAGTTATATTTAGATCACTTTCCTCCATAGATGAGGCAAAGTACTGTTATGATAGCCACTCTTTCTTAAGGGGGAGGAGGAATTTGCCATATGAACACTAGGATGGTATTTTTTAGACCAATTGTCAAGCATTGTTTAGGCTTGTCTATATAGTTCTTTGTTTGCCAGGAGGAGAGAGTTCGAGCGTGTTTCTTTAAGTACCCTGCGGGTGAATCCATTTTATTTGCATCTGTACTGAGAAAATGAGCCTTGGTACAAGCTCAGCGCAAACTGCACCCAGCTTATCTGGCGGTATAATGTTAAGCATATTTGACGTTTAAGGTCTATATCAGGAGCAAAATATAAGCAACTCGGCCAAAGGTGTGGGGATTTTGCACCCAGGACCATGCTTTGTATAGGAAAGCTCCCTTGTGAAATTATCTTAGTTATACATGTAGGTGTGTACTAGACAATTATTAGGTATTCACCACATGGAGGTAAATCTCTTTGTAGTATCTCATTTGTGAATTGAAAAAGGGTTTAGCTTGAACTTTACAGAAAAATGTGTTGCCTGCCTTTCAAGTAGTGTACAAATAATTAAGTATTTACTTGCTTTCTGAAGAAATATTATTTCAGAAATAATGTACAGTGAATAGACATGAATCAATTACATTAACGCATGAATAAATTCACTACCACTCGTACAATATTTATCCATGAAGAATGAAAGTAGTGTAATATCACTAATTAGCACCCTGTTCTTTCTTAATTAATTTTTTAGTGTGTCTAAAATAAAATGTTAAAGGGCATGTCGCCCTTAAAATTGTTTTGATATTGCCTGCTCCCATCATGTCTGGCACCCCAACGCATGGTTTGTATTTCCAAAAGCTACCCAAACTCTTAATTGACCTCCCCTCCGTTCTCCGATGCACTGCCGGCCCTCTGCTTGCGAGGAATGAAAGCAGAGGGGTGGGGACCGGCAGTCGCGTCTGTGATGGCAGAGCGGCAGCCAATCACGGTACGCGGCTGACGGTCATTCAGTGCGCGGAGGAAAGAGGAGAGGTTAAGTAAAGAGTTTGGGAGCTTTTGAAAATAAAAACCATGCGGTTGGGGCTGCCAGACATGGGGGAGCAGCATATTAAGGGGCGTATGTTACGCTAGGGGAGGGATAGTAGAACGGGAGGGAGAGGGGAGGGGGAAAAGAAGGGCTGCAGTCCCGATGACAAATATCATTACCGGAGGCAAGGGTAGCAGGCAGAGCCTGCTAGCTCCTGGTGGACAGTTTTTGGACTTAGGGGGGGTCTACAGGAGCAAACCCATGGCTGGGATGTGAGGGTAAGGGATACACTTACACTGACATGGTGGGCCATTACTGGGGGGATTGGGGGGGATTATAGTTTTGGGGTGGACATTGCCCTTTAAAATAATGATAATGAAGCAATCTTTTTCTTTATTTTAGGCTGTGTGCATACTACAACTTTAAAGTTGAAACGCAAGAAAGTTTCATGTGATGTTGTACTGCGATTTTCCCAATATTCTAGATGAGCACATGCCCTCGCAAAAAAAAAAAAAGTGATCGATGCACTCCAATAACTGACCAGAGCACCAGGGCAAACAATTTCATGCACGGATTTCACGCAAAAAATGATGCGAAGCTTGTGAGAATTTGCCAGTGTGCCTAGCACTTACAGAGCACAACTGACCAAAGGGCATCTATGACTAAAAAAAAAAATATTTTAACTTGGCCAGTATAATGGAACTTATAATTCTTCCCCAACAACCACCGTACCATTTTTTTGGTTGATCTGCGCGCATTTCTTTAGATATCCAACCTACAACATCTTACAATGAAGTGCCTTGCTCGTCATTCTGCGATTTCGGTGTTCCATTTTGCTTTGTTGTTTTTAACTAGGAGGTGACAAAGTTTGACAAAACATGTGCTAGATTGCAGATATACGCAACACACATGCCTCAGGAGTAGGCTACTCTTGAATGTATATTCAGAGATTAAGATGACGGGTAAGGTCATTTTCTAACTATAGGGTCCTAATTCTACCTCACACAAATTACTTCTCCTAACTTGATATCCAGTGTGTGCCGTAACCTTAAGTGACTAGCCTTTGTTCCAAATGTGACTCACGGCTGGACTTCTTGGACCAGTGCAAATATCACCTGCAAAAAGTGATTTAAAGACATTCTCTGTTGGCAAAACTTAAGAGGAATTTCGCACAAATTTTGTCTTTAAAGGAACTTTATGGTATGAAACAGGCATTGGTTTGATGTGAAAGCTGTAGAAATCAGCTGCGTACCTGCAGTAGGTCTGCTGGTGAATGTACTCGTTTTGCCGTCGGCAGCGCCTAGGGGACACTCAGAAAACAAGCACAGAATAGCATTATGCCATTCCATGTTAAACTACATTAACCCACAAGCCCTGAGCCATAGGAGGCAGTTGTACCGGCTAATGCCTGTCCCCATTCTGGTGAGGCAGATCAGATAAAAAAACAAATTTCAGATAAGTTCAACATCTTAACGATGCCAAAAATATAGAAAAAAAAGGGTAGTTACACCTTTTATAATGTACATTTGCTTTGAAGGAAACTATACTTACCTGTTTAAAAAATGGAAGGTACCTGGGGCACGGAGGGTAGCATTGGATGTTGTTGTTAACTCACAATAGTGTTTTTGTTGTGGAGCGACAACATATTCCGTTCTCATTTGCCAGTTTAGTCCTGCGACTATCACTGTAGTAAGATGAGGAGTAGACTAGGCAGAATCAGTTTTCTTTGGGCTGGTGCTCCTCAAAGAAACAATATTGGGAGTAGGAATTACCGTCCAATATCCCTGTAACCAACTACTTTTCATTTTAAATGTTTTTGAAAAAAAAAAAAACTTTTCACTTTTTTTGTTAGGGGACAGTCAGGTAACGTGAACCAATTTATTTTCCAAATTTAACATGGTAATACATGCTGATTGGTGCGTACCCTTTTTCTATTTCTCATGACCCTCTGCAGAAGGTGACATCACTCCCTTTTAAATTCTAAAGGGTTGGTTCCAAAATATGGATAATGGCAATCTGTAGGTTGCATGTAGAAAAGGCCTGGAAATCCTGCAACGGCCCCGACGAAAAAGGTGCCAATAAACATCTGTTAATGCCTATAACCACACTTGTGGCTTTTGGTCGTGCGTCATGGTGTACAAGCTAAAGCAGCAGCAATCAAAATCAGATATAGGACTAGTTCCTCATACAAACAAAAAACCATTGTAAGTTAATTAGCATTACTTTACTTAAGGTACTGACGTTATATTGTTGTATTTCAATTAGATCACACTGGACTTGAAAGTAGTTTCTTGAAGAAGTTTCGCTAGTCATCCGACTGGCTTTCAGAATGACTTGTTACAAGGAATTGGTGGAAATTATGTACTGGAAAACAATCCCAAATTAGCATATCACGCCAGCGTGTTAGGGTGATGGATAGTGGCTAAGAGGTGTTATAGGAACGCCCAGGAGTAAGGTGTTTAAACAGCATTGTACATCGGCACAGACAGTTGGCTTGTCGACCCACCCCACCTCTATTTAGGCTGTGGTTCTTATTTCACCATAAATGGCTTTCTTAAAAGCTCTCTCGAACTAGTTCACGTTCCTGTCGCCAGTATGTTAACATTACAATCTTCAAGGGTATGTCCTTTATCATTAAGATGCAGGTACACGGCTGAGTCTGACACCGAAGGAATTGCTCTTCATGTGATGGCCATACGGTGATGACAGTTGCTTTTGGTTTACCACATACAAATCAAAGCCGTTCTTCACTGACACTGCATATATGAGTCTATTTTCTTGTGTTTTGGTATTGGGTCGTTCGGGATGTACCAATTGCTGCCTCAGTGGCTGTTCGGTTTTGTAAGCAGGACAGGGTACCGATGTTTTTTGAAGATTCTTCTTTAAATTTATCAGAGACCCTGCTACTATGGGAATGACCATGTTCTTCCCTGTCTTGATTTTCCCCTTCACTGTTGACGTAGTTGTGTTCTTTTCTACCTTTCGACTTCTTTTGGACCAGGCCCAGTTGGATATCCACAAGTTTTAATGGCTTCTCTGAGTGTTTATTCTTTAGCTTCGTTTCTGGCTTAGTGGGGATGTTCTCAGGGCTCTTGGGTGCAGGGTTTGATGAAACCCAGCGTGTGATCTAAAGGGTGGTGGGAGTTCCAAACATTCAAAATACTGATCTGTGTGTGTTGGTTTTCTGTAAACCTCTACTTCCAGTTTACCCTTTTCCTTCAACTTCTACAAGCGTCCAAGAAAGCCAGTTTGGTACTTTGTCACTCTGTCCTTGGCATTAATGTTTTGTTACCGCATTAATGGGTGCTGTGAAAGGCTGTAATTCTTGGTGGATTTTAACCCAGGTTCGTCATCCACATTATCCTGAACCCAGTGGCTGGGTGCTATGACCTTAAGGTATTAAGCGCTGTGTTTTTTATACCTCATCACATGTAAAGGTTGGCCACAATAGGTGAAACTGGAGATCCCTAGCACATCCATGTTTTTGCTTATAGAACTTATGCCTGTATTTGAAAATAGGGGTATTCAGGCACAAGTCACAAGGAACACACATTTTCTGGTTGAGATCAGTTTTTGTACAAGCATTAGAATTGAGAAAGCCAGTTTTGACATTTTCAAGTCCAGTTGATCTAATTTGTAATAAACAGATATACCATGACCGGGATGAATGAGAACTTCACAAGCTACTGCAAGTTACTCTTACAGTATGGTTGTTGACTACATAGGTGATCACACTTTGCTTCGAAATCTAAGCGATGCAGTAAAATAATCAGGAAAAAATGAATTGGATCCACAGACCTACACAAATCAATTTCGAAAAACGGGAAGAAAAAGATTGACCTTTCCATGGTAGATCCATGTTAAACAACATTCTTAAGGTAATGTTTCAGATCTGAGGGTCTTACTTTGTATGAGACAATATCGGCCTTCATTGTGGAATTTTGGGTATTTTCTTCTATCGTTTAGACTTTTCTCTTTTAGTTGATGCTTTCGGAGGTGGCAAAAGAACATTAAGCATTAGGAAAGTATGATAATAAAGTACTATACTCTCATTATATAATGCAATAAGAAAAAGAATTCTATTCCACTGGTTATAGCATGGTCATACCTTCCTAGCCAGTTCATATACTTTTGAATTGGCAATGCGCATGCTCCAAACCACCACCCACAATGTACCATCCAATTTTTAGCCAGCAAATGTGGTAACCTTGACGCCAAACACTTGAAACAAGGCCACTTTAGCACACCATCAAGTGCAATTGCGCTGTGTAGTATGTAGGTTGCAGGAAACCCCGATACCCCCTACACCAGGGAATGTGCGCTATCTGGTAAGGAAAAGGATAAGATTGAGCACACTTACAAATAAAGATTTATTGTGATGCAAATGAAATGCAACTTTCAGGAGGCCTACTGCCCCCTTCCTCAGCATACCAGTGAACCACATATATATCCTTCTAACCACACCTCTATCCTCATCAATACGTGTCACATGAGGATAGAGGGTGGTTAAAGGATATAATGTGTGTTCAAATCAGGCAATGATGCCTGAGGAAGGGAATCAGAGGCCCAACAATTTTCTGTATTTTCCAGTAGCCTGAGGCTTATCGAACGTGAAATTAAGAAGACCCGTATAGCTAGAACCAATTAACCTAATAATAATCAAAAGTGCCCAAATAAAAACATTCTCAGTTTTTTTTAGAAAAAAAACATTTTAGATCGTTGTTATATTCCCAGATTTCCTTTAGTATACCTTGCTTGTTAGGAGACGAGCTCTCTTCCAAACAAATGTACACGGCTTGTAACTTGGTATTTGCCTTTTGTTTGCACGGTGTTCGTTTGCATTCTCATGGGCAACTTTAATAGCTGTAGAACAAAAGAAAATCAAAATAAATCTTGAACTAATCAAAAAAATATAATTAGGTCGTAGGGGGTTATGTCTTTAACTGTACAGAGTAGAGACATTCTAGTTCCTTGCAACATTACAAAATTATATATCTACAGAGGACAATCCGAAATAATTGCCTGAGGAAGGGCCAGAAAGTTCTAAAATTGTCGGGGACCTTTAATCAGTGAATTGTTTGCACAAATTTTATAGACATGCCTAGGGACATTTTTAAGGATAAAGAACAGCCACAATACTGTCCGTAAACTTCTCACCTTTTGGTACCCATTGTTTGTGTTTTCTTCTTATACAATCGTTCTGTTTAGGATGATGAATTGGCAAATGTTGTTAATAATGGCTTTAAACAGCCAGCGATATTATTACTTGCTAGATCTTACCATTGCCTAAACATAAGCATTGATAAAAAATACGCAATAAAAAACAAACAAACTTGAAACGATTTTACCCAACTGCAACCCCAGCCAGTTGGGGTGCATACATTGCATTTGTACCTCTGATGAAGATAAGATTGACCGTAAAATCCCTAAAATGGAGACAGCTGCAATATCATATAATTATAAGGAAAACAAAAATACTAAACAAAATTTGTAGAACAGAATATTCCCTAAATGCCTGTATCTGCTATTTTCAATTTTAAAAAAAGGTGAAGTTTAATGTGCAGAGGCGTAAAGGTTTGCCATCCGCAGGTCTTTTATTGACTATGTGGTAACTGGCTGCTTCTAGCAGTAGTAACCAGAAGTTTTCTATTACAAGTTAATCTCCTCCCATTCTTCATTAATATCTTTTGTCAGAGAGCATTGTAGTACAATAACTGTGGACTGAGGTGAGGAGCCAGAAATACAGTCAGTCAGTACTGCACGACTTATAATCTCCTTAACTGTACCTCCATGGTAAAATGTTTTTTGATCTTCAGTTTATTGAAGAACAGGCGGCTAAATGGACTGTGTCTACTCCATCTTCAATAAAAACCCGCAGGAGCCAGGAACGATCATATCTGCCGCTCGCTCCTCTGCACGTAGCTGATAGGTCTGACAGATTAATATTTATGACATGCGCAAGTGCAATGTGCCAATTAGAATACAGAGCCGTAAGGAAGTCAGACTCGCTGCGGAGGATGGAGCAACTTGTGGTAAGTACCGAACCTTCGTTCCGGCTCCTGAGGTTTTATTGAAAACTAAATACCAAGATTTATAACCTTAATTTCAGGACTATGCAAAATGCTATTATACCGTCCACACATTCTCGAACACCCTTGAGTATTTTTGGTTGGCTCCAGTTAAGATAATGGCATTTGAGTTGTATTTTAAAGTTACATATGTTTTGTCCTCCTTCCATGCCTATTTCCTAGTTCCTCTTTAAAAATCTCATAATCATCTGTAAAAAATAATTAAATAATAAAGGTTATTGTTAAAATAAACACAAAAAACGGTTAATGTGTGCAAAACAGGCGATTAATATACAGTAACAGGGATCAATTAGTAGTGATGTAAGCCACTATATGAATTATAGCAGAAAAAAAACAGGAGAGAGACTAATGGCCAAAACAGCTTGAGCTGGATTATGCACATATAATGAGGGTCTACCAACATCACAGTCACATATTGTATTATTTTATTTTACCTATTCTACCTATAGTAGGGGGAACTCTAGCTGTGGGTAGAAAGTTAGAAGTAATCCCTACGCTGCTAAAAGATGGAAGGAGTTGTGTTGAAGCGGAAGACAAGACAAGAAGGGAATACAAATTCTCATATGGGGGGGGGGGGGGGCTGGCGCTGACTCCATCTGCCTGATCAGCTGGTCAAATCATTGCTATAATAGCACAGATCATGATAATGACATAGATCCATATTTAAATAACATTAAGCATTAACTACACTTGATCATGGGTATCACCGGTCTTTATACTCTTAGAACAGATTTATCATTAACTAAATATGATAGCCTAGGTTTTAGCATAGAAATGGTCTGTTTTCTCACTCATTCTCTGTTTGATCTACTTGATAATGATTTACTTTCAATATATGGGTGATGGTTGAACTATTTTGAAATAATGTTCCTACTAATTAAGGAAGAAACCCAAGAAAGAGCTACCTGACGGCACTAGGTATTTTTTATACTAGTGCTAATTGTAGCAGCTTTTCTGTCAGAAGCGTAATAACTGTACAAAGCTTGAAAATCTTTTGGAGTGGCGTTTGACGCTCAGCAAAAGTTGATCCTTTTCCTTTCTCAGCTACGTCGTGCTTCAGTGGACCTTTTCTGTATAGGAAGTGAGACTGATTCCAGGTCCAGATCTCTGTTTAAAATGTCTCAGTTCACAGATTTGTGTGTCTTTTCTTTGCCATGGTGTACCAAGGACACAAATATGTTTGCATGATTTTATTAGATATACTGAATGAAAAACAACATACCCCTATAATCCCAATACAGGAAAAGGAAGGAAATGAACCATGCTATCAGCCCTGACTAACTAGGCATATACAGACCACGTAATAGGCCACCCTAACAAGCAAAATAACGGTATATTCCTTGAGAATCCTTTAAGGTCCGCCCAACCGTACCGTGATTAGAACAAAAGTGGTCCAGAAAGCAAATGAGCCTTGTTGCCTTCAGAACACCAACCGTTCACTGGTTCACGTAAACATTGACGTCAAATTCTCTTGCCTGGCGCCTGCCTGATTTTCATCATGTGATCCTTTTCGTTAATTGTAATTCAGGTTTCGGATTTTCTGGCGCCTCCAAAAATGTGCCTGCCCTCGTTTTTTAGTTGTTGTTTCTCACGCTTTTTGTGTAGCACGGGATTCATAGACTTTATTCGTTGATAGAATTTCTTAAAAGACTGCCTTTTCCTGCAGATAATTTTGAAGACGGATATATTTCTCGTCTGCATTATCAACGGTGGGCTCTTGGTCTTCAAAAATTGCTTTAGTTTTATCAGGGTCCATTAGTTGATTCTAATGGGATGATGCACACTTCCAGCCTCGAGGTTATTTCATGAAAGGAACCATCTAAAGCAGGTACCACAAAATGGGTAGAATGTATACAGTACGATTATTACTAATATTAAAACCTAATACATTGAAGGAAGCCAAAGGTTTACAATACATAGTAAAAGTTAATGAAAAACTTTTAACTAAATAAAAGGAATAATATAATAAGTAAAAATCAAAATAAGTTTACATTTTTACAGCAGCAGGGTCAGGGTACTTTGGCAGACAGACAGAGCAATCTGATTTCTCAGGCACTCAGTTGGGATGCAGGCTTGCAGGCACCTCTCAGTCTCCTCTCCACTGAGCTAAAGGAGCATAAAAAGGCCCTACTTCCAGTAAAAATAGAATCTCTCCACTTGGATAAGCCCATCGAGCCAGGGGGACTTCCTCGATTTCCTTGACACTCTGATGCGTACTTACAGTACCCATCGACCCGGTTCCTATCGTCCCAGAGAGCCGCCACAGGTCCTCTGCATTTCCAGTTAGGCCTTAACCTTTCGGACTAGCTTTGGTGGCCGTGGTCTCACCAACGATTACTGGTATTCAGCTGCACCTACGTTCGACTCAACCGGAATCTTCACCTTCCTACTTAGAGTAGCCTGTTGATAAAGGCATGCCTCCTTGACTAGAGTCTAACAGGTTAGTTCCCGATGTGCCCGCTATACTGCCCAGTTCGTCTGGGTCATAATACCCTGCAAAATCTTCCAATAAACTCCCTCCCTTAGAAGATATTGCCTGTGATATGATAATTGACACACAGCCAAACACAATTTCTTCTTAACCCTTGCACAACAGTCTCAGCCGGAGTGAGTCTAGCCAGAAGGTCAAATCCTCCACCAGGATATCTTTTTCGACCAGGCAATGTGCCTTGTAGGGAGATGTCCGTCATGGTGATGCAGTCCCGTAACCTTTGTTTTCATCTGTGCCCGCTGTGAATCTCTTCACGGTGGGTTATTCCTCAGAAGTCCTAGACTCACTAATTCCTCTTCTCGATTGCATATTTCGAAACTCACTAACTTGGTGGACTTCAGAAGCAACTGTTTTTAGACAAAACTCTTTGCCTACCAGTTGTGGACAGTGGTGACCATTCCGGATTCATGGATGGGTAGCAGTTGTGCGATCTGTGACAGTCCAAGGCCTGTGCTCCCCTGAGTCAATGTCTGGAGCTGCAAGCAATATTTCTAGCCCTTGAGAAATGGGCTTCTCCATCCAGAAGTTTTCGAAAAACTGTCTCAATAGAGGGAGACCAGAAGACAACCATGATACCGTCAGACACAACACAATTTCCACACATTCTGTACCAAACCCAAGTCCTCTCTGGCAACCCTAAATAAAGTCCCTGGTGGTTACCTTTGGCACTTCCACTGGTATAAATTTTTCCGCCATTAGCCATGCCCCAGGGTCCTAAAAAAAAAAAAGGTTCTCAGCTATGTTTAGAAGCCCTCGTGGCCCAAAGAAGAGCTTGGTTTTCCGGTCTCCTAACCATGATAGTTGGGAACATCGTGGTACCATTTCCTCTCTACCACAATTTTCTATAACCAAAGTCCCTTTCTACATCCAAAACTTCCAGCACCTCTGTTATATAACGCATGGAGGTTTAATACACTATCTGACGAAACGGGGCACAGCTGCACCAGCAATACTTACAATGGTTGGCAACAAGGAAGCCGTCTTCCTCAAGAGTCTACTAAGTTTGTATGTTTGCATTTTTCCCGGGGGTCTACTAAGGTAGGTAATGTGGGTTTCCCGGGGTGCCTCCATCCAGTTTTGGTCCTATCCAGAGTCTCAGTTTCCTTTAGAGAGGATTTGATAGTGGCTTCTCCATGTCCCAAGTGCCGGACCAAGTACTGCCTCTTAAGTGTTTTTTTCATCACAAACTTTTGCAAGAAGTGAAAGATATCAACCTTCCGCAAGGCGTGTCGTTCACCTTGTGTCCCCCCGCTTGCCTTCCAATCCAGCCTGGGACCTTTCCAATAGTTCTCTCAAAGCTTCACAGAATCCATTTCAAGCCCTTACGGTCTATTTCCTTGCTCTCCTACTGCCTGGAAATGTTTTCCCCCCTCTGGCCATTTCATCATCATGAATACCCTAAGAGAGGAGCAAAGGAACCCTCATCTTCCCTTTTCAATTTTAAAATGTCCCTCCATGGATGAATGGTGCTTAACCACCTGTGTTTCCTGTGTCCCCCTTATTGCTTCAAGATAAAATAATTTTTACTGGTAAGTACAAAAATCCCCTTTTAAAAAGGACCTGTGATTGGACCATGCTTCAACTGTTGATTGCCTGCATCTAGAGCAAAAATGTGGAGAAGGAGTGATAAGTAAAACTACAAGTTTCTATTTTTAACAACATCATTTTTCATGGTCTCGTACTTTATTATTGGTGCCAATAGAGGCTGCTGGCCACCTAAACAGCTCCCTATAGATCATGTTGTAAGGCATTAATAGATTGATGAAAGCTTCTATAAATTTTTACTGTGTGTGCGCACTTTACCTGCCTTTACTTTGCTCTGCATTTCCTGCTGTCTGTAGATTTACAGTAGGAATGCTGCTTATGTTAGTGCCATAAATAACCATGAGAGGGATATCCAGATCCAAGAGTCACATTGAGTCAGAGCCTGGATTCGTTCTCCAGCTTGATACCCAGTGTCAAGCTGGAGAGTGGATATGAACAGCTGATCATGGTAGCCTTTTAATTATCATCCAGAAAGAGACGTTAGCATTTTTTAGTAAGCAACCATATTTTTTTTTTCACAAAAACCCACAAGATTATAAATGTGTAAAATTGATGACACATTCTCGATATAAATGTAAAGGAACGAACAAAGTATCCCCTAGAAATGATCCTATCCCAGACACACTGTCTCAGAGGAACATTAATTAAACTACAATTTTATTAGTAAACATAAAATCAAGAAAACACACTCTAATATTAAAATATATAGTGGTGAGCACAGAAACTATGTACACAATACTAGGAAGAGAGGTCAAAGGTAATGACAGGCGGGGGGGAGAAACCTCTCCACCTCCACAGAGGTCCTCTGGAATTGAGGTAATCCCTAAGCACTTGCAGGTATTCAATAAAAGTTCTTAATTGTTAAAATGGTGTAATTTTCCCCAACCAATCAGATGTTCGTTTTCAAACTGTTAAATAAGATCTGATTGGTTGGGCAAAAATTAGCACCATTTTATAACAATCAAAAACCTTTATTGAATCTCCCGTTGGTGCTTTCCTAGTTTACAGATCAAGATCCCTAGTTCTGGTCCCTAAACATAATAGCTGCAATCCACAAGATTAAAATAAGAGAGCATGAGCTCGAAATTACAACTAAGCAGCAGGCCAGCTCGGTTACTGCTCAACAAGGTAGACAAGTTACCTGTTATTCACACCCCTCCACACAGAATCATCTTAATGAGGAGGAATCAGGTAACAAAAGGATTAGGGAAAATGCTTCCACACAACATTGAAAAACAAACAGAGGGTTCAAAGGACGAATTTCGATAAGTTCATAAAGGCCATGTCACCCTTAAAATAAAACTTGCCCCCAACCCAACTGATCTATTTTGCACTTTATTACCTGACATTTCTAACACAAATATTTAAGGTAATTATTTCCCCCATTTTGAGGTGTAAGCAGGCACCTCCCTCCATGTTAAGTCAACAGACTGGGACAACTGAAATTACAGCCCAATAATTGACGCTGTTTTCCCTGCTATCTCCTCTGCACATGCTCAGTTATTAAAAAGTTCATTGACAGAAGGGATAGGAAAGCGGATATCTTGGGCCGGATAGAAGGTATCATTAATATTGCGGTTAAAAATTGCATGAAATAAACTGGTAAAATATCAGTTAGTTGTTGTGGGCCGAACATGTTGTTTTAATGGTGGACATGCCTATAAGGGTGTTTACAATAAGTGCACAATTGTTTTAATATAATGCTCTTATGTTACCTTTTTGCACTGGAGAGAGAAGCTTGTAAGCGATAGATAGATATAAGCTACACAAATGGAACAACAATAATAAAACTATTTATGGCAATAAAGGAACATGATTTGAAAAAGAAGTGGTTAGTAGAAGGTAAAATTGTTTCCTTTATAACTATTACTTTTTTGTAGTGATATTACGAAACAAAGGCAAAAACAAATTTAACTTGCATATTTAAAATCTATCTATCCAATAGTGTTACATGCAGTCAAATAACTACTAACCTCAAATGCTTTCCTTACCTTTGCTTTCAGGGAGCCTGTAACTTGCATACTGATGACCTTGAAGATACAAAACACATGCTTTCACTAAACCACCTGGTATGCCCTAACATATAAATTTAATTGCAAACTGTGGTCTCTTTTAAACTAATCCCAATGATATGTAAGTACCAGCCTGAAATTAAACCGCTAGATTGTACCCAAAACAACAATTTCACTCCATAGGGAGCCAAAATGTTTTTTTAAAGACATACAGTACATATTTTCCTGCTTAGGATATCATCCTTTTAGATCGACTTCATGTTGGTATTTTCGTGGGTTGTACTTTAATTAGATAGTATTTCTGAATCTATTTCATCTGGTTTTATCATGTTTACTGTATCTTCCTCATCTTTGTCTTATAGAAACTAATGTTTTAGTAAGCCCGGCGCTATACTTCACTTCCCAGAAAGGGTCCAAGAAGGACACCATAGAGATTTGTCCCATACCATCCCTCCTTGCTAACGCCCCTACAACAACAGTTCAGTTTCCAGCACTCAAGAGAGGAATACCTATTACGAAAGTCACCAGGGGAGAGAATGTAGGTGGGTTCAACCTAAATTTCTTATGAATAATTGTTATTATATGTTGCTTCCTCCTCTGATGTTAATTTTTTTCACATTTATTTAATATTTTTAGCAGACTTTATTATGTATGATGTTGTTCAATGTATTTCAATTTAAATGTTACTGATCGTTGGTTGGGTAGTTAGTTTGTAAATATTTAACGTAAAAAAATGACATGCTAAAATGAAATTTTCAATAGTAGTTTTTGTAAAGTGCTTAGCTGTAAATAATCACAAGAATGTTTTTATTGTGCTACCTTTCCTAAAGAACAACTCAAGTGACAACTGAAAACAGGGACAAGCAGTCGAAAATGTAGTGTGTGGGCCTGCAATCCAAAGCACTTGTAGCCACTTTCAACACTAAATGGGTTGTCCTAGTCCTTGTATTACTCCATATCGACTCGATTAATATTTTGTATGATGTCCAAGAACAAGGCATAGAGCCAACAAGGACCATACTACATGGGGAATAGCAACTGGTGACATATTAAGCTATATAAGCTGTGGCTCTGCTGAGAGGGCTTTTGCTTCTTTTTAAGCCCACTACATTAAAGGATAAGTACACTCAAAAAAAATTAAGTTTTAAGGAAGTGTGATCCTTAGGGAACCTAAAAAAAAGGGGGGGAGGTTAGTTAGGGATACGCTTTCCGATTAAAACTGATTTGTTTGAGTGTACTATTACTTTATACGATTAAGCTGCATGTATTTTTTTGCCTCCCACTTTGGCATGTCTCCGTCCCTTTCTCTGGGAAAAACCCTTGGGAGTGAAAATTGTCTTAGGGTTTCTTAGATTTTCTGGGCAATGCTATTAGATCACACAGCCGCTGCAAACAGAGACAATTAGGGCCTTTTTTTCCACAGGCCCAGTGACTCTATCCGTGTTCACACAAGTGACATGTTTCACATAAGTATCATTTTTATTAGATTTCCTAGTGTGTTTCGAGGTGGTTACCGTTAACAAAACAAATACTCGTATGCGTTTAACTGCACTTCTCATCGGATCCCGTCTCAAAAATGCTACAATCGCTGTCGGTATGAAAAAGCTGAAAATTATACAGAATGCTGAAAAAAATGTGCGTGTCCTCAATCCCTGATACCATCGAGGCAGGGTGGGTACATTGGTTTGTTGGGGGCTGTTATGCAGGGGAAAGCCACTGCGCCCCTTTGCTTATTTTCTCAGATACAATACTAAATGGTGATGAGAGGGCAATCACCCTCCAATGTAATAGGCCAATAAGCCAGTTCCCTCTGCTTTCTGATTGTAAAACATTTTTGTTACCTGAGATGTGGTGGCAGCTGCGCAAACCCCATCTTAAAGTCACACTGGACCTTTGTGTTATTTTATTAGTAACCAATCCCAATATCATTTAACCCCAGAATAATATTTGATCAAAAATATCGGTTTTATTCATAACATATACCACCTAATAAAACACCAGCTTCACCAGTTTATGTATGCATTAAATAAAAATTGTCCTGGCCTTGTGCCATTTTAAGTGCCTAGGTGCCCTCCTACCTACGTGGACTGTCAAACTACAGCTGGGTTTCCTACTTCTGTCTTCTGGGACACCGTCACTGCGACTGTTCTTTGATAGTGGAACCGCTTTACTAGTGTGTAAGAGGCACCAGGTTGATGGGGGTG
Source organism: Hymenochirus boettgeri (assembly GCA_019447015.1). Taxonomy (NCBI): domain Eukaryota; kingdom Metazoa; phylum Chordata; class Amphibia; order Anura; family Pipidae; genus Hymenochirus; species Hymenochirus boettgeri. Next base: position 152,285,171 of record CM033469.1, read on the forward strand.
TATACATACTTTTGTATGAATTGCAGCGGACCTGGTCACCAATGAAATACTGATTGGAAAGGACCGGATAGGTTTTTCAGTTGATGCGCGTATTGGCACCAGTGTTCTCCACGAAAAATTGTGAATCCAGCCGGGGTAGTTCAAAACGGGAAATTTGTGAAGATCTAAATGTTTAACTTTTTTTCATGCTTTCCAAGATATTGCCATTAATAATTCAGTGCCAGCAGAACATTACCATAACCCTTTTTGTGCCAGCAAACATTACCATAACCATTTCGTGCCAGCAGACTTTACTATTAATGACTTTCAGTGCCAGCACCTTTCCATAAAATGACACTTATTAACCCTTCAGTTGCCAGCAGACTTCCCCATAGGATTGCCATTAACACTTCAGTGCCAGAAGAGTATTACCATGAACTCATTCATCCAACAGACTTTCCTATTAACACGTTTTATGCCAGCAAAGTTTTATCTTAACCCTCCAGCTGCCAGCCATTGACATGTATACAGATATGTACCTGCTTTCCATGTTCTCCTCACTGGAAGTTGTTCACTACTCACCCACTCTAAGTTCTAGTGAGAGTTGGTTGAAGGAAGAAAGAGGCAGGGATAGGGGATGGCCAGTGGCTGCTAGTCACAGGGGCCAACTGTTTAAAGAAAACCTGCACAGCTTTTAAGCCTGTGTCATTTTTATAGCGGTTCCTCCTCCCCCGCCCTTCCTTCTCCTTAGTTCATTTGACAATTGCAACATGTTTGTTGCATGTAGAGTGTGTGAGTTCAGGCTCTTACTAGATAACAAGTTGAGGTTACAGCTTGAACAAGGAATCAGATCTAACACAGTATATCTCTATATCTGATATAGTATATTATATATATATCAACAGTTAGGAGCACTCAGGCGGGTCTTCAGGAAGTTCAACACATCTATGCTTTATTAGACCAGCCATATGTTGGTGGTCTAATTAGTGGCTAAAATGGTCTAATAAAATTGATGTGTTGAACTTCTAGAAGACCCGCTGAGTGCGTTCTATACGATGGACTTTGATATAATATATATATATATGTATATATATTTATAGTCAATATTAGGAACGATGGCAGCTCACGCAGTCTTGATATAGAAAATTAAAGAATTCCAGAACTGAATCCACTACACTGTATCAGCAAGAATTTAGTTTGTATTTCAACTCATGTAAGAAATGCACACCAATGGACAAGTTTTTATATGATCCTTATGAGATCTGGGTGATAAGTCTCTGGTGTATCTTTTAAGGGTAAGTATCGTGGTTACATTCAGCTCTGTTTGTGATGAACAAAAACTGCGCTGTGCAAAGCTTGACCCCATATCCTGCACTCATTACATTTCTGCACGGACGGTTGACTTGCGTCTCGGCGTTCCACGCTCTTAGTTCCCGCTCGATGGACGTCACCCTCATCTCTTCTTGTTCTCTCCCTTTCATTTTCCGGCAATATTGAAACAGGCGCATGTGAATCAAGCAGCAATTTTCTATTAAGAATACAGCGTTTATCAGTAATAATATTGATCAAACCTATAATTTTAATATATAATACTGCTGCTGAATCATATGCCTGTTCAACATATTGTGGAATGCTGAGACACAGGTCCACCTCCGTGGATGCGACTCGAATGACCATGCGGAAATCCAACAAGCTAAGTGTGAAGAGAGAGGATACGGGTTCACATAGTGATACGTTGTATTATACGGGTTGTTCCCTTGTTTAAGGATGTGTTTGAATATATGTGCTTGACACGTTTCGGGAGCCAATAAGGGACATTGCATTGGATCTTTGAACTTGTCAGACGTATTACTTATAGAAATGATGATTGCCTATATTACAGGGCCTGTGTTTTGTCTTTGTGGCATCTCCACCGGTTTCTGTTGCTGGGGGTGGTAGGAAGCCAATATTGAGTTTATCCTAGAACAATGAAATGCGATTTGATATTTATAAAAATAGATTTTTTTTTTTGATAGTGTCAGACTAAATATAAATAATCTACCATATGGGATTGTATTAAAATCAAAAAAACCATGTCACAATGCAATAAAAAAGTACCATTATAAGTGCTGTATCGGTGAGGTACCAAAACAGGTCGCATTCACATGCTTCACTCTCTGTAACAAATGACATGACAATGTAAACAATGGAGATTAGATTACTTCAGGGAGATTCAATAAAGCACAACTATAGAAAATTGGGCCGCTGTACATTCATATAAAGTGCAACTAGAGACCAAAATATATACATACAAAATAGATTCTAGTGCACAACAACTTCTAATTGTATATGGCTACCTCCCTAAGGTTGCTGGGCTCTCAACAGCCTGCTAAACCCTGGATAAATAAAACAATTGTAAGTTGGCCAAATTATTTTAAGCCCACTCACCACGTCAAGGGTTGCTTTCTTTAACTGGGTTCTTACCTGCTGGTATTTGCCTTTCTTATAACTGGGCATCCAGCAAAAAAACTGCTGAGGGGATAAATTAACAACGGTTAAGGGTATGTCCAACCCTTAAAACTGTTTTTGATATCGCCTCCCCCTGGCGTCCTCCCATCCAACCCCAACCGCTTCATATTTTAGGTTAGAAAGATGCCCACAATTTACTTACCTCCCTCTCTTCCTCCGCAGCGCTGCTGGCCCTCTGCTGCGAGAAAATGCAAGCAGAGCGGGAGGGACCGGAGTCGCGTTTGTGACTTGGCTGAGCGTCAGCAATCACGGACGCGGCTGCCGGTCATTCAGTGCAGCGGAGAAAAGGGGGAGGTAAGTAAAAATTTGGGGCACTTTCTGAACCTACAAATTTAAAGCGTGGGGCTGAGACAGGGAATACTATATCAAAGGGGATGATGCTAGGGGAGGGAATCGGGGGGGAGGGGAGGGGCTGAGAAGGGCTGCAGTACATGCCAATCTTCTCCCGGAGGCCAGGTAGGAGGCAGTTCCCTATAGGGACATCTTACCTCTCCTGGTTGGGCAGTTTTGGACTTTGGTGGGGGGACTACAGGAGACACCATATGGAGCTGGATGTGAGGTTAAGGATTAAACTATGCACTACATGAGGGCAGTATTGGGGGGGGATTATAGTTTTGGGGGTGGGACATGCCCTTTAGGCTGAACCTGCGGACAAGGATCGAAAAAGAGGATATTCAATAAACATTCTTAGGTGATGAAATGGTGCTAATTTTGCCCCAACATCAGATGCTGCTCTCAAATGTATAGTAAGATATTGATTGAGTTGGGGCAAAACTTAACACATTTCACACGTAATAACTTTTTTAAATCTCCATCTTTCGGCTCCTTATGGCCAGGTTCATGCCTTTACCAGTTGTACATTTTAACCCTCTGCAGTTTTTTTGCTGGCTGCCCAGTTATGGAAGATACATTTAAGTAGATACATTGTATCCTACTATTACTGCCAGTAGGGATTTCATGTTTTAGTTTTAATAAAAATGCACACCTCAAGAACCCAAAGCTCTTGCCAGGCTTACGTGGCATTATGGAAATCAAGCCACCTCAACACTAAGCTAATGAGCTGCCTGGTGTTTTGTAGCTCCCAATCCACCCCATTGAGCAATGAATCTGCTATCTTGCAATGACAAGTTCTACAAGATTCAAAAAACAGTGCATGTTCTTAAGTTCGATTAATGGCTCTGTATGATAAGGCCGTGAGCTCAAACTAGGCTCTCCAGATGTTTGAAAATACATACTCCAGCATTTTTCAACTACAGAGAGAAGTCAGATGCTGGGATGTGTGTAGTTTTCGAACTCTAGAGAAGCCATTGTTGAGGATCACTGATAGGCTCTATTGCATGGCTAATATGCCAGGATCTGACCATGCTTAGCCAAGTAACAAAGCGGAAACTTTGGTGTTCCCGGCATTTCTCTGGGAGTGAGAAAAAACGCTAAAACACTGGATGGGATTTTTGTGCAGCCACTTCTCACAACACTTGTTTTTTCTAATGTTTTCGCTCAAAAAGCCAAAAAAAAAACCACATTATACCATCTTCCGATTAGACTCCTTCAAGCACGAGGGTTCTCATTATACAAGTATCTTAATTTGTCTTTGATCTAGGTGAACAGTCACAATGATTTGCAATAAGTTCACGTCTTATCCTTCAAGCAGTATGGAAAGTTACAAACTAGGCTGAGGTGCTATACAAGTAACAAAACCAAGGTACACTACCATGTTTTGTTATCTATGAATACTATTGTATAGAATTAGAACTCAAGCAATGGGTTAAAGGGAATGTCCCACTCCCAAATTCTATAATTTAACCACACGTACGCCCCCAGATTAAGTGTTACAAACACCTACCTTTTAAAAAAACAGCTCGTCCACAGTTCATCTGCACTGCCTGATCAAGTTCCACAAAGTGAATAGTAGGAGTTCGTCTTCTCTAGTAAGGTTTCTGCCTCTCCTGCAGCCTCCCCAGCAAAAATGAGCATGTCACGGTGGAGCAGATTCCCCCCTCCCACCCCCCATCTACTGTTAGATCCACTCAGCTGCCAGATGCAGTGTACCAGAAACCGTTTTTCGTCGTAATGTAGTCTCCCCCACAAACCGAAACCACATTGCTTTTGTAAAAAAAAACCCGATTAACATCCTACCAGCACGGGATTCCCGGCTAACTCAATAGCCCTGTGCAAAAAAAGCCCCCCCTCTGTGATTGGCGACTGCCAGCCAATCACCGACGCGGCTGACGCCTGTTCTCTGGACAGGTGCATTGGGACTGAGGCACGGGATCCCTGCTGGTAATAATGTTCTCTTTTTTTTTTTTACAAAAGGACAATGCGTTTGGGTTGGGGGAGCGCTACATTACAGAAAAAAATGATTTATAGTGGACATGCCCTTTAAAGTGCGTGTAAAAATCAATCTCTTTCACAAAGTTCAGTTTGATTAATACATTATAGTCATATCTGTATCAGAATAATGCTGTCGTCCAGCTCCCTTAATACTCTTTCAATGCTATTGATAAATTACCCAACGCTGTACACAAGCATATAAAATAGAATAATGTTCATGTTATAATCTCTGTATCGCACAATGCAGATCACTGTCCAGAAAATAGTCAATAGGGCAAAAATGCCTTAACGTTGCTATATGTTGCTTTACAGTGTCGTATTCACGCAGCCAGCAGGCATTTTGTGTGTTATTTTGGACATATTGAATACCCCATGATATTAATCTATAATTGATTGATTATAATATAATATATATTGTATAGTATCAATAGGTACATGGTCATTATATACTGTTATGTCTATGTAATTATAATTAGTAGTGATTAGAATGTGTTTTTGCAGTAATTTTCTTTTAGGAAAACTAATGCAGAATTGTCTCATAAATAGCTAAGAAAGATTAAGGAGACAATCGAGTCAAAAGCATTATGTTGATGTACAGTATGGCTAATGTTAAGATCTTTTGTATCTTGCCAACACGGACAGCGCCAGGGCACTGAAAACGAAGTATAAAGAAGACTATATTCACAGTCTATCAGATTCACTTCACTAATGACGTGAGTATCTTCAGGCATCTGAAAAAAAAGCAATACTTTCATAATACTTATTGAAAAATTAAAAAAATGTTGTGAGTGTGCCACATGACTTTCCTGATAGGCAGTGGATATAGGAACTGTGATCCCTGAGCTGGGTATTGAAGGAGTGCAAGGGGTCATTTCACAGAAGGAGAACTAAATTCTATAATAATGATTTCATTGATTCACGCTTGTAATTAGCACCCCAAATGGCTGCATTTTTCTCAATCCTGTTCAGTTTTTGAATGGGGATAGTTTTAGACAGAGTCTAAGGTGACTATTGACTTGCCAGCTTGCTTATTAAAAAATGGCATTCACACGTAAATCTGTGGGGAGTGATGTGCTTTCTTGTAGGTTATCCTCCTGTCGCCCAGTGAAGTCAACAGGGCAAAGGACTGATAGCTGTATTTTGGGGTGTTAGTTCGGAACGATATGTGTTATTGCCCAGGGGTAACAACCTAGCATTTTTAGGTCACTCACCATGAGTGCATAAAGGGAAGCAGGGTTTAATTTAACCTAGTTGTTCTCAAAGTATGAATGGCGTTTGGCGTTAAAATGGATACACGTTTTATAAGAGGGGGTTAATGTTTACCCCTGATAGGTAAAAACAATGTTGAGAACTAAAGCGTGCACCAAAACTATTTGCTCTCTATATTTAGTAATTTTATCGCCCACATCCCAGTATTTATTACTCCTCACTTTGTGCCCTTATAAGTGGCAATGCAACTCTTATACCAATCCCTCAATGCGACATTATGGTGATCCAGATATCCCTGTCAGAGGCAAAGTCGCACCTGCAAAATGGAAACACAGAGGTCACAAGTAGATACATATCTACTGCTCTTGAGGATACTCTAACAATCCCCATGGTATTCCTGGCTCAAGGATTGTCAACATCACCCTGTACTACTATATAGGGTCCACAAGATCTGATGAGCAGAGGTAAAGTACGTAAACATTTAAGTACCGTATATAACTCGAATTAAGCCAAGCGTTTTTTAGGTTTTAAATTTAGCCTAAAAAGAAACCGCTTATATGGGGTCAAAGTAAATTTCTACATCAGCGAATCAGCATTCACATTGGCGCCGACACCGCTCGCACCATTGCAGTGACGTCATGGCGCTAATGACGTTGCTGCGTGCGTCGAGTCTTACAGCCCGTAATGTCCCAATAAAGACAGAACAGCCAGACCAGCACTACTTTATCACAAAGTAAAAGGAATAATATAATAAGTAAAAATCAAAATAAGTTTACATTTTTACAGCAGCAGGGTCAGGGTACTTTGGCAGACAGACAGAGCAATCTGATTTCTCAGGCACTCAGTTGGGATGCAGGCTTGCAGGCACCTCTCAGTCTCCTCTCCACTGAGCTAAAGGAGCATTACGGGCTGTAAGACTCGACGCACGCACGCAACGTCATTAGCGCCATGACGTCACATGCAATGGTGCGAGCGGTGTCGGCCGCAATGTGAATGCTGATTCGCTGATGTGAGTAAATTTACTTTGACCCGCATATAAGAGGTTTCTTTTTAGGCTAATTATAAAACCTAAAAACCTTGGCTTATATTCGAGTATATACGGTACTTAAATTTAAGTACTTACCTTATCAGGGTAACATTAACCCCCTCTTATAAAACTGTATCCATTTTAAGCCAAAACGCCATTCATAATTTGAAGAACAACTTTAGGGTTAAATTAAACCCTGCTTCCCCTTTTATGCACTCATGGTGAGGACCTAAAAATGCTAGGTTGTTACCCCTGGGAATAGACAATATAGTCCGAACTAACACCCCAAACTACAGCTCGCCAGTCCCTTTGGGCCCTGTTGCTTCACTGGGCAGACAGGCAGGATAACCTACAAGAAGCACATCACCCCACAGACTTTACGATGTGAATGCCATTTTAATAAGCAAGCTGGAAGCTCAATATGCCACCTAGACTCTGTCTAAACTATCCCCATTCAAAAACTGAACAGGATGGAGAAAAAATGCAGCCATTTGGGTGCTAATTACAAGCGTGATCACATGAAATCAATTTATTATTAGAATTTAGTTCTCCTTCTGTAGAAAAGCCCCTTGCACTCATTCACTTCCCAATCCAGGATCACAGTTCCATATATTCACAGCCTATCAGAAAGTCATGTGGCACACCACAACATTTTTTGGGACCGGAAGGGACGTCGCGGCAAGATTTGTTACCTTTTCCGGCCTATTGCGCGGCCCAGAATGCCGTTTTTCGCGCGTTTTTTTTGGTTTTGACGTCAGTGCACCCTCCCCATCATGTGGGATAAAGGGTTGCACGCTACAGAGACTTCCGGTTTTTGCGAAAACCGGAAGTGACATCAGACGCCTCTGGGTATGTGTTTCTGCTGTTTGTATGCAGAATCCAGGTTTGGTCTTACTTCCAAGAGTCTCAAGTCTGATTTTTCTTTACAGACTTCTTTGCTGGGTTTCTGCCTGTTGCTGCCAAGCTAGTACAACTGCAATTTCTGTAAGTACCTTTTATCTTGGTATGCATACTTTCTTTTACTAAATCAAGGTATTTATGTTGCTCTATTCTATGTCTACAGTTCCATATATTCACTGCCTATCAGAAAGTCATGTGGCACACTTCACAACATTTTTTTAATGTTTCAATAATATTATAAAGTATGCTTTTCAGATGCTGAAGATACTTCACGTCACGTTAGTGAAGTGAATCTGATAGACTGTGAATATAGTTCTTCTTTAATACTTCGTTTTCAGTGCCCTGGCGCTGTCGTGTTCGGCAAGATTAACAAAAAGATCTTAAACCAATACAATTACTGTACAAAGTACAAATGCTTTGACTCGATTGTCTCTTAATCTTTCTTAGCTTATTTAATGATACAATTCTGCATTAGGTTTTCCTAAAAGAAAAATTACTGCAAAAACAAATTCTAATCACTACTAATTATAATTACATAGCATACACGTATATTAATGACCAATGTACCTATGTGATAACTATACAATTATATATTATATTATAATCAATAATTTAATAGATTATAGATATTGGGGTATTCAATATGTCAAAATAACACACAAAAATGCCTTGCTGGCTGTGTGAATACGACACTGTAAAGCAGACATATAGCACAGTTAAGCATTATTTGCACCTATGACTATTTTCTGGACACGTGATCTGCATTGTGCGGATACAGAGATTATAACATGAGAAATTATTTCTATTTTATATGCTTGTTGGCTACAGCGTTGGAATTATTATCAATAGCATTGAAAGGCTATTAGGGAGCTGGAGAACTGATTATTCTGATACAGATATGACTATAATTGTATTTAATCAAACTGAACTTTGTGAAAGAGATGGATTTTTTACAATGCACTTTAAAGGGCATGTCCACTATGAAAATCATTTTTTTCTGTAATGTAGCGCTCCCCCACACAACCCAAACCGCATTGTCCTTTTGTAAAAAAAAAAAAGAGAACATTACTTACCAGCCAGGGATCCCGCTGCCTCAGTCCCCAATGCAACTTCCAGGAACGGCCGTCAGCCGCGTCGGTGATTGGCTGACAGTCAGCCAATCACAGACGTGGCTGCAGGCTATTGAGTTAGCCGCGGGATCCCGGGCTGGTAGGTAATGTTCTCTGGGTTTTTTTTTTACAAAAGGACAATGTGGTTTAGGTTGTGTGGGGGAGCACTACATTACAGAAAAAGGGTTTACTGGTACACTGCATCTGCAGCCTGATGGATCTACAGTAGATGGTGGGACGCCAAACGCCATTCATATTTTGAAGAACAACTTTAGGGTAAATTAACCCTGCTTCCCTTTTATGCACTCATGGTGAGGACCTAAAAATGCTAGGTTGTTACCCCTGGGAATAACACATATGTCCGAACTAACACCCCAAACTACAGCTCATCAGTCCCTTTGGGCCCTGTTGCTTCACTGGGCAGACAGGCAGGATAACCTACAGAGAAGCAACCTCCCCACAGACTTTACGATGTGAATGCCATTTTAATAAGCAAGCTGAAGCTCAATAGTGTCACCTAGACTCTGTCTAAACTATCCCCATTCAAAAACTGAACAGGATGAGAAAAATGCAGCCATTTGGGTGCTAATTACAAGCGTGATCACATGAAATCAATTATTATTAGAATTTAGTTCTCCTTCTGTAGAAATGCCCCTTGCACTCATTCACTTCCCACCCAGGATCACAGTTCTATATCCACTGCCTATCAGAAAGTCATGTGGCACACTCACAACATTTTTTTAATTTTTCAATAATATTATAAAGTATGCTTTTCAGATGCTGAAGATACTTCACGTCACTTAGTGAAGTGATCTGATAGACTGTGAATATAGTTCTTCTTTATACTTCGTTTTCAGTGCCCTGGCGCTGTCCGTGTTCGGCAAGATTAACAAAAATCTTAACATTCCAATACTGTACTCAGTACAAATGCTTTGACTCGATTTTCCTTTAATCTTTCTTAGCTTATTTATGATACAATTCTGCATAGTTTTCCTAAAAGAAAAATTACTGCAAAAACATTCTAATCACTACTAATTATAATTACATAGCATACACGTATATTAATGACCAATGTACCTATGTGATAACTATACAATTATATATTATATTATAATCAATAATTTATAGATTAGAATATTGGGGTATTCAATATGTCAAAATAACACACAAAAATGCCTTGCTGGCTGGTGAATACGACACTGTAAAGCAACATATAGCAACGTTAAGGCATTATTTGCACCTATGACTATTTTCTGGACACGTGATCTGCATTGTGGCGATACAGAGATTATAACATGAGAATTATTTCTATTTTATATGCTTGTTGCTACAGCGTTGGAATTTTATCAATAGCATTGAAAGGCTATTAGGGAGCTGAGAACTATTATTCTGATACAGATATGACTATAATTGTATTTAATCAAACTGAACTTTGTGAAAGAGATGATTTTTTACAATGCACTTTAAAAGGGCATGTCCACTATAAAATCATTTTTTTCTGTAATGTAGCGCTCCCCCACACACCAAACCGCATTGTCCTTTTGTAAAAAAAAAAAAGAGAACATTACTTACCAGCCAGGGATCCCGCTGCCTCAGTCCCCAATGCAACTTCGCAGAACGGCGTCAGCCGCGTCGGTGATTGGCTGACAGTCAGCCAATCACAGACGTGGCTGCAGCTATTTGAGTTAGCCGCGGAATCCCGGCTGGTAGGTAATGTTCTCGGGTTTTTTTTTTTACAAAAGACAATGTGGTTTAGGTTTGTGTGGGGAGCACTACATTACGAAAGGTTTACTGGTACACTGCATCTGCAGCCTGATGGATCTACAGTAGATGGTGGGTGGGAGGGGGGATCTGCTCCACCGTGCATGCTCACTTTTTGCTGGAGGCTGCAGGAGAGGCAGAAACCTTTACATAGGAAGACGACCTCCTACTATTCACTTTGTGGAACTTTGATCAGCAGTGCAGAGACACCTGTGGACGAGCTGTAAAGGTAGGTTTTTAACACTTAATACTGGGGGCAGTAGTGTGTTAAATTATAGATTTGGGATGGGACTCCCTTTACCATTGCTTGATTTCTTAATTCTATACAATATATTCAGATATGACAAACATGGTAGTGTTACCTTGGTTTTTTACTTGTAGCACCTCAGCCTAGTTTGTAAGCTTTCCAATCTGCTTTGAAGAATAAGACGTGCTTATTGCAACATCATTGGCTGTTCACCTAGTACAAAGACAAATTAAGATTACTTGTATTAATGAGAAATCCCTCTGCTTGAAAGGAGTCTAATCGGAAGAGGTATAATGTGGTGGCTTTTTGTATGCAAAACATTAGAAAAAACAAGTGTGTGGGTTGGCTGCACATAAAATCCCCATCCAGTGTTTTAGGTTTTTCTCACTCCCAGAGAAAATGCCGGGAACACCCAAAGTTTCGCGCTTTGTCTCTTGGCTTAAGCATGTGTCCAGATCACTGGCATATTAGCATGCAATAGAGCCTAATGCAGTGATCCTCAACAATGGCTCTCTAGATGTTCGAAAACTACAACTCCCAGCATTCTGATCTTCTCTCTGTAGTTAAAAATGCTGGGAGTTGTAGTTTTCAACATCTGGAGAGCCATAGTTTGAGCATCACTGGCCTTATCATACAGAGCCATTAATCGGAACTGTAGACATGACGTTTTTTTGATCTGTAGAACTGTCATTGCAAGATACAGATTCATTGCTCAATGGGGTTGGAATTGGGACACAAATCCAGGCGCTATCTAGCTTAGTGTGAGGTGGGCTTGATTTCCCATAATGCCACGTAGCCCTGGCCAAGAGCTTTGGGTTCTTTAGGTGTGCATTTTTTAAAACTAAACATGAAATCCCTTACTGCAGTAATAGTAGAGATACAATGTATCTCTTAAATGTATCTTCCATAACTGGGCACCAGCAAAAAACTGGCAGAGGGTTAAAATTGTACAACTGGTAAAGGCTGACCTGGCCAAGGACCGAAAGAGTGGAGATTTAAAAAAAGTTATATCGTGTGAAATGGTGTTAATTTTTGCCCCAACCAATCATATCTTACTTAATTTGAGAGCCAGCATCTGATTGTTGGGGCAAAATTAGCACCATTTCATCAATAAGAATGTTTATTGAATATCCCTCTTTTTCGATCCTTTGGCAGGTTCAGCCTTAAGGGCATGTCCCACTCCCCCAAAACTATAATCCCCCCCCAACTACTGGCCCATCATGTAGTGTATTTTAATCCTTACCTCACATCCCAGCTCCATATGGTTCTCCTGTAGTCCCCCCCAAAGTCCCAAAACTGCCCACCAGGGAGGATAAGCAAGTCCATAGGAACCTGCCTCCTACCTGGCCTCCGGGAGAAGATTTGGCATTGTAACTGCAGCCCTTCTCCCCCTCCCCCCCCTCCGATTCCCTCCCCTAGCATCAATCCCCTTGATATAGTATTCCCCCCTGGTCTCCCAGCCCCAACCTCTAATTTTTAGGTTCAGAAAGTGCCCCAAATTTTTTACTTACCTCCCCCTTTTCTCCGCTGCAACTGAATGACCGGCAGCCGCGTCCGTGATTGCTGACGCTCGCCAATCACAAACGCGACTGCCGTCCCCCCGCCCTCTGCTTGCATTTTCTCGCAGCAAGGGCCAGCAGCGCTGCGGAGGAAGAGGGGAGGTAAGTAAAATTTGGGCACTTTCTAAACCTAAAAATGAAGCGGTTGGGGCTGGGAGAGCCAGGGGGAGGCATATCAAAAACAGTTTTAAGGGTGGACATACCCTTACCCGTTGTTTACATTTTACCCTCAGCAGTTTTTTTTTGCTGGATGCCCAGTTATAAAAAGGCAATACCAGCAGGTAAGAACCCAGTTAAAGAAAGCAACCTTGACGTGGTGACTGGGCTAAAATAATTTGGCCAACTTACTAATTGCTTTTATTTATCCAGGTTTAGCAGGCTGTTTGAGCAGCAACCTTAGGAGGTAGCCAATATACAATTAGAATTGTTTGTGCACTAGAATTCTATTTTGTATGTATTATATTTTTGGTCTCTAGTTGCACTTTAATATAATGTACAGCGGCCCAATTTTCTATATGTTGTGCTTTATTGAATCTCCCTGAAGTAATCTAATCTTCCATCTGTTTACATTGTCACTGTCATTTGTACAGAGAGTGAAGCATGTGAATGGACCTGTTTTGTACCTCACCGATACAGCACTTTATAATGGTAACTTTTTTATTGCATTGTGACATGGTTTTTTGATTTTAATACACTCCCATATAGTAGATTATTTAATTTAGTCTGAACTATAAAAAAAAAATCTATTTTTAATAAATATAAATCCCATTTCATTGTTTCTAGGGATAAACTCAATATTGCTTCCTACACCCCCAGCAACAGAAACCCGTGGATGCCCAAAAGACAAAACACAGGCCCTGTAATATAGGCACTATCATCATTTCTAATAATAACGTCTGACAAGTTCAAAGATCAATGCAATGTCCCTTTATTGGCTCCGAAACGTGTCAGCACATATATTAAACCACATCCTTAAACAAGGGAACAACCCTGTATAATACAACGTATCACTAATGTGAACCCGTATCCTCTCTCTTCACACTTAGCTTGTGATTTTCCGCACTGGTCATTCGAGTCGCATCACGGAGGTTGACTGTGTCTCAGCATTCCACAATTTCTAACAGGCATATGATATCAAGCAGCAGTATTTATATTAAAATTTAGGGTTTACAATATATTACTGATAACCCTGTAATCTTATATAAATTGCTGCTTGATATCATATGCCTGTTTCAATCATATTGCCGGAAATGAAGGGAGAGAACAAGAAGAGATGAGGGGTGACGTCATCAGAGCGGGACTAAAGAGCGTGAACGCCGAGACGCAGTCAACCTCCGTGCGAAATGTAATGAGTGGGATATGGGGTCAGCTTCTGCACAGAGCAGTTGTTCATCACAACAGAGCTGAATGTAAACCACGATACTTACCCTTAAAATACACCAGGAGACTTATCACCCAAGATCTCAATAAGGATCAATATAAAACTTGTACATTGGTGCTATTTCTTTACCCTGAGTGAAATACAAACTAAATTCTTTGCTGATACAGTGTAGTGTATTCAGTTCTGGAATTTTAATTTTTATTATCAAGACCTGCGAGTGCCATCGTAATTTGACTATAAATATATATACATATATATATATATATATATCAAAGTCCATCGGTATAGAACGCACTCAGCGGGTCTTCTAGAAGTTCACACATCAATTCTTTATAGACCATAGCCACTACATTAGACCACCAACATATGGCTGGTCTAATAAAGCATAGATGTGTTGAACTTCTGAAGACCCGCTGAGTGCTTTCTATACTGTTGATATATATATATATATTATATATAATATAATATACTGTGTTAATCTGCTCTCCTTGTTCAGCTGTAACCGCAACATTGTATCTAGTACGAGCCTGAACTCCACACACTCTACATAGCAACACATGTTGCAATTTGCAAATGAACTAAAGGAGAAGGAAGGGGGGGTGAGGAGAACCGCTATAAAATGCCAGGTAAAAGCTGCTGCAGTCTTAAACAGTGGCCCCTGTGACTAGCAGCCATGGCATCCCTATCCCTGCCTCTTTCTTCCTTCCAACCAACTCTCCATAGAACTTAGAGTGGGTGATATGTGAACAATTCCATGAGGAACATGGAAAGCAGGTACATACTGTATATCATGTCAATGCTGGCAGCTGGAAGGGTTAAGATAAACTTTGCTGGCAAAAGTGTTAATAGGAAAGTCTGTTGGCATTGAATGGTTCATGGTAATACTCTTCTGGCACTGAAAGTGTTAATGGCAATACTAATGGGGAAGTCTGCTGGCACTGAAGGGTTAATAGTAACATTTTACTGGAAAGGTGCTGGCACTGAAAGTATTAATAGTAAAGTCTGCTGGCACTAAATGGTTAATGGTAATGTTTCTGGCACAAAAGGGTTATGGTAATGTTCTGCTGGCACTGAAATTATTAATGGCAATATGCTTGGGAAAGCATTGAAAAAAGGTTAAACATCTTAGATCTCACAAATTTCCCTTTCTGACTCCCGGCTGGAAACAATTTTCTGTGGAGAACACTGGTGCCACATACCGCGCATCCACTGAAACCTATCCTGGTCCTTTCCAATCAGTTTTCATTGGGACCAGGGTCGCTGCAATTCATACAAAAGTATGTATACACCCCCATCAACCTGGTGCCTCTTACCACTGTAAAGCGGTTCCACTATAAAGAACAGTCGCAGTAGACGGTGTCAGAAGCAGAAGAGGAAACCCAGCTGTAGTTTGACAGCCACGTAGGTAGGAGGGCACCTAGGGCACTAAATGGCTACAACGGCCAGACAATTTTTTATTTAAATGCAACATAACGTGAAAGCTGGTGTATTTATAGGTGGTATATGTTTATGAATAAAACCGATTTTTTGATAAATTATTTATTCTGGGGTTAAATGATATTGGGATTGTTACTAATAAAATACACAAAGGTCAGTGTGGACTTTAGATGGGGTTTTCGCAGCTGCACCACATCTCAGGTAACAAAAATGTTTTACAAATCAGAAAGCAGAGGGAACTGCTATTGGCCTATTACATTGGAGGTGTGATTGCCCTCTCATACCATTATATTGTACTGAGAAATAAGCAAAGGGGCCAGTGGCATTTCCCTGCTAACAGCCCAACAAACCAATGTACCCCCCTGCCTAGGTTATCAGGGATTGAGGACACGCACATTTTTTTCAGCATTGCTGTATAATTTCAGGCTATTTTCATACGAACGATTGTAGCATTTTTTGAGCGGTCCAGATGAGAAGTGGCAGTTAAAACGCTACGAGTATTGTTTTGTTAACGGTAACCCCCGAAACACACCTAGGAAACTCTAATAAAATGATACCTATGTGAAACATGTCACTTGTGTGAACACGATAGAGTCACTGGCCTGTGGAGAAAAAAGAGCCTAATCTGTCTCTGTTTGCAGCCTCGTGCTATTGAATAGCATTGCCCAGAAAATCCTAAGAAACCTAAGAGCAATTTCTCACTCCCAGGTTTCCCAGAGAAAGGGACGGAGACATGCAAAGTGGGAGGCAAAAAATACCAGGCAGCTTAACTTAAAGTAATAAGTACACTCAAACAAATCAAGTTTAAGGAAAGCCGTATCCCTAACTACCTCCCCCCCCTTTTTTTTAGGTCCCTAAGGATACAGCTTCCTTAAACTTAATTTTTTTTGATGTACTTATCCTTTAATGTGAGGTGGGCTTAAAAGAGCAAAAGCCCCTCACAGAGCACAAGCTTATATAGCTTAATATGTCACCAGTTGCTATCCCCATGTAAGTAGGTCCTTGTTGGCTCCTATGCCTTGTTCTTGGACATCAATACAAAATATTAAATCGAGCGATATGGAGTAATACAAGGACTAGGACAACCCATTTAGGTGTTGAAAGTGGCTAAGTGCTTTGATTGCAGGCCACACACTACATTTTTCGACTGCTTGGTCCTTTTTTAGTGTCACTTGAGTTGTTCTTTAAGGAAGATACACAATAAAAACATTCTCTGTGATTATTTTAACAGAAGCACTTTAAACTACTATTGAAAATTCATTTAGCATTTCATTTTTTTCCTTTAAATATTACAACTAATCTACCCAACCAAAGATACAGTAACATTTAAATTGAAACTACATTGAACAACATCATATAATAAAGTCCTCTAAAATATTAAATTAAATGTGAAAAAATTAACATCAGAGGAAAGCAACATAAATAACAATTATTCATAAGAAATTTAGTTGAACCCACCTACAGTTCTCTCCCCTGGTGACTGTTCGTAATAGGTATTCCTCTCTGAGTGCTGGAAACTGAACTGTTGTTGTATGGGGCAGTTAGCAAGGAGGTTGGGGAAAATCTCTATGGTGTCCTTTCTTGGACCCTTTCTGGGAGATGAAGTTAGGCGGGCTTACAAAAAATTAGTTTCTATAAGACAAAATGAGGAAGCTACAGTAAATCATGATAAAACCAGATGAAATAGATTCAAAATACTATCTTAATTAAAGTACAACACTGAAAATACAAATGAAGTGATCTAAAAGGATGATATCCTAAGCAGGAAAATATGTACTGTATGTCTTTAAAAAAACATTTTGTCTTCCCTATGGATGAAATTGTTTTTTTGGAGTACAATCTAGCGGTTATAATTTTCAGGCTGGACTTACATATTCATTGGATTAAGTTTAAAAGAGACCACAGTTTGAAATTAAATTATATTTAGGGCATACCAGGGGTTATAAGTGAAAGCATGTGTTCTTTATCTTCAAGGTCATCAGTAATGCAAGGTTAAGGCTCCCTGAAAGCAAGGTAAGGAAGCATTTGAGGTTAGTAATTTTATGCAGTATCACTATTGGAGATAGATTTTAATATGCAAGTAAATTTGTTTTGCCTTTTTTGTCGATATCTCACTACAAAAAAGTATAGTTATAAAGGGAAACAATTTTACCTTCTACTAACCACTTTTTTTATCAATCATGTTCCATTTATTGCCAAAATAGTTTTAATTATTCTGTTGTTCCTTTGTTGTAGCTTATATCTATCTATCTCTTACAAGCTTCTCTCTCCAGTGCAAAAAGGTAAATAAGTAGCTTATATTAAAACAATTGATGCACTTTTGTAAAACCCTTATAGGACATGTCCACCATTAAAACAAATGTCGGCCCACAACACTAACTGCTATTTTACCAGTTTATTTCATGCATTTTTAACCAATATTTAATGATACTTCCTATCCGGCCAAGATATCCGCTTTCCTCCCTCTGCTCAATGACTTTTAATAAACTTGAGCATGTGCAGAGGAATAGCAGGGAAAACAGCAGTCAATTATTGGGCTGTAATTTCAGTTGTCCCAGTCTTGATTGACTTCATGGAGGGAGGTGCCTGCTTACACCAAAATGGGGACAATAATTAACCTTAAATATCTGTGTTAGAAATGTCAGAGTAATAAAGTGCAAAATAATCAGTTGGGGTTGGGTGGCAAGTTTTATTTTAAGGGTGGACATGGCCTTTAAACTTAATCGAATTCTGTCCTTTGAACCCCTCGTTTTGTTTTTTCAATGTGTGTGGAGCAATTTTCCCTAAGTCCTTTTGTTACCTGATTCCTCCTCATTAGATATTCTGTGTGGAGGGTGTAATACAGGTAACTTGTCTACCTTTGAGCAGCTACAGCTGGCTGGCTGCTTATTGTAATTTGAGCTTATGCTCTCTTCATTTTAATCTTGTGGGATTGCACAGCTATTATGTTTAGGGACCCAGACTAGGGATCTTATCTGTTAAACTAGGAAAGCACCAACAGGGAGATTCAATAAAGGTTTCTTATTGTTAAAATGGTGCTAATTTGCCCAACCAATCAGATCTTATTTAACATTTGAAAACGAACATCTGATTGGTTGGGGCAAAATTAGCACCATTTTTAACAATAAGAACTTTTATTGAATACCTGCAAGTGCTTTAGGGATTATTCCTCAATTCCAGAGGACCTCTGTGGAGGTGGAGAGGTTTCTCCCCCCCCCGTCATTACCTTTGACCTCTCTTCCTAGTAATTTGTACATAGTTTCTGTGTCTCCACTATATATTTTAATATTAGAGTGTTGTTTTCTTGATTTTAATGTTTATCTAATAAAATTGTAGTTTTAATTAATTTTTCCTCTAGACATGTGTCTGGGATAGGATCATTTCATAGGGATCTTTGCTTCGTCTCCTTTACATTTATTATAGAATGTGTCATCAAATTTTACATTTATAATCTTGTGGGTTTTTGTGAAAAAAAAATAGGTTGCCTTAATAAAATGCTTAACCGTCTCTTTCTGGATGATAATTAAAAGGATACCATGATCACTTGTTCATATCACTCTCCGCTTGACACTGGGTATCAAGCTGGAGAACTGAATCCAGGCTCTGACTCCATGTGACCTTGGATATGGATATCTCCTCTCACTGGTTATATTATGGCACTTAACATAAGCACATTCACTACTGTATTACATCCAGCATGGAAATGCAGAGCAAAGTAAAGCATGTGTAAGCTGCGCACACACAGTAAAAATTTTATAGAAGCTGTCCATCATCTATTATTGCCTTACACACATGATCTATAGGGAGCTGTTTAGGTGGCCAGCAGCCTCTATTGGCACCAATAATAAAGTACAGAGACCATGAAAAAATGATGTTGTTAAAAATAGAACTTGTAGTTACTATCACTCCTTCCTCCACATTTTGCTCTAGATGCAAGGCAATCAACAGTTTGAAGCAGTCCAATCACAGGTCCTTTTTAAAAGGGATTTTTGTACTTACCAGTAAAATTATTTTTCTCTGAAGCCATAAGGGGGACCCAGGAACACAGGTGGTTAAGCACCATTCTCGGAGTGGACTTTTAAAATTGAAAGGAAGAGAGGGTCCTTTGCTCCTCTCCTTAGGGTATTCATGATGAATAATGGCCAGATGGGAAAACAGTTTTCCAGCAAGGAGAGCCAAGGAAATAGACCGTAAGGGCTTGAAATGGGATTCTGTGAAGCTTTGAGAACTTTGGAAAGGTCCCAAGGCTGGAATTGGAAGGCAACGGGGGGACAAAGGTGAACGACCCCTTGCAGGAAGGTACTGAATATCTTTCCTTCTTGCAAGTTTGTGATGAAAAAACACTTAAGAGGGCAGATACTGTCCCCTTGGGCACATAGGGAGAAGCCACTATCAAATCCTCTCTAAAGGAAACTGAGACTCTGGATAGACAAAACTGGATGGAGGACCCCGGGAAACCCCACATTACTACCTTAGTAGACCCCCGGGAAAATGCAACATTACATAACTTAGTAGACTCTTGAGGAAGACGGCTTCCTGTTGCCACATTGTAGTTATTGCTGGTGCAGCTGTGCCCCGTTTCCTCAGGATAGTGTATTTAAACCTCCATGCGTTTAAACAGAGGTGCTGGAAGTTTGGATGTAGAAAAGGACCTTGTTATAGAAAATCTGGTAGTAGAGGAATGGTCCCACGAGTTCCCAACTATCATGGTTAGGAGATCCGAAAACCAAGCTCTTCTGGGCCACCGAGGAGCTCTAAAATAGCTGGAACCTTTTTTTTTTTTAGGACCCTGGGGTCATGGCTAATGGCGGAAAAATGTTACTACCAGGTGGAGTGCCAAGGTACCACCAGGGCTTTATTAGGGTTGGCCGAGAGGACTTGGGTTTTGGTACAGAATGTGTGGAAATTTGTGGTTGTGTCGTGAGGTCATCATGTCTTCTTCTGGTCTCCCCTATCTGAGACAGTTTTTCGAAAACTTCTGGATGGAGAGCCCATTCTCCAGGGCTAGGAAATATTGCTTGCAGCTCCAGACATTGATCGGGGACCACAGGCCTTGGACTGTCACAGAGTCGCACACTGCTCCCCATTCCTGTAACCGGAATTGTCACCACTGTCCACACTGGTGGCAAAGAAGTTTTGCCTAAACAGTTTGCTTCTGAAGTCCACCAAGTTAGTGAGTTTCGAATATGCATCAGGAAGAGGAATTAGTGAGTCTAGGACTTCTGGGAATTAACCCACCAGTGAAGAGATGTTCACAGGGGGGCACAGATGAAACAAAGGGTACGGGACTGCATCCACCGATGAGGACATCTTCCCTACAAGGCACATTGCCTGCGAAAAGATATCCTGGTGGAGGATTTGACCTTCTGAGCTAGACTCCTCGGCTGAGACTTGGTCAGGTAAGAAGAATTTGTGTTTGGCTGTGTCAATTATCATATCAGGAATATCATTCTAAGGGAGGGGAGTTATTGAAGAGTTTTGCAGGGTTTATGACCCAGCCGAACTGGGCTAGTATAGCGGCACATCGGGAATACCTGTTGACCTCTAGTCCAGGAGGCATGCCTTTATCAACAGGTCATCTAAGTAGGAAGGATGAAGATTCCTTGAGTCGAACAGAGCAGCCTGACAACCATAATCTTGGTGAACCAGAGGCACCAAAGCTCGTCCGAAAGTTAAGGGCCATGAACTGGAAATGCAGAGGACCTGTGGCGGCTCTCTGGTACCGATAGTGACCGGGTCGAGGGTACGTGTAAGTACGCATCCTGAGTGTCCAAGGAATCGAGGAAGTCCCCTGGCTCGATGGCTAGTATCACAAGTGGAGAGATTCTATTTTTTAACTGGAATGTAGGGCCTTTTTTTAAAATGGATACAGTTTTATAAGAGGGGGTTAATGTTACCCTGATAGGGTAAAAAATGTGGAGAACTAAAGTGCACAAAAACTATTTTCTCTTATATTTAAGTATTTATCGCCCACTCCCAGTATCTTATTACTCCTCCACTTTGTGCCCTTTATAGCTGGCACTGAACTCTTATAACAATCCCTCAATTGTGACATTATGGGGAGTCCAGATATCCCTGTCAGCAGGCAAGATGTACACCTGCAAAATGGTAACACAGAGGTCACAAGTAGATACATATCTACTGCTCTTGAGGATACCTAAAATCCCCATGGTATTCCTGGCTCAAGAGATTGTAACATCAGCCCTGTACTAGCTATATAGGGTCCAGAAGATCTGATGAGGCAGAGGTAAGTACTTAAATTTAAGTACCGTATATACTCGAATATAAGCCAAAAAAGGCCCTACATTCCAGTAAAAATAGAATCTCTCCACTTGGTGATACTAGCCATCGAGCCAGGGGACTTCCTCGATTCCTTGGACACTCAGGATGCGTACTTACACGTACCCATCTGACCCGGTCACTATCGGTACCAGAGAGCCGCCACAGGTCCTCTGCATTTCCAGTTCATGGCCCTAACCTTTCGGACAGCTTTGGTGGCCTGGTCTTCACCAAGATTATGGTCTGTCAGGCTGCCTTGTTCGACTTCAAGGAATCTTCATCCTTCCATACTTAGATGACCTTTGATAAAGGCTGCCTCCTTGGACCTAGAGAGTCAACAGTATCCCGATGTGCCGCTATACTAGCCCAGTTCGGCTGGGTCATAAACCCTGCAAAATCTTCAATAACTCCCCTCCCTTAGAATGATATTCCTGGATATGATAATTGACACAGCCAAACACAAAATTCTTCTTACCCTGGACAAAGTCTCAGCCGAGGTCTAGCCGAAGGTCAAATCCTCCACCAGGATATCTTTTCGCCAGGCAATGCGCCTTGTAGGGAAGATGGTCTCATCGGTGGATGCAGTCCCGTACCCTTTGTTTCATCTGTGCCCCCTGTGAAATCTCCTTCACTGGTGGGTTAATTCCCAGAAGTCCCTAGACTCACTAATTCCTCTTCCGATGCATATTCGAAACTCACTAACTTGGTGGACTTCAGAAGCAACTGTTTTTAGGCAAACTTCTTTGCCTACCAGTGTGGACATGGTGACAATGCCGGCTTACAGGAATGGGGAGCAGTGTGCGACTCTGTGACAGTCCAAGGCCTGTGGTCCCCTGATCAATGTCCTGGAGCTGCAAGCAATATTTCTAGCCCTGGAGAATGGGCTCTCCATCCAGAAGTTTTCAAAAACTGTCTCAGATAGGGGAGACCAGAAGAAGACATGATGACCTCAGACACAACCACAATTTCCAACATTCTGTACCAAAACCCAAGGTCCTCTGGCAACCCTAATAAAGCCCTGGTGGTACCTTGGCACTTCCACCTGGTATAACATTTTTCCGCCATTACCATGATCCCCAGGGTCCTAAAAAAAAAAAAGGTTCCAGCTATTTTTAGAGCTCCTCGGTGGCCCAGAAGAGCTTGGTTTTTCGGATCTCCTAACCATGATAGTTGGGAACTCGTGGGACCATTCCTCTACTACCAGATTTTCTATAAAAAGGTCCTTTTCTACATCCAAACTTCCAGCACCTCTGTTTAACGCATGGAGGTTAAATACACTATCCTGAGGAAACGGGGCACAGCTGCATCAGCAATACCTACAATGTGGCAACAAGGAAGCCGTCTTCCTCAAGAGTCTACTAAGTTATGTAATGTTGCTTTTTCCCGGGGGTCTCTAAGGTAGGTAATGTGGGTTCTTCCCGGGGGTTTCCTCCATCCAGTTTTGTACTATCCAGAGTCTCAGTTTCCTTTAGAGAGGATTTGATAGTGGCTTCTCCCTATGTGCCCTGAAGGGACAGGTATCTGCCCTCTAAGTGTTTTTTCATCACAAACTTGCAAGAAGGAAAGATATTCAGACCTTCCTGCAAGGGGTCGTTCACCTTTGTCCCCCCGTTGCCTTCCAATCCAGCCTTGGGACCTTTCCAAAGTTCTCAAAGCTTCACAGAATCCCATTTCAAGCCCTTACGGTCTATTTCCTTGGCTCTCCTTGCTGGAAAACTGTTTTCCTCTGGCCATTATATCATCATGAATACCCTAAGGAGAGGAGCAAAGGACCCTCTCTTCCTTTCAATTTTAAAATGTCCACTCCGAGAATGGTGCTTAACCACCTGTGTTCCTGGGTCCCCCTTATGGCTTCAGAGAAAATAATTTTACTGGTAAGTACAAAATCCCCTTTTAAAAAGGACCTGTGATTGGGACCTGCTTCAAACTGTGATTGCCTTGCATCTAGAGCAAAATGTGAGGAAGGATGATAATAAAACTACAAGTTCTATTTTTAACAACATCATTTTTTCATGGTCTCTGTACTTTATTATTGGTGCCAATAGAGGCTGCTGGCCACCTAAACAGCTCCCTATAGATCATGTGTGTAAGGCAATTAATAGATGATGACAGCTTCTATAAATTTTTACTGTGTGTGCGCAGCTTTACACATGCTTTACTTTGCTCTGCATTTCCATGCTGGATGTAATACAGTAGTGAATGCTGCTTATTTAAGTGCATAAATATACCAGTTGAGAGGAGATATCCATATCCAAGGTCACATGGAGTCAGAGCCTGGATTCAGTTCTCCAGCTTGATACCCAGTGTCAAGCTGGAGAGTGATATGAACAAGTGATCATGGTATCCTTTTAATTATCATCCAGAAAGAGACGGTTAAGCATTTTATTAAGCAACTATTTTTTTTTTCACAAAAACCCACAAGATTATAAATGTAAAATTTGATTGACACATTCTATAATAAATGTAAAGGAGAAGCAAAGTATCCCCCTATGAAATGATCCTATCCCAGACAACTGTCTAGAGGAAAATTAATTAAAACTACAATTTTATTAGATAAACATTAAATCAAGAAAACACACTCTAATATTAAAATATATAGTGGGACGCACAGAAACTATGTACAAATTACTAGGAAGAGAGGTCAAAGGTAATGACAGAGCGGGAACGGGGGGAGAAACCTCTCCACCTCCACAGAGGTCCTCTGGAATTGAGGAATATCCCTAAAGCACTTGCAGGGTTATTCAATAAAAGTTCTTATTGTTAAAAATGGTGCTAATTTTGCCCCAACCAATCAGATGTTGTTTTCAAATGTTAATAAGATCTGATTGGTTGGGGCAAAATTAGCACCATTTTAACAATAAGAAACCTTTATTGAATCTCCCTGTTGGTGCTTCTCCTAGTTTAACAGATAAGGATCCCTAGTCTGGGTCCCTAACATAATAGCTGTGCAATCCCACAAGATTAAAATGAAGAGAGCATAGCTCAAATTACAATAAGGCAGCAGCCAGCTGTTAGCTGCTCAAAGGTAGACAAGTTACCTGTATTACACCCTCCACACAGAATATCTAATGAGGAGGATCAGGTAACAAAAGGACTTAGGGAAAATGCTCCACACACATTGAAAAACAAACAGGGGTTCAAAGGTACAGAATTCGATTAAGTTTAAAGGCCATGTCCACCCTTAAAATAAAACTTGCCCCCAACCCAACTGATTATTTTGCACTTTATTACCTGCATTTCTAACCAGATATTTAAGGTAATTATTGTCCCCATTTTGGTGTAAGCAGGCCCTCCCTCCATGAAGTCAATCAAGACTGGGACAACTGAAATTACAGCCAATATTGACTGCTGTTTCCCTGCTATTCCTCTGCACATGCTCAAGTTTATAAAAGTTCATTGAGCAGAGGGAGAAAGCGGATATCTTGGCCGGATAGGAAGGTATCATTAAATATTGGTTAAAAATGCATGAAATAAACTGGTAAGAATAGCAGTTAGTGTTGTGGGCCGACATTTGTTTTAATGGTGGACATGTCCTATAAGGGTGTTTACAAAAGTGCATCAATTGTTTTAATATAAGCTTTATTTACCTTTTTGCACTGGAGAGAGAAGCTTGTAAGAGATAGATAGATATAAGCTACAACAAATGGAACAACAGAATAATTAAAACTATTTATGGCAATAAATGGAACATGATTGTAAAAAAAGTGGTTAGTAGAATGGTAAAATTGTTTCCCTTTATAACATACTTTTTTTGTAGTGAGGAATATCAACAAAAAAGGCAAAACAAATTTACTTTGCTATTATTAAAATCTATCTCCAATAGTGTACTGCATAAACATTACTAACCTCAAATGCTTTCCTTACCTTTGCTTTCAGGGAGCCTTAACCTTGCATACTGATGACCTTGAAGATAAAGAACACATGCTTTCACTTATAACCCCTGGTATGCCCTAAATATAATTTAATTTCAAACTGTGGTCTCTTTTAAACTTAATTCCAATGTATATGTAAGTCCAGCCTGAAAATTAAACCGTAGATTGTACTCCAAAAACACAATTTCATCCATAGGGAAGCCAAAATGTTTTTTTAAAGACATACAGTACATATTTCCTGCTTAGGATATCATCCTTTTAGATCACTTATTTGTATTTTCAGTGTTGTACTTTAATTAAGATAGTATTTTGAATCTATTTCATCTGGTTTTATCATGATTTACTGTATGCTTCCTATTTTGTCTTATAGAAATAATTTTTTGTAAGCCCCCTATACTTCATCTCCCAAGAAAGGTCCACACAGAAAGGACACATAGAGATTTGTCCCCAGACCATCCTTGCTAACTGCCCCATACAACAACAGTTCAGTTTCCAGCACTCAGAGAGGAATACCTTATTACAGAACAGCACCAGGGGAGAGAACTGTAGGTGGGTTCAACTAAATTTCCTTTATGAATAATTGTTTTTATGTTGCTTCCTCTGATGTTAATTTTTTTCACATTTAATTTAATATTTTAGCAGGACTTTTATTATATGATGTTGTTCAATTGTAGTTTCAATTTAAATGTTACTGTATCTTTGGTTGGGTAGATTAGTTGTAATATTTAAAGAAAAAAAATGTAAATGCTAAATGAATTTTCAATAGTAGTTTTGTAAAGTGCTTCTGTTAAAATAATCACAGAGAATGTTTTTATTGTGCTACTTCCCTTAAAGAACAACTCAAGTGACACTAAAAAGGACCAAGCAGTCCGAAAAATGTAGTGTGTGGGCCTGCAATCAAAGCACTTAGCCACTTTCAACACCTAAATGGGTTGTCCTAGTCCTTGTATTACTCCATATCGCTCGATTAATTTTTGTATTGATGTCCAAGAACAAGGCATAGGAGCCAACAAGGACCTACTTACATGGGGATAGCAACTGGTGAACATATTAAGCTATATAAGCTTTGTGCTCTGTGAGGGGCTTTTTGCTCTTTTAAGCCCACTCACATTAAAGGATAAGTACACTCAAAAAAAAATTAAGTTTAAGGAAGCTGTATCCTTAGGGACCTAAAAAAAAGGGGGGGGAGGTTAGTTAGGGATACGCTTCCTTAAACTTGATTTGTTTGAGTGTACTTATACTTTAGTTAAGCTGCTGGTATTTTTTGCTCCCAACTTTGCATGTCTCCGTCCTTTCTCTGGAAACCTGGGAGTGAGAAATTGCTCTTAGTTTCTTAGATTTTCTGGGCAATGCTAATTGAGATAGCACAGGCTGCAAACAGAGACAGATTTAGGCTTTTTTTTCCACCAGGCCAGTGACTCTATCGTGTTTCACACAAGTGACATGTTTTCACATAGGTATCATTTATTAGAGTTTCTAGGTGTGTTTCGAGGTGGTTACCGTTAACAAAACAATACTCGTAGCGTTTAACTGCCACTTCTCATCGGATCCGCTCAAAAATGCTACAATCTGTTCGTATGAAAATAGCCTGAAATTATACAGCAATGCTGAAAAAATGTGCTGTCCTCCAATCCCTGATACCTAGGCAGGGGGGTATCATTGGTTTGTTGGGCTGTTGGGGAAATGCCACTGGCCCCTTTGCTTATTTCTCAGTACAATATAATGGTATGAGAGGGCAATCACACCTCCAATGTAATAGGCCAATAGCAGTTCCCCTGCTTTATTTGCTAAAACATTTTTGTTACCTGAGATGTGGTGCAGCTGCGAAAACCCCATCTAAAGTCACACTGACCTTTGGTATTTTATAGTAACAATCCCAATATCATTAACCCCAGAATAAATAATTTATCAAAAATCGGTTTTTATTCATAAACATATACCACCTATAAATACACCAGCTTTCACGTTTATGTACTGCATTTAAATAAATAATATTAGTCTGGCCGTTTGTAGCCATTTTAGTGCCCTAGGGCCCTCCTACCTACGTGGCTGTCAAACTACAGCTGGGTTTCCTCCTTCTGCTTCTGACACCGTCTACTGCGCACTGTTCTTTATAGTGGAACCGCTTTACTAGTTGGTAAGAGGCACCAGGTGATGTGGGCGTGTATACATACTTTTGTATGAATGCAGCGACCCTGGTCACCAATGAAATACTGATTGGAAGGACAGGATAGGTTTCAGTGGATGCGCGGTATGTGGCACCAGTGTTCTCCACAGAAATTGTTCCCAGCCGGGGTAGGTCAGAACAGGGAAATTTTGTGAGATCTAAGATGTTTAACCTTTTCAATGCTTTTCCAAGATATTGCATTAATAATTTCAGTGCCAGCAGAACATTACCATTAACCCTTTGTGCCAGCAAACATTACCATTAACCTTTAGTGCCAGCAGACTTTACTATTAATACTTTCAGTGCCAGCACCTTTCCAGTAAAATGCTATTAACCCTTCAGTGCCAGCAGACTTCCCCATAGTATTGCCATTAACACTTTCAGTGCCAGAAGAGTATTACCATGAACCATTCAATGCCAACAGACTTTCCTATTAACACTTTTTGCCAGCAAAGTATTATCTTTAACCCTTCCAGCTGCCAGCATTGACATGATATACAGTTGTACCTGCTTTCCATGTTCCTCTGGACTTGTTCACTACTCACCCACTCTTAAGTTCTATGGAGAGTTGGTTGGAAGGAAGAAAGAGGAGGGATAGGGATCCCAGGCTGCTAGTCACAGGGGCCACTGTTATAAGACTGCAGCAGCTTTTACCTGGCATTTTATAGCTGTTCTCCTCCCCCCTCCTTCCTTCCTTTAGTTCATTTGCAAATTGCAACATTGTTGCTATGTAGAGTGTGTGAGTTCAGGCTCGTGTACTAGATACAATGTTGAGGTTACAGCTTGAACAAGGAGAGCAGATCTAACACAGTATATACTCTATATTATATATATATATATATATATATATCTAACAGTATAGAAGCACTCAGGGGTCTTCAGAAGTTCAACACATCTATGCTTTATTAGACCAGCCATATGTGGTGGCTAATGTGTGTCTAAGCTAATAAAGAATGATGTGTTGAACTTCTGAAGACCCGCTGAGTGCGTTCTATACCGATGGACTTTGATATATATATATATATATATGTATATATATATTATAGTCAATATTGACGATGGCACTCGCAGGTCTTGATAATAAAAATTAATAAGAATAACTCACAGCAATTCCGATTGAATACACTACACTGTATCAGCAAAGAATTTAGTTTGTATTTCACTCAGGGTAAGAAATAGCACCAATGTACAAGTTTTATATTGATCCTTATGAGATCCTTGGGTGATAAGTCTCCTGGTGTATCTTTAAGGGTAAGTATCGTGGTTTACATTCAGCTCTGTTTGTGATGAACACTGCTCTGTGCAGAAGCTGACCCCATATTCACTCTTACATTCCACGGAGGTTGACTGCGTCTCGGCGTTCCACGCTTCTTAGTCCCGCTCTGATGACGTCACCCGCTCATCTCTTCTTGTTCTCTCCCTTCATTTTCGGCATATATTGAACAGGCATTGATATCAAGCAGCATATTTATATAAGATTACAGGGTTATCAGTAATATATTGTAAACCCTAAATTTTAATATAAATACTGCTGCTGATATCATATGCCTGTTAACATATTGTGGAAGCTGGACACAGTCAACCATCCGTGGATGCGGACTCGAATGACCAGTGCGGAAATCACAGCTAAGTGTGAAGAGAGAGGATACGGGTTCACATTAGTGATACGTTGTATTATACAGGGTTGTTCCCTTGTTAAGGATGTGGTTTAATATATGTGCTGAACACGTTTCGGAGCCAATAAAGGGACATTGCATTGGATCTTGAACTTGTCAGACGTTATTATTAGAAATGATGATAGTGCCTAATTACAGGGCCTGTGTTTTGTCTTTTGGGCATCACGGGTTTCTGTTGCTGGGGGTGTAGGAAGACAATATTGAGTTTATCCCTAGAACAATGAATGGGATTTATATTTATAAAAATAGATTTTTTTTTTATAGTTCAGACTAAATTAAATAATCTACTATATGGGATTGTATTAAAATCAAAAAACCATGTCACAATGCAATAAAAAAGTTACCATTATAAAGTGCTGTATCGGTGAGGTACCAAAACAGGTCCATTCACTGCTTCACTCTCTGTACAAATGACAGTGACAATGTAACAACAGATGGAAGATTAGATACTTCAGGGAGATTCAATAAAGCACAACATATAGAAAATTGGGCCGCTGTACATTATATTAAAGTGCAACTAGAGACAAAAATATAATACATACAAAAAATAGGAATTCTAGTGCACAAACAATTCTAATTGTATATGGCTACCTCAGCACCTTGACGGGTGACTGGGCTTAAAATAATTTGGCCAACTTACTGAACAATTGCTTTTATTATCCAGGGTTAGCAGGGCGTTTGAGCAGCAACCTTATAGAGGTAGCCAATATGAAATAGAATTGTTGTGCACTAGAATTCTATTTTGATGTATTATATTTGGTCCAGTTGCACTTCAATTAATGTACAACGGCCCAATTTTCTATATATGTGTTTTATTGAATCTCCCTGAAACGTATCTAATCTTCCAACTGGTTACATTGTCACTGTCATTTGTACAGAGAGTGAAGCAGTGAATGGACTGTTTTGTACCTCACCGATAAGCACTTTATAATGGTAACTTTTTTTATTGCATTGTGACATGGTTTTTTGATTTTAATACAATCCCATATAGTAGATTATTAATTCAGTCTGAACTATAAATCCCATTGATTGTTCTAGGGATGCAGTGTCAGTATTTAATAGAATCTATTGTATTCCGATTAGATAGGGGACGTGATCCTGATTCTTCCTCCTTTAATGCATGTGGCTGTATGTGGGGGAATTGTTACTATATAACATACAAGACCTCCCAAATATAAGACTATATACCAGGGTAATAGCCTGGATACCACCTAGGCTATGAACAGCATTCCACCAGGAATACCTTAAAGGATAAGTACACTGTAAAAGCAAGTTAAAGGGAACTGTAGTCTCCAAACAAGTGAGTTTAAATGAAAGGCCAGTTCCTACCTAAAAAACAAGCAATCAACCACCTCTCTACGTGCTCCACAGACCAAGATATAAAGAAATGACTGACCAGAAAGTTAATGGGTGGGAGGTGACATGTGAATATCCTAAGGCTTCTCCTGCACAGTGCCGCCGGCGAGCACAGCATCAGACTCCCTCAGTGTGTGAGGGAGACAGGAAGTCCCTCCTCCTTCTTGCTGTGTGAAGTCTGACAGAGAAGGTAAGGAAATCTATAGACCTTCTTTCCCACATGTGTGAAAATAGCCTTTTCAGGCAGAGTTCTAACTCTCAGTAGTTTCTGTAGGGGGGGTCTGAGTGGCCCACGACACCCATGAGTGGGCAGGGCTTATGTGCCCACGAGCGGGCAGGGCTTAGGTGCCCACAAGTGGGCAGGGCCACATGGGGCTCTAAGAGAATGGGCCAAGGGGGCCTGCAACTGGAGGGACCATGGGGTCCATGAGTGGGAGGGACACAGGGGGGCTGCAAAGGGGAGGAGAGAGAACAGGGCAGATTGAGTGACATGATTTCAGAGCAGGATGACCAGGGACCTGGTGATGTGGTGGCATATCACACACAAATGTAAATATCTTCAAAACTATGCAAAATAAACAATGAAAATAAATTCAAAAAATTCTCAGGAGAGCAATCCTATCAATTTAGTCATTTTTGACCACAGTTCCCCTTAAGTGTAGTTGGAAGCAGCAGCTTTAACTAATTACAGTATCTCCCCCCCCCCCCCCCCTTTTTTTTCCCCCTAGCTCCCTCCTGAGCCTACCTGTGCTGATGTAAAGTTTGCTGACATTTTGGATCTACATTGTAGTCTACTTAGCTCCGCCCTCCATAATTTCCTGGATCTCCCTCTTATTCAAGTCCAAAAAAGCGTGGTCGTTTTCCGCGCCATTCTGTACAAGCACGGCCCGGCACAATGACGTCACGTGCACATGCGTCCGTGCATGCACTAATGTCATGGTATCTTTCAGGGTAAGTATCGTGGATTACATTCAGCTCTGTTTGTGCTAAACAACTGCTCCGTGCAGAAGCTGACCCCGTATCCTTTCTCTTCTTACTTAGCTGTGATTCTCAGCACTGGTCATTCGAGTCCGCATCCACGGATGTTGACTGCGTCGCAGCGTTCCACAATATGTATAACAGGCATATGATATCGAGCAGCAGTATTTATATTAAAATTATAGGGTTTAGCGATATATTACTGATAAACCCTGTAATCTTAATATAAATATTGCTGCTTGATATCATATGCCTGTTAAACATATTGCCGAAAATGAAGGGAGAGAACAAGAAGAGATGAGCGGGTGACGTCATCAGAGCGGGACTAAAGAGGGAGCGTGGAACGCCGAGACGCAGTCAACCCCTGTGCGAAGTGTAAAGAGTGATTATATGGGGTCAGCTTCTGCACAGAGCAGTAGTTCATCACAAACAGAGCTGAATGAAACCACGATACTTACCCTTAAAGATAACACAGGAGACTTATCACCAAGGATCTCAATAAGGATCATATATGAAACTTGTCAATTGGTGCTATTTTACCCTGAGTGAAATACAAACTAAATTCTTTGCTGATACAGTGTAGTGTATTCAATCTGGAATTGAACAATTACTTAGATAGCGTTTTTATTGTCTATAAAGTTAATTTTATATCAAGACCTGCGAGGGGCCGCTATATTTGACATATATATGATATATATATAATATATATATATATATATATTATATATATGTATATCAAAGTCCATCGTATAGAACGCACTCAGGGGTCTTCAGAAGTTCAACACATCTATTCTTTATTAGACAAACCAACATATGGCTGGTCTAATAAAGCATAGATGTGTGAACTTCTGAAGACCCGCTGAGTGCTTTATACCGTTGGACTTGATATACATATATATAATTATTATAATATCTATGTCAAATATAGACCGCCTCGCAGGTCTTGATAATAAAAATTAACTTTATTAGAAACAAATAAAAGGCTATATACGGTTTCAGAATGAAGCACGTCCTCAGGTGCTTTTCTTCTCCCTAGATTCCCGTCGTGTTATTCTGTGTTAGATCTGCTCCCTTGTTAAGCTGTCACTGCACATTGTATCTAGTACAGAGCCTGAACTCCACACTCTACATAGCAACAAATGTTGCAATTTGCAAATGAACTAAAGGGAAGGAAGGAGGGGGGAGGAGAACAGCTATAAAAGCAGGTAAAAGCTGCTGCAGCTTTATAACAGTGGCCCCTGTGACTAGCAGCATGGGATCCTATCCCTCCAACTTTCTTCCTTCCAACCAACTCTCCATTAGAACTTAAGAGTGGGTGAGGAGTGAGCAATTCAGGAGGAGGCAGGAAAGCAGGTACACATACTGTATATCATGTCAATGGGCAGTGGAAGGGTTAAGATAATACTTTGCTGGCACTAAAAGTGTTAATAGGAAAGTCTGTTGGCATTGAATGGTTCATGGTAATACTCTTCTGGCACTGAAGTGTTAATGGCAATACTATGGGAAGTCTGCTGGCACTGAAGGTTAATAGCATTTTACTGGAAAGGTGCTGGACTGAAAGTATTAATAGTAAAGTCTGCTGGCACTAAAGGTTAATGGTAATGTTTGCTGGCACTAAAGGGTTAATGGTAATGTTCTGCTGGCACTGAAATTATTAATGCCAATATGCTTGGAAAGCATTGAAAGAGTTAAACATCTTAGATCTCACAAAATTTCCCTGTTCTGACCTACCCGGACTGGGAACATTTCTGTGGAGAACACTGGTGCCACATACCGCGCATCCACTGAAACCTATCCTGTCCTTCCAATCAGTATTTCATTGGTGACCAGTGTCGCTGCATTATACAAAAGTATGTATACACGCCCACATCACCTGGTGCCTCTTACCAACTAGTAAAGCGGTTCACTTAAAGAACAGTTGCAGTAGACGGTGTCAGAAGCAGAAGGAGGAAACCCAGCTGTAGTTTGACAGGCCACGTAGGTAGAAGGGCGCCTAGGGCACTAAAATGGCTACAAAGGCCCTGACTGTATAATATTGCTGTATATATATATATAAATATATATATTAATAATATATATATATATATATGAATTGATTTAGTTGCTTTTACATTTTATATGTTAAATGCATACATAAACTGTGAAACTGGTGTATTTATAGGGGTATTGTCTATGAATAAAACAAATTATGTAAATTATTTATTCTGGGGTTAATTGATATTGGATTGGTACTAAAATACCAAAGGTCAGTGTGACTTTGAATGGGGTTTTCGCAGCTGCACCACATCTCGGGTAAAAAAATGTTTAGCAGGGGGAAAATGTATAGCAGGGGGAACTGCTATTGGCCTATACATTGGAGGTGTGATTGCCCTCTCATTACCATTATATTGTACTGGAAATAAGCAAAGGGGCCCTGGCATTTCCACAAAACAGCCCAACAAACCAATGATACCCCCCTGCCTAGGATATCAGGGATTGGAGGACATGCACATTTTTTCAGCATTGCTGTATAATTTCAGGCTATTTTCATACGAACAGTATTGTAGCATTTTTGAGCGGATCCAGATGAGAAGTGGCAGTTAAACGCTACGAGTATTGTTTTGTAACGGTGACCACCTCGAAACACACCTAGTAAACTCCAATAAAATGATACCTATGTGAAAACATGTCACTCGTGTGGAAACACGATAGGAGTCAAGCTGGCCTAGTGGAGAAAAAAAGCCTAAATCTGGCTCTGTTTGCAGCCTCATGCTATTATGAATAGCATTGCCAGAAAATCTAAGAAACTAAGCAATTTCTCACTCCCAGGTTTCCAGAGAAAGGACATGCAAAGTTGGGAGCAAAAAATACCAGGCAGCTGTATAGCTAAAGTATAAGACACTCAAAAAAACAAATCAAGTTTAAATGGAAGCTGTACCCTAACTAACCCCCCCCCCTTTTTTAGGTCCCTTCAGAGCCTACCTGTGCCCCAGTAAGTGCTGCCATCTTGGTAATGTCTAGTCAGGTAGCACCTCCCCCCGAGATGTGTGGACCTCGCGCACGGAGTAACGCCACTGGATTTTTGACACAAGTCTGCAAACAGGTCCAGCAAGTCTGGGGGGTGTGCTACCTGCCTGGAAGACATTCCAGATGGCCAGCACTTACTGGGGCACAGGTAGGCTTGAAGGGACTGTATAAAAAAAAAGAAGGTGGGAAAGTAGTTAGGATACAGCTTCCATTAACTTAATTTGTTTTTTGAGTGTACTATCCTTTAATGTGAGGTGGGCTTAAAAGAGCAAAAAGCCTCCACAGAGCAAAAGCTATATGCTTATATGTTCACCAGTTGCTATCCCAGTAAGTAGGTCCTTGTTGGCTCCTATGCCTTGTTCTTGGACATCAATACAAAACATAAATCAAGCGATATGGAGTAATACAAGGACTAGGAAAACCCATTTAGGTGTTGAAAGTGAGCTAAAGTGCTTTGATTGCAGGCCCACACACTACTTTTTCGGACTGCTTGGTCCTTTTTAAGTGTCACTTGAGTTGTTCTTTAAGGGAAAGTAGCACAATAAAAACATTCTCTGTGATTATTTTAACAGAAGCCACTTTACAAAACTACTATTGAAAATTCATTTTAGCATTTACATTTTTTTTCTTTAAATATTACAACTAATCTACCCAACCAAAGATACAGTAACATTTAAATTGAAACTACAATTGAACAACATAATAATAAAAGTCTGCTAAAATATTAAATTAAATGTGAAAAAATTAACATCAGAGGAAGAACATATAGAAAAATTATTCATAAAGGAAATTTAGTTGAACCACCTACAGTTCTCTCCCCTGGTGCCCTGTTCTGTAATAAGGTATTCCTCTCTGAGGTGCTGGAAACTGACTGTTGTTGTATGGGGCAGTTAGCAAGGAGTGTACTGGGGACAAATCTCTATGTGTCCTTTCTGTGGAACCTTCTTGGGAGATGAAGTATAGCAGGGGCTTATAAAAAAGATTTCTATAAGACAAAATAAGAGGCATACAGTAAATCATGATAAAAACCAGAGAAATAGATTCAGAAAATACTATCTTAATTAAAGTACAACACTGGAAATACAAAATAAAGTGATCTAAAAGGATGATATCCTAAGCAGGAAATATGTACTGTATGTCTTTAAAAAAACATTTTGCTTCCCTATGGATGAAAATTGTGTTTTGGAGTACAATACTAAGGTAATTTTCAGGCTGGACTTACATACATTGGAATTAAGTTTAAAAGAGACCACAGTTTGAAATTCAATTATATTTAGGGCATACCAGGGGTTATAGTGAAAGCATGTGTTCTTTATCTTCAAGGTATCACAGTATGCAAGGTTAAAGGCTCCCTGAAGCAAAGGTAAGGAAAGCATTTGAGGTTAGTAATGTTTATGCAGGTAACTATTGGAGACAGATTTTAATAATAGCAAAGTAAATTTGTTTTGCCTTTTTTCGTTATATTTCCTCACTACAAAAAAAGTATGGTTATAAAGGGAAACAAATTTTACCATTCTAACCACTTTTTTTACAAATCATGTTCCATTTATTGCCATAAATAGTTTAATTATTCTGTTGTTCCATTTGTTGTAGCTTATATCTATCTATCTCTTACAAGCTTCTCTCTCCAGTGCAAAAAAGGTAAATAAGACTTATATAAAACAATTGATGCACTTTTGTAAAACCCTTATAGGAATGTCCACCATTAAAACAAAATGTCGGCCCACAAAACTAACTGCTATTCTTACCAGTTTATTTCATGCATTTTTAACCAGATATTTAATGATAATTCCTATCCGGCCAAGATATCCGCTTTCTCCCCTGCTCAATGAACTTTTATAAACTTGAGCATGTGCAGAGGAGATAGCAGGGAAAACAGCAGTCAATTATTGGCTGTAATTTCAGTTGTCCCAGTCTTGATTGACTTCATGGAGGGAGGGGCCTGCTTACACCAAAATGGGGACAATAATTTACCCTTAAATATCTGGTTAGAAATGCAGGTAATAAAGTGCAAAATATATCAGTTGGGGTTGGGGGCAGTTTTTATTTTAAAGGGCATGTCCACCCCAAAACTATAATCCCCCCCAACTACTGGCCCCCCATGTAGTGTAGTTTAATCCTACCTCACATCCCAACTCCATCTGGTTCTCTGTAGTCCCCCCCCAAGTTCCAAAAACTGCCCACCAGGAGGCTAGCAGGTCCATATAGGACACGCCTGCTACCTGGCCTCCGGAGATTCCTGCCATGCTGTGCTGCAGCCCTTTCCCCCCCCCCCTCCCTCTCCCTCCCGTTCTACTATCCCTCCCCCTAGCACAAATCCCCCTAATATATGCTCCCCCATGTCTCCAGCCCACCAGAATGTTTTTTTTTAAAAAAAGCTCCCAAACTCTTACTTCCTCTCCGTTTCCTCCGCTGCAACTGAATTACCGGCAGCGCGTCCGTGATTGGCTGTGCGCTCAGCCAATCACAGACGCGACTGCCGGTCCGCCCCTCGCTTGCATTCTCGCAAGCAGAGGGCCGGCAGTGCGGCGGAGGATCGAGGGGAGGTAAAGTAAGAAGTTGGGGGGCTTTTTAAAAAAACAAAACATGCGGTTGGGGCTGGGGGACATGGGGGAGCAGATGATATTAATTTATTTTAGGGGTGGACATAGCCTTTAAGGGTGGAATGGCCTTTAAACTTAATTCTGAATTCGTACCTTTGAACCCTCTGTTTGTTTTCAATGTGTGTGGAGCAATTTTCCCTAAGTCCTTTTGTTACCTGATCCTCCTATTAGATATTCTGTGTGGAGGGTGTAATACAGGTACTTGTCCTACCTTTTGAGCAGCTAACTAGCGGCATGCTGCTTATTGTAATTTAGAGCTATGCTCTCTTCATTTTATCTTGTGGGATTGCACAGCATTATGTTAGGGACCCAGACTAGGGATCCTTATTGTTAAACTAGGAGAAGCACCAACAGGGAGATTCAATAAAGGTTCTTTGTTAAAAATGGTGCTAATTGCCCCAACCAATCAGATTTATTTAACATTTGAAAACAAACATCTGATTGGTGGGGCAAAATTAGCACCATTTTTAACAATAAGAACTTTTATTGAATAACCCTGCAAGTGCTTTAGGGATATTCCTCAATTCCAGAGGACCTCTGTGGAGGTGGAGAGGTTTCTCCCCCCCCCCCCGTCCCAGCTTATCGATTATCTACTTTGACCTCTCTTCCTAGTAATTTGTACATAGTTTCTGTGCCCACTATATATTTTAATATTAGAGTGTGTTTCTTGTTTAAGTTTTATCTAATAAAATTGTAGTTTTAATTAATTTTCCTCTAGACAGTGTCTGAGGATAGGATCATTTCATAGGGGGATACTTTGCTTCTCTCCTTACATTTATTATAGAATGTGTCAATCAAATTTTACCTTTATAATCTTGTGGGTTTTTTGTGAAAAAAAAAATATGTTGCTTAATAAAATGCTTAAACCGTCTCTTTCTGGATGATAATTAAAAGGATACCATGATCACTTGTTCATATCCACTCTCCAGTTGACACTGGGTATCAAGCTGGAGAACTGAATCAGGCTCTGACTCCATGTGACCTTGGATATGGATATCTCCTCTCAACGGTATATTTATGCACTTAAATATAGCAGCTTCACTACTGTATTACATCAGCATGGAAATGCAGAGCAAAGTAAAGGCATGGTAAAGCTGCGCACACACAGTAAAAATTATAGAAGCTGTCATCATCTATTAATTGCCTTACAACACATGATCTATAGGGGACTGTTTAGGTGGCCAGCAGCCTCTATTGGCACCAATAAAAAGTACAGAGACCATGAAAAAATGATGTTGTTAAAATAGAACTTGTGTTTATAATTCACTCTCCTCACATTTTGCTCTAGATGCAAGGCAATCACAGTTTGAAGCAGGTCCCAATCACAGGTCCTTTTTAAAAGGGGATTTTTGTACTTACCAGTAAAATTATTTCTCCTGAAGCCATAAGGGGGACCCAGGAACACAGGTGGGTTAAGCACCATTCTCCAGGAGTGGACATTTAAAATTGAAAGGAAGAGAGGGTCCTTTGCTCCTCTCCCTAGGGTATTATGATGGATGAAATGGCCAGATGGGAAAACAGTTTTCCAGAGAGGAGAGCACAGGAAATAGACCGTAAGGGCTTGAAAGGTGATTCTGTGAAGCTTTGAGAATATGGAAAGGTCCCAAGGCTGGATTGGAAGGCAAGACGGGGGGACAAAGGTGAACGACCCCTTGCAGGAAGGTCTGAATAGCTTTCCTTCTGCAAGTTTGTGATGAAAAAACACTTAGAGGGCAGATACCTGTCCTTCAGGGCACTAAGGGAGAGCCACTATCAAATCCTCTCTAAAGGAAACTGAGGACTCTGGATAGTACAAAACTGGATGGAGGAAACCCCCGGGAAGAACTCCACATTACCTACCTAGTAGACCCCCGGGAAAAACGCAACATTACATAACTTAGTAGACTCTTGAGGAAGACGGCTTCCTTGTTGCCAACATTGTAGGTATTGCTGATGCAGCTTGGCCCGTTTCCTCAGGATAGTGTATTAACCTCCATGCCGTTATTAAACAGAGGTGTGGAAGTTTGGATGTGTAGAAAAGGACCTTGTTATAGAAAATCTGGTAGTAGAGGAATGGTCCCGACGAGTTCCCAACTATCATGGTTAGGAGATCCGAAAAACCAAGCTCTTCTGGGCCACGAGGAGCTCTAAAAATAGCTGGAACCTTTTTTTTTTTAGGACCCTGGGGATCATGGCTAATGGCGGAAAAATGTATACCAGGTGGAAGTGCCAAGGTACCACCAGGGCATTTATAGGGTTGCCAGAGGACCTTGGGTTTTGGTACAGAATGTTGGAAATTGTGGTTGTGTCTTGAGGTCATCATGTCTTCTTTGGTCTCCTATCTGAGACAGTTTTTTGAAAACTTTGGATGAGAGCCCATTCTCCAGGGCTAGAAATATTGCTTGCAGCTCCAGGACATTGATCAGGGGACCACAGGCCTTGGACTGTCACAGAGTCGCACACTGCTCCCACTTCCGTTAAGCCGGATTGTCACCAATGTCCACACTGGTAGGCAAAGAAGTTTGCCTAAAAAACGGTTGGTTCTGAAGTCCACCAAGTTAGTGAGTTTCGAATATGCATCGGAAGAGGAATTAGTGAGCTAGGGACTTCTGGGAATTAACCCACCAGTGAAGGAGATGTCACAGAGGGCACAGATGAAACAAAGGGTACGGGACTGCATCCACGATGAGACCATCTTCCTACAAGGCGCATTGCCTGGCGAAAAGATATCCTGGTGGAGGATTTGACCTTCGAGGCTAGACATCCTCAGGGCTGAGACTTGTCCAGGGTAAGAAGAATTTGTGTTTGGCTGTGTCAATTATCATATCCAGGATATCATTCTAAGGGAGGAGTTATTGAAGATTTTGCAGGGTTTATGACCCAGCCGAACTGGGCTAGTATAGCGGCACATCGGGATAAGTTGACTCTCTAGGTCCAAGGAGGCAGCCTTATCAAAAGGTCATCTAAGTATGGAAGGATGAAGATTCCTTGAAGTCGAACGAAGGCAGCCTGACAGACCATAATCTTGGTGAAGACCAGGGCACCACAAAGCTAGTCCGAAAGTAGGGCCATGAACTGGAAATGCAGAGGACCTGTGGCGGCTCTCTGGTACCGATAGTGACCGGGTCAGATGGGTACGTGTAAGTACGCATCTGAGTGTCAAGGAATCGAGGAAAGTCCCTGGCTCGATGGCTAGTATCACCCAGTGGAGAGATTCTATTTTACCTGGAATGTAGGGCTTTAGGTCAAGACTGGCAGAAGGTGTCCGTCCTTTTTTGGTACTAAGAAGAGATTGGAGTAGAATCCGAAATTTCTGGCATAGGGGACGGAGATTTAAGCCTGTAGCAGGGATGGACCAACAGTGAAGTGCTCTGCAGTGAGTCGGACATCTGGGAATTCGAGAGGGAAAGACGTGGGGGGGAGGGTGTGTGGGTGTGAGAATTCTATTCTGTAACCACAGGAGATGATTTATAAGGTCCATGCGTCTGTGGAGAGAGGGCACCACTCTTCCCAGAAAGCTGGAGGTGGCCTCCAATGTGATTCACAGAAGATAGTATGCTTGTTTGGATTTGTCTCCCTGGGTTGAAACCTCCCCTTTGTTTGGCCAGAGGGGAAAGGTCTCTGTCCTTGGCGAGCTGGAGGGGCTTGAGTCTGCGTCTGGTTGCAGATGGTTTGTGGGTCAGGAAGCTTGGGGGGACTAAAGGACGATGACGTCGAAAGGAGAGAAAACTTCTCCCTCTATTTTAGGGGAGAAAGGAAATCTTCCCCCCCCGGTGGTGTGTGAGCAATATTTTTCTAGTTTTGGGCCAAACAGAAGATATCCCAGGAAAGGAAGGTTGATGAGTGCCTTCCTAGAGGCTGGATAGCCACCAGGCTTTGAGCCATAAGGACCATCTTTTCTTTTCTCCCTCTCAAGGAGAGGAGAAAAGGAACATTTAGCTTGAGGGTAGAAAGCAGAAGTAGGACTGGAGAGAAACTCGCTGCTGGAAGGACAGGAAGGAGGTCCGAGGAGACACGAGAGGAACTGCGCTGTTGGAAGTAAGTCCCACCCCAGAGAGAACTAGAAGCCCGGGAGAAAGGAAGGGGGGCCTGGAAAACACCAGCTTCAGATAGTACAGAGGTCTGTCTTCTTGGTCCATTCTCTTGAAGCGGACACTTAAAAAACTGGAGGGAGCTTCTTGTGTTCACTAAGGTATACTCTAAGGAGGGAGCAAAGGA
Source organism: Hymenochirus boettgeri (assembly GCA_019447015.1). NCBI lineage: Eukaryota > Metazoa > Chordata > Amphibia > Anura > Pipidae > Hymenochirus > Hymenochirus boettgeri. Next base: position 152,326,753 of record CM033469.1, read on the forward strand.
GCCTCTCTCCTTTCAGTTTTAAGTGTCTGCTCCTGGAGAATGGTGCTTAACCGCCTGCGTCCTGGGTCCCCCTGCAGGCTGAAAGAAAGTATGTTTTTAGTTAATGAAGCTGCAGTACAGGTCCAATCTAACATGATTAAAACGTTAGTTCTCCTTTAACAAAGTACTAAAATTTATTGTGGGTAGTTATTAAAATGATTAACAATAGCCAAACTGTCTCAGCTTAATAGTAACAAGGCACCAGTATCCGTTAAGCATATAACCTATCAATATTGAATCAAGCATCTGATGAGGATATAGGACATTTGCATGTACATATACAGGACTACAGACTACTTACAGAGAGGAAATTACTGTATCAGATGTTCTATTTATGTCAAAAGCCAAACGTTTGCACAGCTGATCTTCTTCCTTAATGAGGGCCAGTTTTTTGAACGCTGAACAACATCCCTTGTTGGTTTCTCCAAAATCAATTCTGATAGTCCCTGAAACATGACAACAAGTTGTGTTATTAGGTGTATGTTTCTCTTTTTGTGACTATTTTGATTGCCTTTTTGAAGGCCTACATCCTGGTGAACAAATGTTCTATTGGCTTAAAAATCTATAGGAAAGTTTTAACAGAATAGGATTTGCTTACAAATACTTGGGTAAATGAAGCAAATGAGAAAGCTGATATGATAAAAGGGATACACTGGATTGTTACTACGGTTAGCAATGCAATCCTACGTTGTGTAAGGCATGCTTTGTAGGTTGTCTGAAACAAGGGAAAGTGTTGTAGTAAGTTCGGTACCAGAAAATATAGGAGAGGCACCAACTGTCTTTCTTCCAGCCATAGCAGGGCCATATCTCCTAATGTAATCAAACAACAAAAAGAAAAAAACACTTTAAAAAAAAATATTTTTTTTTATTTGTACCGATGTTTCAGTTACATTTCCATTTTAAGATTAACTGAAATACACAGTCTTATTAATAGACTACATCATATTACATAAGTATAGTTTGTCATATAACGAGCCTATATCATTTTGCATAAATGATATTACCAAGGACGTTTGACTGCTACAAAGAGTACTGTGATGGTTACATGAGCTATAAGCACTAAATTTAGATAAACCCCATAAAAATAGACAGTGTGAGGTTATATTTAGAACATTACTACAACTTCTTCTTCCCCATCAAGCCAGTGGTTGGAACTGCAAGTATATTATATCTTCGGTTAGCAATTACTAGAAAAGTAAATATTTCTAAACATTGGGTTATTTTTAAACGATGTGCAAACAATTTGCCAGGCTCTTAATCTGCAGTAACCAATCAGATGTCATCAAATGTTAACTGTAGTGAGACAGTAAAAATCATCTGATTGGTTGAGATAAATTAAAAGCTCAGACAATTTTGTTCACACTTCTTACTGACGTGCAAGGAATTGTAAGTATGTGCTCTCTCTAATATTCGGTAGATGCTAAGTAGATGTCAATAAGTTGTGAAAGGCTTTTACAGTTTTCTTTAGCTGTGGATAGTATAAGTTATATTTAGATCACTTTCCTCCATAGAGATGAAAGTACTGTTATGTATGCCCCTCTTCCTTAAGGGGGAGAGAATTTGCACTATGCAACACTAGGATGGTATTTAGAGCAAAATTCAATGCATGTAGGCTTTGTCTTAATTAGTTATTTGTTTGCACCAGGAGGAGAGAGTCGAGCGTTGTTCTTTAAAGTACCTGCGGGTGAATACCATTATTTGCATCTTTACTGAGAAAATTGAGCCTTGTACAAGCTCAGCGCAACTGCACCCAGATAATTCTGGCTATAATGTTAAGCCATCTATTGACGTTAAGGTATATTCATGAGCAAAATATAAGCAATCGGCCAACAGGGGTGGGGATTTTGCACAGGACCAGTTTTGTATTAGGAAAGCTCCTTGTGAAATATTTAGTATACATGTAGGTGTGTACTAGAACAATTATTAGGTATTCACCACATGGAGGTAAATCTCTTTGGTATTCATTTGTGAATTGAAAAAGGGTTTAGCTTGAACTTTACAGAAATTGTGTTTCATGCCTTCAATGTAGGGTACAAAATAATTAAGTATTTACATTTGCTTTCTTTGAAGAAATATTATATCAGGAAATAATGTACAGTGAATAGACATGAATCAATACATATAAAGCATGAATAAATCACTACACTCTTACAATATAATGAAGAATGAAGTGTGTAATCACTAATTATCACTCCTGTTCATTCCTTAATTAATTTTGTGTGTCAAAAATGTTAAAGGGCATGTCCACCCTAAAAAGTTGTTGATATGGCTCCCCCATGTCTGGCAGCCCAACCGCATGGTTTGTATTTCCAAAAGCTCCCCAAACTCTTACTTACCTCCCCTCGTCCTCCGCTGCACTGCCGGCCCTCTGCTTGCGAGAATGCAAGCAGAGGGGTGGGACGGCAGTCGCGTTGTGATTGTGAGGCGGCAGCCAATCACGGACGCGGTGCCGGTCATTCAGTGCAGCAGAGGAAAGAGAGAGGTGGTAAGTAGAGTTTGGGGAGCTTTTGGAAAAAACAAACCATGCGGTTGGGGCTGCCAGACATGGGGGAGCAGCATATTAAGGGGGTTTACGCTAGGGGAGGGATGGATAGTAGAACGGGAGGGAGAGGGAGGGAGAGAGAGGGCTGCCGTACGCATGACAAATATCTACCGGAGCAAGGTAGCAGGCAGAGCCCTGCTAGCCTCTGGGTGACAGTTTTTGGGACTTTAGGGGGGGTCTACGGAGAACCCTATGGAGCTGGGATGTGAGGTAAGGATTACAAACACTACATGGTGGGGCCATACTGGGGGGGATTATAGTTTGGGGTGGACATGCCCTTTAAAATAAGTTTATATAGCAATCTTTTTCTTTATTTTAGGCTGTGTGCATACTACAACTTAAAGCTTGAAACGCAACAAGTTTCATGTGAGTGTACTGCGATTTTCCCAATATTCTTTATATGAAGCACATGCTCTGCAAAAAAAAAAAAGTGATTGCATGCACTCCAATAACTGACCAGAGCACAGGGCAAACAATTTCATGCACGGATTTCACGCAAAACATGATTGGAAGCTTGTGAGAATTGCCAGTGTTGCCTAGCACTTACAGAGCAACTGAATAAAGGGATCTATACTAAAAAAAAAAATTATTTTAAATTGGCCATTATAATGAGAATTATAATTTCCCAACACACACCGTACCATTTTTTTTTGTTGATCTGCGCCCTATTTCTTTAGATATCCAATCTAAAACATCTTACAATGAAGTGCCTTGCTCTCAATGCTATTCTGGGTTCCATTTTGTGTGTAGCTAGAATGGTGACAAAGTTTGACAAAACAGTGCTAGACTAGATTGAAGATACAGCAACACACATGCCTCAGAGTAAGTGCACTTGAATGTATTCATTCATAGATAGATGAGGGTAAAGTCATTTTTCCACTATAGTGTCCCTTTAATTCTACCTCACACAATTACTTTTCTCCTATCCTATATCCGCGTGTGCTGTAACCTTAAGTGAAAGCCTCTGTTCCAAATGCTGAATCACTGCTTGACCTTGGACAGCTGAACATCACCTGCAAAAGTGATTAAAGACATTCTCGTTGTCAAACTTTAAGAGAATTTCTCACAAATGTTTTTCTTTAAGAACTTTTATGGTATGAAATATGCATGGTTTGATTTGAAGCGGTAGAAATCAGCTGGTCCCTGCAGTAGGTCTGCTGGTAATGTATCGTTTTGCCGTCGGCAGCGCCTAGGGACCATCAGAAAACAACCACAGAATAGCATTATGCCATCCATGTAAATACACTAACACAAGCTCCTGAGCCATAGGAGGCAGTGTTACAGGCTAATGCCCTGTCCATTCTGGTGTAGCAGATAAAAACAAATTCAGCTACGTTCAACATTCTTAAAGATGCAAAAAATTATAAGAAAAAAGAGGTAGTACACTTTTATAATGTACATCTGCTTTAAGGATAACTATAATTACCCTGTTTAAAAATGGAAGGTACCTGGTTCAGGGAGGGGTAGCATTGACTGTTGTTAACTCACAATTATGTTTTGTTTGTGAGCTACAACGTTCATATCTGTTGTATTTCAATTAGATCAACTGGACTTGAAATGTAGTTCTTGAAGACGTTTCGCTAGTCATCGACTGGCGTTCTCAATTCAGAATGACTGTACAAGAATCTGTGGCATTAGTACCCTGGAAAAATCCCAATAGCATATCACGCCAGGTGTTAAGGGTTGATGGATAGTGGCTAAGAGGTGTGATAGGAACGCCCAGAGTAAGGTGTTAAAACAGCATTGTACATGGCCGACAGTTGGTGTCGAACACCCCCCACCTCTATTTAGGCTTGGTTTCTTTATTTTCACATTAAATGGCTCCTTAACACCTCTCTGAACCAGTCACGTTCTTCGCCAGTATGTTAACTTAACAATCTTCAAAGGTAGTCCTATCCTTAAGATGCAGATACACGGCTGAGTCCTGACCCGAGGAATTGGTCTTCTGTGCTGGCCATAGTTGATGCAGTTGCTGTTTTGGTCCCCCCACATACAAATCGAGCATTCTCACTGCACTGCATATATGATTGTCTCTTTTCTTGTGTTTTGGTAGGGTCTTTCGGATGTACCAATTGCTGCCTCAGTGGGTGTTCGGTTTAAAGCAGACAGGGATACGATGTTTTTTGGAAATCTCTTCTAATTTCTCAGAACCCCTGCTACATATGGGATGACCATGTTCTTCCTGTCTTGCTTTTCCCCTTCATGTTGCATTGTGTTCTTTTTTCTTCACTTCTTTTGACAAGGCCCGTCTGGATATCTCACAAGTTTAAGGCTCCTCTGAGAGTTTCATTTCTTTAGCCTTCGGTTCTGTGCTAGTGGGATGTTCTCGGCTCTGTGTTGCAGGGTTTGATGACACCCAGCTTGTGATCTAAAGGGTGGTGGAGTCAAACATCAAATACTGAACTGTGTGTGTTGGGTTATCTGTAAACCTCTAATTCCAGTTTACCATTTTCCTAACTTCTACCAAGCAGTCCAAGAAAGCCAGTTTTGTTTTGTACCTCTTCCTTGTGAATTTAATGTTTTGGTCTAACGCATAATGTGTTCTGTGAAAGCTTGTAATTCCTTTGGTGGATTTTAACCAAGGTGTCATCCACTATCTGAACCAGTGGCGGTGCTATGCCCTTAAAGGGTATTAAGGCCTGTGTTTCTACCTCCTCATGTAAAGGTTGGCACAATAGGTGAAACTGGAGATCCCTAGCACATCCATGTTTTGCTTATAGACTTATCCTGTATTTGAAATAGGGTATTCAGGCACAAGTCAACAAGGAACAACACCTGTTCTGGGTTGAGATCAGTTTCTTTGTACAAGTCATCTGATGAGAAAGCAGTGATGATAGCGAAACGTTCAGAAACTATTCAAATCCAGTTGATCTAATGAATACAACAGATATACCATGACCTGGATGATATGAACCTCACAAGCTTACTGCAAGTTACTTCTTACAGTATGGTTGTTGACTACATAGGTGATCAAAATTTGCTTCGACATTAAGCGCAGTGCTAGTAAAATTATTCAAGAAAAATTGAATTGATCCCACAGACCTACACAATCTTCAATAGAAAAAAATGGGAAAGAAAAAATATTGACCTTTCCATGGTAGATTCCATGTTAAACAACATTTCCTTAAGGTTATGTTTTCAGATTTGAGGGTCTCTATTTGTATAGACAATATCTGCCTTTCATTTGAATTTTGGGTATTTTCTTCTATCAGTTTAGCCTTTTCCTCTTTTAGTTGATGCTTTTCTGGAGGATGGCAAAAGACTTAAGCATGTAAAGTATGTAATAAAGACTATACTATATATATAATGCAATAAGAAAAAAGAAATCATATTCACTGGTTATAGCAGGCCTACTCCTAGCCGGCTCATATACTTTGAATTGGCATATGGCCATGCTCCAACACCACCCACACGTACCTCACAAATTTTTAGCCAGCAATTGGTAACCCTTGAAGCAAACACTTGAAACAAGGCCACTTTAGCACACCATCAAGTGCAAATGCTGTGTGTATGTAGGTGCAGACCTCCAGATACCCCCTACCCAGGGATGAATGATATCTTGTAAGAAAGAGATAAGATGAGCACATACAAATAAAGATTTATTGTGAAATGAAATGCAACTTTCAGAGGCCTCTGCCCCCTTCTCAGGCATAACCAGTGAACCCACATATAATCCTATAACACACCTCATCCCCAATCACGTCCGTCCATGAGGATAGAGGTGTGGTTATAAGGATATATATGTGGGGTCAAATCAGCACATGGTTATGCCTGAGGAAGGGATCAGAGGCCAATCTTGTATTTTCCAGTAGCCATGTTATGATATAGAAGTAAATGTAAAAGAAATCCCACAGTCTTGGCTATAACAATTAAACTTAATATATAATCAAAAGTGCCAAATTAAACATTTATTTTTTTTAGAAAAAACATTCTAGATCGTTATATTCCAGATTTCCTGTTAGTTACCTTGCTGTTATGAGAGAGCCTTCCTCCAACAAATGTAACCGGCTTTGTAACTCATTATTTGCCCTCTTTTTGCCGTTATTTTCTTTGCATTCTCATGGCAACTTTAATAGCTGTTAGACAAAAAAAATCAAAAATAATCTTTAAAATCACAAACAAAGATAATTTAAGTCTGTAGGGTGTCTTTAACTGTACAGAGTAGAGAACATTCTATTTCCTGCAACATACAAATTATATCAAACGAGGACAACCGAAATAATTGCACCTGAGGAAGGACTCGAAGTTCTAAAACATGTCGGGTGGACCTTTAAATCAGTGAAATGTTTTGCACAAATTTTATTATACACTGCCTAGGACATTTTTTAAGGATAAGAACAGCACATACTGTCAGTAAACTTCTCACCTTTTGTACATAGACAATTGTTTGTTGTTTTCTCTTATAACAAACGTTTCTGTTTAGGATGATGACATTTGGCAAATTGTTGTGTAATAATTGCTTAAACAGCCCCAGCGATATTATACTTGCTAGATCTTAATCATTGCTAAAAAAGCATTGATAAAAAATTACGCAATAAACAACACAACTTGAACCGATTTGCCAACTGCAACTCCCAGCCCCCTGATTGCACCTGCGAAGATAATGATTGACCTGTAAAACCTAAAATGAGAAGCTGCAATATCATATAATTATAAGGAAAACAAAAAACTAAACAAATTTGTAGAACAGAATATAGATATTGCTAACTGCATTATCTGCATTATTTTTAAAGCAGAATAAGAAAACTGGGACAACAGTCATTTAAAAGTTGACTAATGCAGAGCAGTAAGGTTTTTGCCATCCGCAGGTCATTTTATTGACTCATGTGGTAACTGGCTGTCTTCTAGCAGTAACAGAAAGTATTTGCAAGCAATCTCCCCCCATTCTTCATTACAATATCTTCTGTCAGAGAGAATTGTAAGTGACAATAACTGTGACGAGGGAGGAGAGAAATAACGTCAGTCAGTTAGGCACGAGTATAATTCTCCTTAAATGTTACCTCCACTGGTAAAATTTTTTGATATCAGTTTTATTGAAGAACAGGAGGTAAAGACCTGTGTCTTACCTCCCATCTTCCAATAAAAACCGCAGGAGCCAGAAGGATCAATATCCTGCTCACTCGCTCCTCTGCCACGTAGTTGATAGGTCCTGACAGATTAATATTTATGCACATGCGCAAGTGCAATGTGCATTGAATACAGAGCCATCAGGACCTGTAGACTACGCGGCGGAGGATGGAGCAATTGGGTGAGTACCTACCTTACCATTCCCAGCTCCTGCAGGTTTTATTGAAAACTAAATACCAAAAGATTTATAACCTTTTAAATTAAGACTATGCAAAAAGCTATTATTACCATGTCATCAAGTTCTCTAACACCTTAGAGTATTTTGGTTTGCTCCAGTTCAGATAATGAATTTGAGTTGTATTTTAAGTACAGATGTTTTGTCCTCCTCTCCATGCCTATTTCATAGTTCCTCTTTAAAATCTAAATCATCTGTAAAAAATAATAATAATAAAGTTACTATTTTAAAAAGAAAGACAAAAGGTTAATGTGGTGCAAACACAGCGATAATATACAGTAACAGGGATAATATTAGTGATTAAGCCACTCTATGAATATCAAGAAAAAACATAGGAGAGGAGACTAAATGCCAAAACAGCTTTAGTGAATTATTCACATATAATGAGGGTCTAAAAAACTATCCAGTCACCATGATTATTATTTCTTACCTATTCTACTCTATAGTTGGGGAACTCTACCAGTGGGTAGAAGTAATCCCTAAGCGTAAATATGGGGAAGGAAGTTTGTTGAAGCGGAAGACAAGACAGAGCAAGAAGGAATACAATCACATGAGGGGGGGGGGGGTGCCTCCATCTGCCTGACTCACTGCTGGTCAAGACTCTATTGCTTATAATATCAAGCTCATGGCAGAAATGACATAGATCAATATTTTACAAACTATAAGCATTAACTATCACTGATCTGGTTATTCACCGGTTCTTTCTACATTATACCAGATTTATAACTTAATAAATCTGATAGCCCTAAAGGTTTCAGCCTAGAGAAATTGTCTGATTGGTTTTCTCATCATTCTCGTTTGATCTAATTGATATATATTTATTTTAATATATGGTTATGGTTGAACTATATGATAATTAATGTTCCTCCCATTGAAGGAAAGAAAGAGCTACCTGACGCACTAGGATTTTATAATAGTGCTAATTGTATCTAGCTTTTGTCAGAAGCTTCATACTGCCAAGCTTGAAAAATCTTTTGAGTGGCTTTTAGCGTCAGTCAAAAGTTGATCCTTTTCCTTTCTAGCCTTTGGCTTCGTGGACCTTTTCTGTATTGGAATTGATTAGACTGATCTTCTCCAGTTCAGATCTCTGACAATGTCTCCAGGTCACAGATTGTGTCGTCTTTCTTTGCCATGGTCTTAAAGGACACAATATTTTTATATTTATTAGATATACTGAATGGAACTAACATACTATAATCTTACTGGAAAAGTAAGGAAGCAATGCACCATTTAATTCAGTGCATCATAGGCCATATTAACGTAATAGATAATAACAAGCAACTAACTGTGTATATTCCTGAGGACCTTACCTTAAGGTCTGTATGTCTTGATTTAGAACAATAAGTGTGTTCCAGAAAAAATGAGCCTTTCTGCCTTCAGAACACCAACACTTTCACTGTGTTCTCTCAACATTTGAGTGAAATTTCTTGCCTGGTCCTGCATGATTTCATTCAATGTGATCCTTTTCAGTTAATGTAACTTAGGTTTTCTGCATTTTCTGGGCCTCCAAAACATTGCTGCCTCGTTTTAGTTGTTGTTTCTCACGCTTTTGTGCTCCAACGGATCTCATCGACTTTATTTCGTTGATAGCCATTCTAAAGACTGTTCCTTTCGCAGATTAATTTTAAGATGGAATATTTCTTTTGCATTATCAAACTTTGGCTCTTGGCTTCCAAATGCTTTAGTTTTCTTCAGGGTCTCATCAGTTGATTCTAAATGGGATGATGCAAATCAGCCTCGATGTTATTTCATGAAAGGAAACCATCTTAAGCAGAGTACAAACAAAATGGTATAATGTATACAGTACTATTATTACTAATAAATGTCAGCAGACACTACAAACAGTAGAGATGAACAAAATTGTCGCGTTCATTGAAAGCAGTTCTGGCAGAACTTGAAGTTCTCAAATTCTGTAATTTAATTCCAAAAACATTCATTCTCATTAAGGGCAGTTGTGATGATGTAAACTCATATTAAAGGGTAACTGTGGTATCCATACAGTGCTACTTAAAAGAGCTCTCTCATACCGTTCAAACAAGTAGGATGAGGTTCTAGCTTCTTGGAAGGCTGCAATGTTACAGTTCCTTGTCTATTGATTGTCTGAACTGTGGACAGTCACCATAAGTTGTGTGTAAGAAGCCCAACCCCTTAGATATTTATTAGATCAAAGAACTCTACAGATTTCAAGGGGGATCTGCGGAAAGATTGAGGAGCTCAAGGGGACAATTAAAGCGGTCTTTCTTTCGCATTTTTGATTGTGCACTCTCATCTGCCGTGTATGGCTAGTTACAGACCTGCTAGGTCTGTACAATCAGTGATGATCAATCGCCAGTAAAAAGGTACCATTCAGTGGAATAAAAAATTTTGAACGATGTAGTGTGTGATCAGGGTATCCCGATATTGAACAACTGTGATTGGTGTGTGTGGGGGCACAATTAGGGAGAGAGAAAAATCTTTTTAGGCTTATGGACTATGTTAACAATGATTAAAGTACAGAGGCAGAGGCTTTTGATACAGCTGCTGATGCTCTGGCCCAGCATGGGATGTGGCAAACCCTGGAATGGAGGGTGGGGCTGAGCAGTGGGGTGGGTAATGTACAACTCATTTGGATGGAGACCACAGTTCCATTAAATGCACTGTAACAGTGAATTGCAGTTATTTACTATTTGAGAAAATTTCATCCCCCACCTGATGCAAGGTTGTAGCATTAATATTAAATAAAAGCGTAAAGGTCTCTATGATATTGTATTATACAGATATAGGTCACATAAATGTGGTGAAATGATCCTGGTATAGTTAACTCTTCACAAATTCTTGCTTATAAGTTAGGTGGTACACATAATAAGCATTCTTTCTTTGTCTATTGTCACATATTTATCCCCAAGCAACCAATGAATGAAGCAGGCATGGCAAATCAGTAATTGCAGTCAGGAAATCAGCATTTCAAAAATTAAAAGGGCAACTAGTTACAGTGCACATAGTTTTTTAAGCAAAGCAAAAGACCAAAATCTGGTCATCGTACATGCACTAATTGGCACTTGAATACCATTTTTCGCAATCATATCGTGCATGGTACGGCTCTGCCGCTTTGATTTTCTGCCTGTTTCAATTTCCTAGCATAAGTCACACAACATTTATCACCGAACTACATTTCAATGATTTCACTGTAGACATTAGCTCCGTAATGTTGTGGTACATGCCCGAGGAACCCATTTACACCACTGGGGAAGATAAATTGTGCTGTAATAAAGGAATACCTACTATAATTAAAGTATTATGAATTGGCCACAGTTCTGTTATTCAACAAGAGGTACTCTACTCCCACTGTTCATGTGAAGCTGTCAGGGAGCTGTCAAACTCTCTGTGGCTGATAGCTACTATGTGACAATTAACACCAGAGGAAAAGGGCAGTAAAGGGACTCCAGGGACCACAGAAGGATAAGTAAATATAATTATCTTGATATTTGGGGAGAGTGGGAAGTAGTATAGATACACCAAGTATATTACTGCGTGGGAGTGGAATGACCTTATATTTTCAAGATGATTTGCATCAGTTGGCTGGTATATAGTTAGTATCAAACAAAAGTTCAAAGTATATTATATTCCCAACATGTTATATAAGAATCACTATTGAGCCTAATAAAATAGATGCTTCTCAAGCCAAATCATAAACAAATGGTGCAGATGGGGACAACATTCAACCCTATGGCAGTGCTCGTTAAAGTTAAAAAAAAAAATCTATATACTAAATAGCTGTATTGATGTACAATCTAAAGTAATATCAAAAAAGCAATAATATAGGTGGTACATTGTCTTCTATATAGGATCCTTATCCATTTGTAGCATCACGACATGGAGGTGACACATCCACCCTGTATCATTTTCCATACATGATTGGGAAATACTAAAAGTAGTGCTGTTTTTGCAAATATAGATCAGGTATAATGTGTATATTTGCGTGTTGACTATCTAAAGGGCAGTGTCCACTCCTAGAAATCAGTTTTGTAATCTGAGTGTCCCCATGCTGCACAGCCCCAAACCGCATAAATGTTTTTTTCCGAAAGCCCCCAAAATCGTACTACCTCCCCAGTCCTCCGCCGCACTGCCGGCCCTCCTGCCTTGCGAGCATGCAAGCAGAGGGGCGGGGGACCGGCAGTCGCGTCGGTGATTGGCTGAGCGGAACCTTATAGAGGTAGCCAATATGCAATTAGAATTGTTTGTGCACTAGAATTCTATTTTTTGTATGTATTATATTTTGGTCTCTAGTTGCACTTCAATATGAATGTACAACGGCCCAATTTTCTATATGTTGTGTTTTATTGAATCTCCCTGAAAGTATCTAATCTTCCATCTGGTTACATTGTCACTGTCATTTGTACAGAGAGTGAAGCAGTGAATGGACCTGTTTTGTACCTCACCGATACAGCACTTTATAATGGTAACTTTTTTATTGCATTGTGACATGGTTTTTTGATTTTAATACAATCCCATATAGTAGATTATTTAATTTAGTCTGAACTATAAAAAAAAAATCTATTTTTATAAATATAAATCCCATTCATTGTTCTAGGGATAAACTCAATATTGTCTTCCTACACCCCCGAGCAACAGAAACCCGGTGGATGCCCAGAAGACAAAACACAGGCCCTGTAATATAGGCACTATCATCATTTCTATAATAAACGTCTGACAAGGTTCAAAGATCAATGCAATGTCCCTTTATTGGCTCCGAAACGTGTCAAGCACATATATTAAAACCACATCCTTAAACAAGGGAACAACCCTGTATAATACAACGTATCACATAATGTGACCCCGTATCCTCTCTCTTCACACTTAGCTGTGATTTTCCGCACTGGTCATTCGAGTCCGCATCCACGGAGGTTGACTGTGTCTCAGCATTCCACAATATGTATAACAGGCATATGATATCAAGCAGCAGTATTTATATTAAAATTATAGGGTTTAGCAATATATTACTGATAAACCCTGTAATCTTAATATAAATATTGCTGCTTGATATCATATGCCTGTTCAATATATTGCCGGAAATGAAGGGAGAGAACAAGAAGAGATGAGCGGGTGACGTCATCAGAGCGGGACTAAAGAGCGTGGAACGCCGAGACGCAGTCAACCTCCGTGCGAAATGTAATGAGTGAGGATATGGGGTCAGCTTCTGCACAGAGCAGTTGTTCATCACAAACAGAGCTGAATGTAAACCACGATACTTACCCTTAAAGATACCACCAGGAGACTTATCACCCAAGGATCTCAATAAGGATCAATATAAAACTTGTACATTGGTGCTATTTCTTACCCTGAGTGGAAATACAAACTAAATTCTTTGCTGATACAGTGTAGTGTATTCAGTCTGGAATTTTAATTTTATTATCAAGACCTGCGAGTGCCATCGTATATTTGACTATAAATATATATACATATATATATTATATATATCAAAGTCATCGGTATAGAACGCACTCAGCGGGTCTTTCAGAAGTTCAACACATCAATTCTTTATTAGACCAGCTACATAGACCAACCAACATATGGCTGGTCTAATAAAGCATAGATGGTTTGAAAACTTCTGAAGACCCGCTGAGTGCTTTCTATACTGTTGATATATATATATATATATATATATATATATATATACTGTGTTAGATCTGCTCTCCTTGTTCAGCTGTAACCTGCAACATTGTATCTAGTACAGAGCCTGAACTCCACACACTCTACATAGCAACAAATGTTGCAATTTGCAAATGAACTAAAGGAGAAGGAAGGAGGGGGGAGGAGAACCGCTATAAAATGCCAGGTAAAAGCTGCTGCAGTCTTTATAACAGTGGCCCCTGTGACTAGCAGCCATGGCATCCCTATCCCTGCCTCTTTCTTCCTTCCAACCAACTCTCCAAATAGAACTTAGAGTGGGTGAGTAGTGAACAATTCCATGGAGGAGACATGGAAAGCAGGTACATACTGTATATCATGTCAATGCTGGCAGCTGGAAGGGTTAAAGATAATACTTTTCTGGCACTGAAAGTGTTAATGGCAATACTATGGGGAAGTCTGCTGGCACTGAAGGGTTAATAGCATTTTACTGGAAAGGTGCTGGCACTGAAAGTATTAATAGTAAAGTCTGCTGGCACTAAATGGTTAATGGTAATGTTCTGCTGGCACAAAAGGGTTAATGGTAATGTTCTGCTGGCACTGAAATTATTAATGGCAATATGCTTGGAAAAGCATTGAAAAAGGTTAAACATCTTAGATCTCACCAAATTTCCCTGTTCTGACCTACCCGGCTGGAAACAATTTCTGTGGAGAACACTGGTGCCACATACCGCGCATCCACTGAAACCTATCCTGTCCTTCCAATCAGTATTTCATTGGTGACCAGTGTCGCTGCATTCATACAAAAGTATGTATACACGCCCACATCACCTGGTGCCTCTTACCAACTAGTAAAGCGGTTCCACTATAAAGAACAGTCGCAGTAGACGGTGTCAGAAGCAGAAGGAGGAAACCCAGCTGTAGTTTGACAGGCCACGTAGGTAGGAGGGCACCTAGGGCACTAAAATGGCTACAAACGGCCAGACAATTTTTATTTAAATGCATACATAAACTGTGAAAGCTGGTGTATTTATAGGTGGTATATGTCTATGAATAAAACCGAATTTTTGATAAATTATTTATTCTGGGGTTAAATGATATTGGGATTGTTACTATAAAATACCAAAAGGTCAGTGTGACTTTAAGATGGGGTTTTCGCAGCTGCACCACATCTCGGGTAACAAAAAATGTTTAGCAGGGGGAAAATGTATAGCAGGGGGAACTGCTATTGGCCTATTACATTGGAGGTGTGATTGCCCTCTCATACCATTATATTGTACTGAGAAATAAGCAAAGGGGCCAGTGGCATTTCCACTGAACAGCCCAACAAAACCAATGTACCCCCCTGCCTAGGGTTATCAGGGGTTTGGGGGCACGCACATTTTTTCAGCATTGCTGTATAATTTCAGGCTATTTTCATACGAACAGGATTGTAGCATTTTTTGAGCGGATCCAGATGAGAAGTGGCAGTTAAACGCTACGAGTATTGTTTTGTTAACGGTAACCACCTCGAAACACACCTAGTAAACTCTAATAAAATGATACCTATGTGAAAACATGTCACTTGTGTGAAACACGATAGGAGTCAAGCTGGCCTGGTGGAGAAAAAAAGCCTAAATCTGTCTCTGTTTGCAGCCTCGTGCTATATGAATAGCATTGCCCAGAAAATCTAAGAAACTAAGAGCAATTTCTCACTCCCAGGTTTCCCAGAGAAAGGGACGGAGACATGCAAAGTTGGGAGCAAAAAATACCAGGCAGCTTAAAGCTTAAAGTATAAGTACACTCAAAAACAAATCAAGTTTAAATGGAAGCCGTATCCCTAACTAACCTCCCCCCCCTTTTTTTTAGGTCCCTAAGGATACAGCTTCCATTTAAACTTAATTTTTTTTTGAGTGTACTTATCCTTTAATGTGAGGTGGGCTTAAAAGAGCAAAAAGCCCTCCACAGAGCACAAAGCTATATAGCTTATATAGTTCACCAGTTGCTATCCCATGTAAGTAGGTCCTTGTTGGCTCCTATGCCTTGTTCTTGGACATCAATACAAAATATTAAATCGAGCGATATGGAGTAATACAAGGACTAGGACAACCCATTTAGGTGTTGAAAGTGGCTAAAGTGCTTTGATTGCAGGCCCACACACTACATTTTTCGGACTGCTTGGTCCTTTTTTAAGTGTCACTTGAGTTGTTCTTTAAGGGAAAGTAGCACAATAAAAACATTCTCTGTGATTATTTTAACAGAAGCACTTTACAAAACTACTATTGAAAATTCATTTTAGCATTTACATTTTTTTTCCTTTAAATATTACAACTAATCTACCCAACCAAAGATACAGTAACATTTAAATTGAAACTACAATTGAACAACATCATATAATAAAAGTCCTGCTAAAATATTAAATTAAATGTGAAAAAAATTAACATCAGAGGAAGCAACATATAAGAACAATTATTCATAAAGGAAATTTAGTTGAACCCACCTACAGTTCTCTCCCCTGGTGACCTGTTCTGTAATAAGGTATTCCTCTCTGAGGTGCTGGAAACTGAACTGTTGTTGTATGGGGCAGTTAGCAAGGAGTGTACTGGGGACAAATCTCTATGTGTCCTTTCTGTGGAACCTTTCTTGGGAGATGAAGTATAGCAGGGGCTTACTAAAAAATTATTTTCTATAAGACAAAATGAGGAAGCATACAGTAAATCATGATAAAACCAGATGAAATAGATTCAGAAAATACTATCTTAATTAAAGTACAACACTGAAAATACAAAATGAAGTGATCTAAAAGGATGATATCCTAAGCAGGAAAATATGTACTGTATGTCTTTAAAAAAACATTTTGGCTTCCCTATGGATGAAAATTGTGTTTTTGGAGTACAATCTACGGTATAATTTTCAGGCTGGACTTACATATACATTGGAATTAAGTTTAAAAGAGACCACAGTTTGAAATTAAATTATATTTAGGGCATACCAGGGGTTATAAGTGAAAGCATGTGTTCTTTATCTTCAAGGTCATCAGTATGCAAGGTTAAAGGCTCCCTGAAAGCAAAGGTAAGGAAAGCATTTGAGGTTAGTAATGTTTATGCAGGTACACTATTGGAGATAGATTTTAATAATAGCAAAGTAAATTTGTTTTGCCTTTTTTTCGTTTATATTTCCTCACTACAAAAAAAGTATAGTTATAAAGGGAAACAATTTTACCATTCTAACCACTTTTTTTACAATCATGTTCCATTTATTGCCATAAATAGTTTTAATTATTCTGTTGTTCCATTTGTTGTAGCTTATATCTATCTATCTCTTACAAGCTTCTCTCTCCAGTGCAAAAAAGGTAAATAAGCCTTATATTAAAACAATTGATGCACTTTTGTAAAACCCTTATAGGACATGTCCACCATTAAAACAAATGTCGGCCCACAACACTAACTGCTATTCTTACCAGTTTATTTCATGCATTTTTAACCAGATATTTAATGATAACTTCCTATCCGGCCAAGATATCCGCTTTCTCCCTCTGCTCAATGAACTTTTTATAAACTTGAGCATGTGCAGAGGAGATAGCAGGGAAAACAGCAGTCAATTATTGGCTGTAATTTCAGTTGTCCCAGTCTTGATTGACTTCATGGAGGGAGGTGCCTGCTTACACCAAAATGGGGACAATAATTTACCCTTAAATATCTGGTTAGAAATGCAGGTAATAAAGTGCAAAATATATCAGTTGGGGTTGGGGGCAGTTTTTATTTTAAGGGTGGACATGGCCTTTAAACTTAATTCTGAATTCTGTACCTTTGAACCCTCTGTTTGTTTTTCAATGTGTGTGGAGCAATTTTCCCTAAGTCCTTTTGTTACCTGATCCTCCTCATTAGATATTCTGTGTGGAGGGTGTAATACAGGTAACTTGTCCTACCTTTTGAGCAGCTAACTAGCTGGCATGCTGCTTATTGTAATTTAGAGCTATGCTCTCTTCATTTTAATCTTGTGGGATTGCACAGCTATTATGTTAGGGACCCAGACTAGGGATCCTTATCTGTTAAACTAGGAGAAGCACCAACAGGGAGATTCAATAAAGGTTCTTATTGTTAAAAATGGTGCTAATTTTGCCCCAACCAATCAGATCTTATTTAACATTTGAAAACGAACATCTGATTGGTTGGGGCAAAATTAGCACCATTTTTAACAATAAGAACTTTTATTGAATAACCCTGCAAGTGCTTTAGGGATATTCCTCAATTCCAGAGGACCTCTGTGGAGGTGGAGAGGTTTCTCCCCCCCCCCGTCATTACCTTTGACCTCTCTTCCTAGTAATTTGTACATAGTTTCTGTGCTCCCACTATATATTTTAATATTAGAGTGTGTTTCTTGATTTTAATGTTTATCTAATAAAATTGTAGTTTTAATTAATTTTTCCTCTAGACAGTGTCTGAGGATAGGATCATTTCATAGGGGGATACTTTGCTTCTCTCCTTTACATTTATTATAGAATGTGTCAATCAAATTTTACATTTATAATCTTGTGGGTTTTTTGTGAAAAAAAAAATATGTTGCTTAATAAAATGCTTAACCGTCTCTTTCTGGATGATAATTAAAAGGATACCATGATCACTTGTTCATATCACTCTCCAGCTTGACACTGGGTATCAAGCTGGAGAACTGAATCCAGGCTCTGACTCCATGTGACCTTGGATATGGATATCTCCTCTCAACTGGTATATTTATGGCACTTAAATATAGCAGCATTCACTACTGTATTACATCCAGCATGGAAATGCAGAGCAAAGTAAAGGCATGTGTAAAGCTGCGCACACACAGTAAAAATTTATAGAAGCTGTCATCATCTATTAATTGCCTTACACACATGATCTATAGGGAGACTGTTTAGGTGGCCAGCAGCCTCTATTGGCACCAATAATAAAGTACAGAGACCATGAAAAAATGATGTTGTTAAAAATAGAACTTGTAGTTTATAATTCACTCCTTCCTCACATTTTGCTCTAGATGCAAGGCAATCACAGTTTGAAGCAGGTCCCAATCACAGGTCCTTTTTAAAAGGGGATTTTTGTACTTACCAGTAAAATTATTTTCTCTGAAGCCGTAAGGGGGACCCAGGAACACAGGTGGTTAAGCACCATTCTCCAGGAGTGGACACTTTAAAAGTGAAAGGAAGAGAGGGTCCTTTGCTCCTCTCCTTAGGGTATTCATGATGGATGAAATGGCCAGATGGAAAACAGTTTTCCAGCAGAGGAGAGCCAAGGAAATAGACCGTAAGGGCTTGAAAGGTGGATTCTGTGAAGCTTTGAGAACTATGGAAAGGTCCCAAGGCTGGATTGGAAGGCAAGACGGGGGGACAAAGGTGAACGACCCCTTGCAGGAAGGTCTGAATATCTTTCCTTCTTGCAAGTTTGTGATGAAAAAACACTTAGAGGGCAGATACCTGTCCCTTCAGGGCACTAAGGGAGAAGCCACTATCAAATCCTCTCTAAAGGAAACTGAGGACTCTGGATAGTACAAAACTGGATGGAGGAAACCCCCGGGAAGAACTCCACATTACCTACCTTAGTAGACCCCCGGGAAAAATGCAACATTACATAACTTAGTAGACTCTTGAGGAAGACGGCTTCCTTGTTGCCAACATTGTAGGTATTGCTGATGCAGCTATGCCCCGTTTCCTCAGGATAGTGTATTTAACCTCCATGCCGTTAAACAGAGGTGCTGGAAGTTTGGTTGTAGAAAAGGACCTTGTTATAGAAAATCTGGTAGTAGAGGAATGGTCCACGAGTTCCCAACTATCATGGTTAGGAGATCCGAAAACCAAGCTCTTCTGGGCCACCGAGGAGCTCTAAAAATAGCTGGAACCTTTTTTTTTTTTAGGACCCTGGGGATCATGGCTAATGGCGGAAAAATGTATACCAGGTGGAAGTGCCAAGGTACCACCAGGGCATTTATTAGGGTTGCCAGAGGACCTTGGGTTTTGGTACAGAATGTTGGAAATTTGTGGTTGTGTCTTGAGGTCATCATGTCTTCTTCTGGTCTCCCCTATCTGAGACAGTTTTTCGAAAACTTCTGGATGGAGAGCCCATTCTCCAGGGCTAGAAATATTGCTTGCAGCTCCAGGACATTGATCAGGGGACCACAGGCCTTGGACTGTCACAGAGTCGCACACTGCTCCCCATTCCTGTAAGCCGGAATTGTCACCACTGTCCACACTGGTAGGCAAAGAAGTTTGCCTAAAAACAGGTTGGCTTCTGAAGTCCACCAAGTTAGTGAGTTTCGAATATGCATCGGAAGAGGAATTAGTGAGTCTAGGGACTTCTGGGAATTAACCCACCAGTGAAGGAGATGTCACAGAGGGCACAGATGAAACAAAGGGTACGGGACTGCATCCACCGATGAGACCATCTTCCCTACAAGGCACATTGCCTGGCGAAAAGATATCCTGGTGGAGGATTTGACCTTCGAGGCTAGACTCCTCAGGGCTGAGACTTTGTCCAGGGTAAGAAGAATTTTGTGTTTGGCTGTGTCAATTATCATATCCAGGAATATCATTCTAAGGGAGGGAGTTATTGAAGATTTTGCAGGGTTTATGACCCAGCCGAACTGGGCTAGTATAGCGGCACATCGGGATACCTGTTGACTCTCTAGGTCCAAGGAGGCAGCCTTTATCAACAGGTCATCTAAGTATGGAAGGATGAAGATTCCTTGAAGTCGAACGAAGGCAGCCTGACAGACCATAATCTTGGTGAAGACCAGAGGCACCAAAGCTAGTCCGAAAGGTAGGGCCATGAACTGGAAATGCAGAGGACCTGTGGCGGCTCTCTGGTACCGATAGTGACCGGGTCAGATGGGTACGTGTAAGTACGCATCCTGAGTGTCCAAGGAATCGAGGAAGTCCCCTGGCTCGATGGCTAGTATCACCAAGTGGAGAGATTCTATTTTGAACCTGGAATGTAGGGCCTTTAGGTCTAAGACTGGGCAGAAGGTTCCGTCCTTTTTTGGTACTAAGAAGAGATTGGAGTAGAATCCCCGAAATTTCTGGCATAGTGGGACCGGAGATTTAAGCCTGTAGCAGGGATGGACACAACAGTGAAGTGCTCTGCAGTGAGTCGGACATCTGGGAATTCGAGAGGGAAAGAATCGTGGGGGAGGGTGTGTGTGTGTGAGAATTCTATTCTGTAACCACAGGAGATGATTTATAAGGTCCATGCGTCTGTGGATGAGAGGCACCACTCTTCCCAGAAGAGCTGGAGGTGCCCTCCAATGTGATTTCACAGAAGATAGTCATGCTTGTTTGGATTTGTCTCTCCCTGGTTTGAAACCTCCCCTTTTGTTTGGCCAAGAGGGGAAAGGTCTCTGTCCTTGGCGAGCTGGAGGGGCTTGATTGTCTGCGTCTGGTTGCAGATGGTTTGTGGGTCAGGAAGCTTGGGGGGACTAAAGGACGATGACCGTCGAAAGGTGAGAAAACTTCTCCCTCTATTTTAGGGGAGAAAGGAACTCTTCCCCCCCCCGGTGGTGTGAGCAATATTTTTTCTAGTTTTGGGCCAAACAGAAGATATCCCAGGAAAGGAAGGTTGATGAGTGCCTTCCTAGAGGCTGGATCAGCCACCCAGGCTTTGAGCCATAAGGACCATCTTTTCTTTTCTCCTCTCCAAGAGAGAGGAGAAAAGACATTTAGCTTGAGGTAGAAAGCAGAAGTAGGACTGGAGAGAAACTTGCTGCTGGAAGGCACCAGGAAGGAGGTCCGAGGAGCCAGAGAGGAACTGCGCTGTTGGAAGTAAGTCCCGCCTCCAGAGAGAACTAAGAAAGCCCGGGAGAAAGGAAGGGAGCTAGTGGGGCCTGGAAACCACCAGCTTCAGATAGTACAGAGGTCTGTCTTCTTGGTCCATTCTCTTGAAGCGGACACTTAAAAACTGGAGGAGGCTTCTTGTGTTCACTAAGGTATACTCTAAGGAGAGGAGCAAGGGAGCCTCTCTTCCTTTCAGTTTTAAAGTGTCTGCTCATGGAGAATGGTGCTTAACCGCCTGCGTCCCTGGGTCCCCCTGCAGGCTGATAAAGAAAGTATGTTTTTAAAGTTAATGAAGCTGCAGTACAGGTCCAATCTAACATGATTAAAACGTTAGTTCTCCTTTAAAACAAAGTACTAAAATTTATTGTGGGTAGTTATAAAAATGATTAACAATAGCCAAACTGTTCTCAGCTTAATAGTAACAAGGCACCAGTATCCGGTTAAGCATATAACCTATCAATATTGAATCAAGCATCTGATGAGGCTATATGAACATTTGCATGTACATATACAGGACTACAGACTACTTACAGAGAGGAAATTACTGTATCAGATGTTCTATTTATGTCACAAGCCTTAACTGTTTGCACAGCTGAATCTTCTTCCTTAATGAGGGCCAGCTTTTTTGAACGCTGAACAACATCCCTTGTTGGTTTCTCCAAAATCAAATTCTTGATATGTCCCTGAAACATGACAACAAGTTGTGCTTATTAGGTGTATGTTTTCTCTTTTTGTGACTATTTTGATTGCCTTTTTGAAGGCCTACATCCTGGTGAACAAATGTTTCTTATTGGCTTAAAACTTATATAAAGGAAAGTTTTAACAGAATAGGATTTGCTTACAAATTACTTGGGTAAATGAAGCAAATGAGAAAGCTGATATGATAAAAGGGATACACTGGACTTGTTACTACGGTTAGCAAATGCAATCCTACCGTGTTGTAAGGCATGCTTTGTAGGTTTGTCTGAAACAAGGGAAAGTTGTTAGTAAGTTCGGTACCAGAAAATATAGGAGAGGCACCAACTGTCTTTCTTCCAGCCATAGCAGGGCCATTTATCTCCTAAATGTAATCAAACAACAAAAAGAAAAAACACTTTAAAAAAAAATAATTTTTTTTTTATTGTACCGATGTTTCAGTACATTTCCATTATTAAGATTAACTGAAATACACAGTCTTATTAATAGACTACATCATATTACATAAGTATAGTTTGTCATATAACTAGCCTATATCATTTTGCATTAAATGATATTACCAAGGACGTTTGACTGCTACAAAGAGTACTGTGATGTTACATGAGCTATAAGCACTAAATTTAGATAATACCCCATAAATAATAGACAGTGTGAGAGTTTATATTTAGAACATTACTACAACTTCTTCTTCCCCATCAAGCCAGTGGCTTGGAACTGCAAGTATATTTATATCTTCGGTTAGCAATTACTAGAAAAGTAAATATTTTCTAAACATTGGGATTTATTTAAACGATGTGCAACAATTTGCCAGGCCTCTTAATCTGCAGTAACCAATCAGATGTCATCAAATGTTTAACTGTAGTAGACCAGTAAAAATCATCTGATTGGTTGAGATAAATTAAAAGCTCAGACAATTTTGTTCACACTTCTTACTGACGTGCAAGGAATTGTAAGATATGTGCTCTATCTCTAATATTCGGTAGATGCTATAGTAGGATGTCAATAAGTTGTGAAAGGCTTTTACAGTTTTCTTTAGCTGCTGGCATAGTATAAGTTATATTTAGATCACTTTCCTCCATAGATGATGCAAGTACTGTTATGTATGCCCCTCTTTCTTAAGGGGGAGGAGAATTTGCACTATGCAACACTAGGATGGTATTTTAGACCAAATTTTCAATGCATGTTTAGGCTTTGTCTTAATATAGTTATTTGTTTGCACCAGGAGAGAGAGTCGAGCGTGTTTCTTTAAAGTACCTGCGGGTGAATACCATTTATTTGCATCTTTACTGAGAAAATTGAGCCTTGTTACAAGCTCAGCGCAACTGCACCCAGATTATCTGGCTATAATGTTAAGCCATCTATTGACGTTTAAGGTCTATATTCATGAGCAAAATATAAGCAATCGGCCAACAGGTGTGGGGATTTTGCACCAGGACCATGCTTTGTATTAGGAAAGCTCCTTGTGAAATATATTAGTATACATGTAGGTGTGTACTAGAACAATTATTAGGTATTCACCACATGGAGTTAAATCTCTTTGTGTATCTCATTTGTGAATTGAAAAAGGGTTTAGCTTGAACTTTACAGAAATTGTGTTTCATGCCTTCAATGTAGTGTACAAAATAATTAAGTATTTACATTTGCTTTCTTTGAAGAAATATTATATTCAGGAAATAATGTACAGTGAATAGACATGAATCAATACATATAAAGCATGAATAAATCACTACACTCTTACAATATAAATGAAGAATGAATGTAGTGTATTATCACTAATTATCACTCCTGTTCATTTCCTTTAATTAATTTTTTAGTGTGTCTAAAAATGTTAAAGGGCATGTCCACCCTTAAAAATTGTTTTTGATATGCTGCTCCCCCATGTCTGGCAGCCCCAACCGCATGGTTTGTATTTTCCAAAAGCTCCCCAAACTCTTACTTACCTCCCCTCGTTCCTCCGCTGCACTGCCGGCCCTCTGCTTGCGAGAATGCAAGCAGAGGGGTGGGACCGGCAGTCGCGTCTGTGATTGGCAGAGCGGCAGCCAATCACGGACGCGGCTGCCGGTCATTCAGTGCAGCGGAGGAAAGAGGAGAGGTAAGTAAGAGTTTGGGGAGCTTTTGGAAAATACAAACCATGCGGTTGGGGCTGCCAGACATGGGGGAGCAGCATATTAAGGGGGTTTTACGCTAGGGGGAGGGATAGTAGAACGGGAGGGAGAGGGAGGGGAAAGAAGGGCTGCGTACTCAGACAAATATCTACCGGAGGCAAGGTAGCAGGCAGAGCCCTGCTAGCCTCCTGGTGGACAGTTTTTGGGACTTTAGGGGGGGTCTACAGGAGAACCCTATGGAGCTGGGATGTGAGGTAAGGATTACACTACACTACATGGTGGGGCCATTACTGGGGGGGATTATAGTTTTGGGGGTGGACATGCCCTTTAAAATAAGTTATAATAAGCAATCTTTTTCTTTATTTTAGGCTGTGGCCATACTACAACTTAAAGCTTGAAACGCAACAAGTTTCATGTGAGTTTGTACTGCGATTTTCCCAATATTCTTATATTGAAGCACATGCCCTCTGCAAAAAAAAAAAAAAGTGATTGCATGCACTCCAATAACTGACCAGAGCACAGGGCAAACAATTTTCATGCACGGATTTCACGCAAAACATGATTGGAAGCTTGTGAGAATTTTGCCAGTGTTGCCTAGCACTTACAGAGCCAACTGAATTAAAGGGCATCTATACTAAAAAAAAAAATTATTTTAAATTGGCCATTATAATGAAATTATAATTCTTCCCAACCACCACCGTACCATTTTTTTTTGTTGATCTGCGCGCTATTTCTTTAGATATCCAATCTAAAACATCTTACAATGAAGTGCCTTGCTCTCATATGCTATTCTTCTGTGTTCCATTTTGCTGTAACTAGAATGGTGACAAAGTTTGACAAAACATGTGCTAGATTGAAGATATACAGCAACACACATGCCTCAGAGTAAGTGCTACTTGAATGTATTCATTCATAGATTAAGATGAGGTAAAGTCATTTTCTCACTATAGTGTCCCTTTAATTCTACCTCACACAATTACTTTCTCCTATACCTTTATATCCAGTGTGTGCTGTAACCTTAAGTGAATAGCCTCTTGTTCCAAATGCTGAATCACTGCTTGACTCTTGGACAGCTGCAACATCACCTGCAAAAGTGATTTAAAGACATTCTCTGTTGTCAAACTTTAAGAGAATTTCTCACAAATGTTTTTTCTTTAAAGAACTTTTATGGTATGAAACATGCATTGGTTTGATTTGAAGCTTGGTAGAAATCAGCTGGTCCCTGCAGTAGGTCTGCTGGTGAATGTATCGTTTTGCCGTCGGCAGCGCCTAGGGACCACTCAGAAAACAAGCACAGAATAGCATTATGCCATCCATGTTAAACTACACTTAACCCACAAGCTCCTGAGCCATAGGAGGCAGTGTACAGGCTAATGCCCTGTCCCATTCCTGGTGTAGGCAGATAAAAACAAATTCAGCTAAGTTCAACATTCTTAAAGATGCAAAAAATTATTAGAAAAAAAGGGTAGTACACTTTTATAATGTACATTCTGCTTTAGAGGATAACTATACTTACCCTGTTTAAAAATGGAAGGTACCTGGGTCAGGGAGGTAGCATTGACTGTTGTTAACTCACAATATTGTTTTGTTGTGGAGCTACAACATATTCAGTTTTCATTTGCCAGTTTAGTCCTGGACTATCACTGTATTAAAGATGCAGGAGTAAGACTGGCAGAATCAGTTTTCTTTGGGCTGGTGCTCCTCAAAGAAACAATATTGGGAGTTAGGAATTACCAGTCCAATATCCCTGTAACAACTACTTTTCATTTTAAATGTTTTTGAAAAAAAAAAAAAACTTTTCACTTTTTTTTGTTAGGGGACATGTCAGTAACCGTGAACCACTTTATTTTCCAAATTTAAAATGGTAATACATGCTTGATTGGTGCGTCACCCTTTTTCTTTTTCTCATGACCCTTCTGCAGAAGGTGACATCACTCCTTTTTAAATCTAAAGGGTTGGTTCCAAATATGGATAATGGCCATCTGTAAGGTGCATGTAGAAAAGCCTGGAATCCTGCAACGCCCCGACGAAAAAGTTGCCAATAAACATCTGTTAATGCCGATAACCACACTTGTGGCTTTTTGGTCGTGCGTCATGTGTACAATCTCTCCCCTAATTGTGCCCCCACACACACACAATCACAGTTTCAATACGGGATACCCTGATCACACAATCATCGTTCAAAAATTTTTATTACCACTGAATGGGTACCTTTTTACTGGCGATTGATCAATCGACTGATTGTACAGACCTAGCAGGTCTGTAAAGCTAGCCATACACGGGCAGATGATGAGTGCACCAATCAAAATGCGAACAGAAGAAAACGCTTGAAGTTGTCCACCTTGAGCCTCTAATCTTTCGCAGATTCCCCCTTGAAATCTGTAGAGATTCTTTGATCTATAATAAATATAAGGGGTTGGCTTCTTACACACACATTATGTGACTGTCACAGATTCAGACAATCAGGATAGACAAGGAACTGTAACATTGCAAGCCTCCAGAGAAGCTAGAGACCTCATCCTAATCTTGTTTGAAGGTATATAGAGAGCTTCTTAAGTAGACACTGTATGGATACCACAGTTACCCGTAATATGAAGTTTACATCAAGTCAAACTGCCCTTAATGAAGAAGAAATGTTTTTGGAATTAATAAATACAGAATTTGAGAACTTCCAAGTTTCTGCAGAACTGCTTTCAAAATGAAACGCGACAATTTGTTCTCTCTCACTGGTTTGTAGTGTCTGCTGAACATTTATTAGGAATAATAGTACTGTATCACATATAACCATTTTGTTGTACTTGCTTTAAGATGGTTCCTTTCATGAAATAACATCGAGGTGAAGTTTGCATCATCCCATTTAGAATCAACTAATGGACCCTGAAGAAAACTTAAGCAGATTTGGAAGCCAAGAGCCAAAGTTTAGATAATGCAGAAAAGAAAATATCTCTTAAAAATTAATCTGCAGGAAAAGGAACAGTCTTTAAGAAATGCTATCAACGAAAAAAGTCGATGAGATCCCGTGTGAGCACAAAAAGCGTGAGAAACAACAACTAAAACTGAGGCAGGCAAATTTTTGGAGGCCCAGAAAAATGCAGAAAACCTGAAGTTACAATTAACTGAAAAGGATCACATGAGAAAATCATGCAGGACCAGGCAGAAAATTTGACTAAATGTTGAGAGAACACAGAAAGTGTTGGTGTCTGAAGGCAGAAAGGCTCAATTTCTGGAACAACTTATTGTTCTAAATCAAGACATACAGACCTTAAAGGTAAGTCTCAAGGAATATACACAGTTAGTTGCTGTTTATAGCTATTACGTTATATGGCCTTTAAAATCATGTCTAGCATATGCAATATTACTTCACGTATTCATGCATTCTTTCATCAGTAGATTATAGTATGTTGTTTTCATTCAGTATATCTAATAAAATATAAAAATATTTGTGTCCTAAGACCAGGCAGAAGAAAAGGACACACAAATCTGTGAACTGGAGACATTGTACAGAGATCTGGAACTGGAGAAGATCAGTCTAATCAATTCCAATACAGAAAAGGTCCACGAAGCCAAGGAGCTGAGAAAGGAAAAGGATCAACTTTTGACTGAGCTAAACGCCACTCAAAAAGATTTTTCAAGCTTGGCAGGTATGAAGGCTTCGACAGAAAGCTAGATACAATAGCACTATTATAAAATCCTAGTGCCGTCAGGTAGCTCTTTCTTCTTTAATAGGAGGAACATTAATTATCAAATAGTTCAACCATAACCATATTAAAATAAATATATTCAAGTAGATCAAACAGAGAATGATGAGAAACAGACAATTTTCTAGGCTGAAAACCTTTAGGGCTATCAGATTTATTAAGTAATAACTGGTATAAGTAGAAAGAACCGGTGAATAACCATGATCAGTGATAGTTAATGCATTTATGTTATGTAAAATATTGATCTATGTCATTCCCATGAGCTTGATATTATAAGCAATGAGTTTGACCAGCAGTGAGTCAGGCAGATGGAGGCAGCCCCCCCCCCCCATATGAATTGTATCCTTCTTGTTTGTCTTCCGCTTCAACAAACTTCCTTCCCCAATTTACAGCTTAGGGATTACTTCTACCCACTGTAGAGTTCCCACTATAGAGTAGAATAGGTAAAGAAAAATAATAACAATATGTGACTGGATAGTGTTTAGGACCCTCATTATATGGTGAATAATATCAGCTAAAGCTGTTTTGGCATTTAGTCCCTCTCCTATGTTTTTTCTGCTATAATTCATAGTAGTGGCTTAAATCACTACTATTATCCCTGTTACTGTATATTATCGCTGTGTTTGCACACATTAACCTTTTTGTGTTTTCTTTTAAATAGTAAACTTATATTTAATTATTTTACAGATGATTATGAGATTTTAAAGAGGAACTATGAAAATAGGCATGGAGAGGAGGACAAAACAATGTACTTAAAATACAACTCAGAATGCATTATCTGAACTGGAGCAAACCAAAAATACTTAAGGGTGTTAGAGAACTGTGATGGACATGGTAATAATAGCATTTTGCATAGTCTTAATTTAAAGGTTATAAATCTTTGGTATTTAGTTTTTAATAAAACTGCAGGCACAGGAAGAAGGTTAGGTACTTACCCAATTGCTCCATCCTCCGAGCGACGTCTGACAGGTCCTGAGGCTCTGTATTCTATGCACATTGCACTTGCGCATGTGCATAAAAATTAAGTCTTTCAGGACCTATCAGACTACGTGCGGCAGAGGCAGGAGGAGCAGGATATGATTTCTGGCTCCTGCGGGTTTTATTAGAAGGGGAGGTAAGACACAGGTCATTTACCTCCTGTTCTTCAATAAAACTGAATATCAAAAAAAAATTTTACCAGTGGAGGGAACATTTAAGGAGAATTATACCGTGCAGTAACTGACTGACTTATTTCTGGCTCCCTCCGCAGTCACAGTTATTGTCACTTACAATTCTCTGACAGAAGATATGTTAATGAAGAATGGGGGAGATAATTGTAAATACTTTCTGTTACTGCTAGAAAGCAGCCAGTTACCACATGAGTCAATAAAATGACCTGCGGATGGCAAACCTTACTGCTCTGCATTAGTCAACTTTTTAAAATTTAAAAAATAATGCAGATAAATGCAGTTAGGCAATATTCATGTTCTACAAATTTGTTTAGTTTTTTGTTTTCTTATAATTATATGATATTGCAGCTTCTCATTTTAGGGATTTTACAGGTCAATCATTATCTTCATCAGAGTATCAAGCGATGTAGGCATCCAACTGGCTGGGAGTTGCAGTTGGAAAATCGGTTCAAGTTTGTTTGTTTATTGCGTAATTTGTTTATCAAATGCTTATTTTTAGCAATGATTAAGATCTAGCAAGTATAAATATCGCTGGGCTGTTTAAGCAATTATTAAAACAATTTGCCAAATGTCATCATCCTAAACAGAACGAGTTATAGAGAAAACACAAACAATTGTACAGAAAGGTGAGAAGTTACGCGACGTAATGTGCTGTTCTTATCCTTAAAAAATGTCCCTAGGAGTGTATAATAAAATTTGTGCAAAACAATTCACTGATTTAAAGGTCCACCGACAGTTTTAGAACTTTGGTCCTTCCTCAGGTGCAATTATTTCGGTTGTCTCTGTAGATATATAATTTGTATGTTGCAGGAAATAGAATGTTCTCTACTCTGTACAGTAAAGACATACCCTACAGACTAAATTATCTGTTTGATTATTTAAAGATTTATTTTGATTTCTTTTTGTCTAACACGCTATTAAAGTTGCCATGAGAATGCAAAGAAAAATACGGCAAAAAGAGGGCAAATAGAAAGTTACAAACGGTTACATTGTGGGGAGAGGCTCTCTCATAACAGCAAGGTAATACTAACAGGAAATCTGGGAATATAAAACGATCTTAAGAATGTTTTTCTAAAAAAAAACTAAATGTTTTAATTGGGCACTTTTGATTATTATTTAGTAATTGTTATAGCAAGACTGTGGGATATTCTTACATTTCACTTCTATAATCATAACAGGCTATCGGAAAATACAGATTGGCCTCTGATCCCTTCCTCAGGCATAACCAGTGCTGATTTGAACACACATATATATCCTTATAACCACACCTCTATCCTCATGTGACACGTGATTGATGGGGATAGAGGTGTGGTTATAAGGATATATATGTGGGTTCACTGGTTATGCCTGAGGAAGGGGGCAGAGGCCTTGAAAGTTGCATTTCATTTGCACAAAAATCTTTATTTGTAGTGTGCTCATCTTATCTCTTTTTACAAGATATCATTCATCCCGGGTAGGGGGTATCTGGAGGTCTGCACCTACATACACACGCAATTGCACTTGATGGTGTGCTAAAGTGGCCTGTTTCAAGTGTTTGCTTCAAGGGTTACCACATTGCTGGCTAAAAAATTTGTGAGGTACAGTGTGGGTGGTGGTTGGAGCATGGCCATATGCCAATTCAAAGTATATGAGCCTGGCTAGGAAGGTAGACCTGCTATAACCAGTGTGATATGATATTCTTTTCTTATTGCAGTTATATATGATAGTATAGTCTTTATTACATACATTTACTAATGCTTAAGTCTTTTGCCATCCTCCAGGAAAAGCATCAACTAAAAGAGGAAAAGGCTAAACTGATAGAAGAAAATACCCAAAATTCAAATGAAGGCAGATATGTCTATACAAATAGAGACCCTCAAATCTGAAAACATTAACCTTAAAGGAAATGTTGTTAACATGGAATCTACCATGGAAAAGGTCAATATTTTTCTTTCCCTTTTTTAATTGATTGTGTAGGTCTGTGGGATCAATTCATTTTTCTTGAATAATTTTACTGCAGCGCTTAATGTCGAAGCAAAGTTTGATCACCTATGTGTCAACAACCATACTGTAAGAAGTAACTTGCAGTAAGCTTGTGAAGGTTCCCATTCATCCAGGTCATGGTATATCTGTTGTATTCAATTAGATCAACTGGATTGAAATGTCAAGGGCTTCAATTCAGAATGACTGTACAAGAAACTGATCTCAACCCAGAACAGGTGTGTTCCTTGTTGGACTTGTGCCTGAATACCACCTATTTCAAATACAGGGATAAGTTCTATAAGCAAAAACATGGATGTGCTATGGGATCTCAGTTTCACCTATTGTGGCCAACCTTTACATGGAGGAGGTAGAAACACAGGCGCTTAATACCTTTAAGGGCATAGCACCCAGCCACTGGTTCAGATATGTGGATGACACCTGGGTTAAAATCCACCAGAAGGAATTACAAGCTTTCACAGAAACACATTAATGCGGTAGACCAAAACATTAATTCACAAGGGAAGAGGTTACAAAAACAAACTGGCTTTCTTGGACTGCTTGGTAGAAGTTAAGGAAATGGTAAACTGGAAGTAGAGGTTACAGAAAACCAAAACACACAGATCAGTATTTGATGTTTGACTCCACCACCCTTTAGATCACAAGCTGGGTGTCATCAGAAACCCTGCAACACAGAGCCGAGAACATCCCCACTAGCACAGAAACGAAGGCTAAAGAAATAAACATCTCAGAGAGAAGCCATTAAAACTTGTGGATATCCAGACTGGGCCTTTGTCAAAAGAAGTAGAAGGAAAGAAAAGAACACAAATACCAACAGTGAAGGGGAAAAGCAAGACAGGAGGAAGAACATGGTCATCCCATATGTAGCAGGGGTCTCTGAGAAATTAAGAAGAATTTTCAAAAAACATCGTATCCTGTCTGCTTTAAACCGAACAGCACACTGAGGCAGCAATTGGTACATCCGAAAGACCCAATACCAAAACAAAGAAAGAGAATCATATATGCAGTGCAGTGAAGAATGCTTGATTTGTATGTGGGGGAGACCAAACAGCAACTGCATCAACGTATGGCCCAGCACAGAAGAGCCAATTCCTCGGGTCAGGACTCAGCCGTGTCTGCATCTTAAGATAAAGGACATACTTGAAGATTGTAATGTAACATACTGGCGAAGGAACGTGAATGGTTAAGAGAGGTGTTAAGGAAGCCATTTATGTGAAAATAAAGAAACCAAGCCTAAATAGAGGTGGGGGGGTTCGACACCAACTGTTGCCATGTACAATGCTGTTTAACACCTTACTCTGGGCGTTCCTATAACACCTCTAGCCACTATCAATCACACCTTAACACCTGGTGTGATATGCTAATTGGGATTTTCCAGGGTACATATGCCACAAATTCTTGTACAAGTCATTCTGAAAGCCAGTCGGATGACTAGCGAAACGTCTTCAAGAACTACTTTCAAGTCCAGTTGATCTAATTGAATACAACCGATATTAACTTGCAGTAACTTAAAGTAGAAGTAAAATGCTAATTAACTTTAAAATGTTTTGTTTGTAATGAGGACTAGTATGATCTGATTTGATTGCTGCTGCTTTAAGACGAAATGTAGTTCTTGAAGACGTTTCGCTAGTCATCCGACTGGCTTTCAGAATGACTTGTACAAGAATTTGTGGCAATTATGTACCCTGGAAAATCCCAATTAGCATATCACAGCCAGGTGTTAAGGGTGTGATTGGATAGTGGCTAAGAGGTGTTATAGGAACGCCCAGAGTAAGGTGTTAAAACAGCATCTCACTAGCCCTTAATGAAGAAGAAATGTTTTTGGAATTAAATAAAATACAGAATTTGAGAACTTCCAAAGTTTCTGCAGAACTGCTTTCAAAATGAAACGCGACAATTTTGTTCATCTCTACTGGTTGTAGTGTCTGCTGAACATTTATTAGTAATAATAGTACTGTATACATTATAACCATTTTGTTGTACTCTGCTTAAGATGGTTTCCTTTCATGAAATAACATCGAGGCTGAAGTTTGCATCATCCCATTTAGAATCAACTAATGAGACCCTGAAGAAAACTAAAGCAGATGGAAGCCAAGAGCCAAAGTTTAGAAATGCAGAAAGAAATATATCCTCTTAAAATTAATTGCAGGAAAAGGAACAGTCTTTAAGAAATGCTATCAACGAAATAAAGTCGATGAGATCCCGTGCTGAGCACAAAAAGCGTGAGAAACAACAACTAAAAACTGAGGCAGGCAAATTTTTGGAGGCCCAGAAAAATGCAGAAAACCTGAAGTTACAATTAACTGAAAAGGATCACATGATAAAATCATGCAGGACCAGGCAGAAAATTTGACTCAAATGTTTGAGAGAACACAGTGAAAGTGTTGGTGTTCTGAAGGCAGAAAAGGCTCAATTTCTGGAACAACTTATTGTTAAATCAAGACATACAGACTTAAAGGTAAGTCTCAAGGAATATACACAGTTAGTTTGCTTGTTATTAGCTATTACGTTAATATGGCCTATGTTCAGTGAATTAAATGGTGCATTGCATTCCTTTTCCAGTAAGATTATAGTATGTGGTTTCATTCAGTATATCTAATAAAATATAAAAATATTTGTGTCCTTTAAGACCATGGCAGAAGAAAAGGACACACAAATTGTGAACTGGAGACAGTACAGAGATCTGGAACTGGAGAAGATCAGTCTAATCAATTCCAATACAGAAAAGGTCCACGAAGCCAAGGAGCTGAGAAAGGAAAGGATCAACTTTTGACTGAGCTAAACGCCACTCACAAAGAGTTTTCAAGCTTGGCAGGTATGAAGCTTCTGACAGAAAGCTAGATACAATTAGCACATTATAAAATCCTAGTGCCGTCAGGTAGCTCTTTCTTCCTTTAATAGAGAGAACATTAATTATCAAATAGTTCAACCATAACCATATATTAAAATAAATATATATCAAGTAGATCAAACAGAGAATGATGAGGAAACAGACAATTTTCTGGCTGAAAACCTTTAGGGCTATCAATTTATTAAGTGATAAATTGGTATAAGTAGAAAGAACCGGTGAATAACCATGATCAGTGATAGTTAATGCTTTATTGTTATGTAAAATATTGATCTATGTCACTTCTCCATGAGTTGAATATAAGCAATGAGCTTGACCAGCAGTGAGTCAGGCAGATGGAGGCAGCCCCCCCCCCCCATATGAATTGTATTCCTTCTTGTCTTGTCTTCCGCTTCAACAAACTTCCTTCCCTATTTACAGCTTAGGATTACTTCTACCCACAGTAGAGTTCCCACTATAGAGTAGAATAGGTAAAAGAAAATAATAACAATATGTGACTGGATAGTTGTTTAGGACCTCATATATGGTGAATAATATCAGCTAAAGCTGTTTTGGCATTTAGTCTCCTCTCCTATGTTTTTTCTGCTATAATTCATAGTAGTGGCTTAATCACTACTATTATCCCTGTTACTGTATATTATCGCTGTGTTTGCAACACTTAACCTTTTGTGCTTTTTTAAAATAGTACTTTATTATTTAATTATTTTTTACAGATGATTATGAGATTTTAAAGAGGAACTATGAAAATAGGCATGGAGAGGAGGACAAAACATATGTACTAAAATACAAATTCAGAATGCATTATCTGAACTGGAGCAAACCAAAAATACTCTAAGGGTGTTGAGAACTGTGATGGACATGGTAATAATAGCATTTTGCATAGTCTTAATTTAAAGGTTATAAATCTTTGTATTTAGTTTTCAATAAAACCTGCAGGAGCCGGAAGAAGGTTAGGTACCTACCCAATTGCTCCATCCTCCGCGCGAGTCGACAGGTCCTAGGGCTCTGTATTCTATGCACATTGCACTTGCGCATGTGCATAAAATATTAAGTCTGTCAGGACCTATCAGACTACGTGGCAGAGGAGCGAGGAGCAGGATATGATCTTCTGGCTCCTGCGGGTTTTATTGAAGAATGGAGAGTAAGACACAGGTCATTTACCTCCTGTTCTTCAATAAAACTGAATATCAAAAAAAAATTTTACCAGTGGAGGTAACATTTAAGGAGAATTATACTGTGCAGTAACTGACTGATTATTTCTGGCTCCTCCCGCAGTCACAGTTATTGACTTACAATTCTCTCTGACAGAAGATATGTAATGAAGAATGGGGGAGATTCTTGTAAATACTTTCTGTTACTGCTAGAAAGCAGCCAGTTACCACATGAGTCAATAAATGACGCGGATGGCAAAACTTACTGCTCTGCATTAGTCAACTTTTAAAATTTAAAATAATGCAGATAAATGCAGTTAGGCAATATTCAGTTCTACAAATTTGTTTTGTTTTTTGTTTTTCTTATAATTATATGATATTGCAGCTTCTCATTTAGGGATTTTACAGGTCAATCATTATCTTCATCAGAGTATCAATGCAGGTATGCATCCACGGGCTGGGAGTTGCAGTTGGCAAACATCGTTCAAGTTTGTTTGTTTATTGCGTAATTTGTTTATCAAATGCTTATTTTTAGCAATGATTAAGATCTAGCAAGTATAAATATCGCTGGGCTGTTTAAGCAATTATTAACAACAATTTGCCAAATGTCATCATCCTAAACAGAACGATTGTTATAAGAGAAAACAAAACAATTGTACAGAAAGGTGAGAAGTTTACGGACGAATGTGCTGTTCTTATCCTTAAAAAATGTCCCTAGGCAGTGTATAATAAAATTTGTGCAAAACAATTCACTGATTTAAAGGTCCACCGACATGTTTTAGAAATTCTGGTCCTTCCTCAGGTGCAATTATTTCGGTTGTCTCTGTAGATATATATTGTATGTTGCAGGAAATAGAATGTTCTCTACTCTGGACAGTTAAAGACAACCCTACAGACTTAAATTATCTTTGTTTGATTATTAAAGATTTATTTTGATTTTCTTTTGTCTAACAGCTATTAAAGTTGCCATGAGAATGCAAAGAAAATAACGGCAAAAGAGGGCAAATAGAAAGTTACAAAGCCGGTTACATTTGTTGGAGGAGAGGCTCTCTCATAACAGCAAGGTATACTAACAGGAAATCTGGGAATATAAAACGATCTTAGAGTTTTTCTAAAAAAAAACTGAAATGTTTTAATTTGGGCACTTTTGATTATTTAAGTTAATTGTTATAGCCTAAGACTGTGGGATATTCTTACATTTCACTTCTATAATCATAACATGGCTATCGGAAAATAACGATTGGCCTCTGATCCCTTCCTCAGGCATAACCAGTGTGATTTGAACACACATATATATCCTTATAACCACACCTCTATCCTCATGTGACACGTGATTGATGGGGATAGAGGTGTGGTATAAGGATATATATGTGGGTTCACTGGTTATGCCTGAGGAAGGGGGCAGAGGCCTCTTGAAAGTTGCATTTCATTTGCACAATAATCTTTATTTGTAGTGTGCTCATATTATCTTTTCTTACAAGATATCATTCATCCCTGGGTAGGGGGTATCTGGAGGTCTGCACCTACATACACACAGCAATTGCACTTGATGGTGTGCTAAAGTGGCCTTGTTTCAAGTGTTTGCTTCAAGGGTTACCACATGCTGGCTAAAAAATTTGTGAGGTACAGTGTGGGTGGTGGTTGGAGCATGGCCATATGCCAATTCAAAGTATATGAGCCTGGCTAGGAAGGAGTACCTGCTATAAACCAGTGAATATGATATTCTTTTTCTATTGCAGTTATATATGATAGTATAGTACTTATTACATACATTTACTAATGCTTAAGTCTTTTGCCATCTCCAGGAAAAGCATCAACTAAAGAGGAAAAAGGCTAAACTGATAGAAGAAAATACCCAAAATTCAAATGAAAGGCAGATATTGTCTATACAAATAGAGACCCTCAAATCTGAAAACATTAACTAAAGGAATGTTGTTAACATGGAATTACCATGGAAAAGGTCAATATTTTTCTTCCCTTTTTTCTAATTGATTGTGTAGGTCTGTGGGATCAATTCATTTTTCTTGATAATTTACTGCAGGCTTAATGTCGAAACAAAGTTTGATCACCTATGTAGTCAACAACCATACTGTAAGAAGTAACTTGCAGTAAGCTTGTGAAGGTTCTCATTCCAGGTCATGGTATATCTGTTGTATTCAATTAGATCAACTGGATTTGAAATGTCAACTTGAAGCTTTCTCAATTCAGAATGATTGTACAAGAAACTGATCTCAACCCAGAAACAGGTGGGTCCTTGTTGGACTTGTGCCTGAATACCACCTATTTCAAATACAGGGATAAGTTCTATAAGCAAAAACATGGATGTGCTATGGGATCTCCATTTCAATATGTGGCCAACCTTTACATGGAGGAGGTAGAAACACAGGCGCTTAATACCTTTAAGGGCATAGCACCCAGCCACTGGTTCAGATATGTGGATGACACCTGGGTTAAAATCCACCAGAAGGAATTACAAGCTTCACAGAACACATTAATGCGGTAGACCAAAACATAAATTCACAAGGGAAGAGGTACAAAAAACAAAATGGCTTTCTTGGACTGCTTGGTAGAAGTTAAGGAAAATGGTAAACTGGAAGTAGAGGTTTACAGAAACCAACACACACAGATCAGTATTTGATGTTGACTCCACCACCCTTAGATCACAAGCTGGGTGTCATCAGAACCCGCAACACAGAGCCGAGACATCCCCACTAGCACAGAAACGAAGGCTAAAGAAATAAACATCTCAGAGAAGCCATAAAACTTGTGGATATCCAGGCTGGGCCTTGTCAAAAGAAGTAGAAGGAAAGAAAAGAACACAAAACCAACAGTGAAGGGGAAAAGCAAGACAGGAGGAAGAACATGGTCATCCCATATGTAGCAGGGGTTCTGAGAAATTAAGAAGAATTTTCAAAAAACATCGTTCCCTGTCTGCTTTAAACCGAACAGCACCTGAGGCAGCAATTGGTACATCCGAAAGACCCAATACCAAAACACAAGAAAAGAGACATCATATATGCAGTGCAGTGAAGAATGCTTTGATTGTATGTGGGGGAAACCAAACAGAACGCTCAACGTATGGCCCAGCACAGAAGAGCCAATCCTCGGTCAGACTCAGCCGGGTAGCATTTAAGGTAACGGCTAACCAGACAACAATGTGTTTGGTTAGGGGTGTGGGGATAGGGGGACGAGTTTAAGGAAAAAAAAACAAAAAAAAAAAAAAAAAAAAAAAGGACATACCCTGAAGATGTAATGTAAACATACTGGCGAAGGAAGTGAATGGTTCAGAGAGCTGTTAAGGAAGCCATTTATGTGAAAATAAAGAAACCAAGCCCTAAAATAAGAGGTGGGGGGGTTCGACACCAACTGTCTGCCATGTTTACAGGAACGCCCAGAGTAAGGTGTTAAAACAGCATTGTACATGGCAGACAGTTGGTGTCGAACCCCCCCACCTCTATTTAGGCTTGGTTTCTTTATTTTCACATAAATGGCTTCCTTAACAGCTCTCTTGAACCAGTCACGTTCCTTCGCCAGTATGTTAACATTACAATCTTCAAGGGTATGTCCTTTATCCTTAAGATGCAGATACACGGCTGAGTCCTGACCCGAGGAATTGGCTCTTCTGTGCTGGGCCATACGTTGATGCAGTTGCTGTTTGGTTTCCCCCACATACAAATCAAAGCATTCTTCACTGCACTGCATATATGATGTCTCTTTTCTTGATTGTTTGGAGATGGGTCTTTCGGATGTACCAATGTGCCTCAGTGTGGTGTTCGGTTTAAAGCAGACAGGGATACGATGTTTTTTGAAAATTCTTCTTAATTTTCCGAGACCCCTGCTACATATGGGATGACCATGTTCTTCCTCCTGTCTTGCTTTTCCCCTTCACTGTTGGTATTTGTGTCTTTTCTTTCCTTCTACTTCTTTGAAAGGCCCAGTCTGGATATCCACAAGTTTTAATGGCTTCTCTGAGATGTTTATTTCTTTAGCCTTCGTTTCTGTGCTAGTGGGGATGTTCTCGGCTCTGTGTTGCAGGGTTCTGATGACACCCAGCTTGTGATCTAAAGGGTGGTGGAGTCAAACATCAAATACTGATCTGTGTGTGTTGGTTTTCTGTAAACCTCTACTTCCAGTTTACCATTTTCCTTAACTTCTACCAAGCAGTCCAAGAAAGCCAGTTTGTTTTTTGTACTCTTCCCTTGTGAATTTAATGTTTTGGTCTACCGCATAATGTGTTCTGTGAAAGCTTGTAATTCCTTCTGGTGGATTTTAACCCAGGTGTCATCCACATATCTGAACCAGTGGCTGGGTGCTATGCCCTTAAAGGTATTAAGCGCCTGTGTTTCTACCTCCTCCATGTAAAGGTTGGCCACAATAGGTGAAACTGGAGATCCCATAGCACATCCATGTTTTTGCTTATAGAACTTATCCCTGTATTTGAAATAGGTGGTATTCAGGCACAAGTCCAACAAGGAACACACCTGTTCTGGGTTGAGATCAGTTTCTTGTACAAGTCATTCTGAATTGAGAAAGCCAGTCGGATGACTAGCGAAACGTCTTCAAGAACTACATTTCAAATCCAGTTGATCTAATTGAATACAACAGATATACCATGACCTGGATGAATGAGAACCTTCACAAGCTTACTGCAAGTTACTTCTTACAGTATGGTTGTTGACTACATAGGTGATCAAACTTTGCTTCGACATTAAGCGCTGCAGTAAAATTATTCAAGAAAAATGAATTGATCCCACAGACCTACACAATCAATTAGAAAAAATGGGAAAGAAAAATATTGACCTTTTCCATGGTAGATTCCATGTTAACAACATTTCCTTTAAGGTTAATGTTTTCAGATTTGAGGGTCTCTATTTGTATAGACAATATCTGCCTTTCATTTGAATTTTGGGTATTTTCTTCTATCAGTTTAGCCTTTTCCTCTTTTAGTTGATGCTTTTCCTGGAGGATGGCAAAAGACTTAAGCATTAGTAAATGTATGTAATAAAGTACTATACTATCATATATAACTGCAATAAGAAAAAGAATATCATATTCACTGGTTATAGCAGGTCTACCTTCCTAGCCAGGCTCATATACTTTGAATTGGCATATGGCCATGCTCCAACCACCACCCACACTGTACCTCACAAATTTTTTAGCCAGCAATGTGGTAACCCTTGAAGCAAACACTTGAAACAAGGCCACTTTAGCACACCATCAAGTGCAATTGCTGTGTGTATGTAGGTGCAGACCTCCAGATACCCCCTACCCAGGGATGAATGATATCTTGTAAGAAAAGAGATAAGATGAGCACACTACAAATAAAGATTTATTGTGCAAATGAAATGCAACTTTCAAGAGGCCTCTGCCCCCTTCCTCAGGCATAACCAGTGAACCCACATATATATCCTTATAACCACACCTCTATCCCCATCAATCACGTGTCACATGAGGATAGAGGTGTGGTTATAAGGATATATATGTGTGTTCAAATCAGCACTGGTTATGCCTGAGGAAGGGATCAGAGGCCAATCTGTATTTTCCAGTAGCCATGTTATGATTATAGAACGTGAAATGTAAGAATATCCCACAGTCTTAGCTATAACAATTAACTTAAATAATAATCAAAAGTGCCCAAATTAAAACATTTCAGTTTTTTTTTAGAAAAACATTCTTAAGATCGTTTTATATTCCCAGATTTCCT
The DNA here is from genome assembly GCA_019447015.1 of Hymenochirus boettgeri. NCBI lineage: Eukaryota > Metazoa > Chordata > Amphibia > Anura > Pipidae > Hymenochirus > Hymenochirus boettgeri. The sequence continues at coordinate 152,367,374 of CM033469.1, forward strand.
GTTAGTATTACCTTGCTGTTATGAGAGAGCCTCTCCTCCAACAAATGTAACCGGCTTTGTAACTCATCTATTTGCCCTCTTTTTGCCGTTATTTTCTTTTGCATTCTCATGGCAACTTTAATAGCTGTTAGACAAAAAGAAAATCAAAATAAATCTTTAAATAATCAAACAAAGATAATTTAAGTCTGTAGGGTATGTCTTTAACTGTACAGAGTAGAGAACATTCTATTTCCTGCAACATACAAATTATATATCTACAGAGACAATCCGAAATAATTGCACCTGAGGAAGGACCAGAAGTTCTAAAACATGTCGGTGGACCTTTAAATCAGTGAATTGTTTTGCACAAATTTTATTATACACTGCCTAGGGACATTTTTTAAGGATAAGAACAGCACATTACTGTCCGTAAACTTCTCACCTTTCTGTACAATTGTTTGTGTTTTCTCTTATACAATCGTTCTGTTTAGGATGATGACATTTGGCAAATTGTTTGTTAATAATTGCTTAAACAGCCCAGCGATATTTATACTTGCTAGATCTTAATCATTGCTAAAAATAAGCATTTGATAAACAAATTACGCAATAAACAAACAAACTTGAACCGATTTTACCAACTGCAACTCCCAGCCAGTTGGGAGTTGCATACATCTGGCATTTGATACCTCTGATGAAGATAATGATTGACCTGTAAAATCCCTAAAATGAGAAGCTGCAATATCATATAATTATAAGAAAACAAAAAAACTAAACAAATTTGTAGAACATGAATATTGCCTAACTGCATTTATCTGCATTATTTTTAAATTTTAAAAAAGTTGACTAATGCAGAGCAGTAAGGTTTGCCATCCGCAGGTCATTTTATTGACTCATGTGGTAACTGGCTGCTTTCTAGCAGTAACAGAAAGTATTTACAAGTAATCTCCTCCCATTCTTCATTAACATATCTTCTGTCAGAGAGAATTGTAAGTGACAATAACTGTGACTGCGGGAGGAGCCAGAAATAAGTCAGTCAGTTACTGCACAAGTATAATTCTCCTTAAATGTTACCTCCACTGGTAAAATTTTTTTTTGATATTCAGTTTTATTGAAGAACAGGAGGTAAATGACCTGTGTCTTACCTCCCATTCTTCAATAAAACCCGCAGGAGCCAGAACGATCAATATCCTGCTCGCTCGCTCCTCTGCCACGTAGTCTGATAGGTCCTGACAGACTTAATATTTTATGCACATGCGCAAGTGCAATGTGCATAGAATACAGAGCCGTCAGGACCTGTCAGACTTCGCTGCGGAGGATGGAGCAATTGGGTAAGTACCTAACCTTCGTTCCTGGCTCCTGCAGGTTTTATTGAAAACTAAATACCAAAAGATTTATAACCTTTAAATTAAGACTATGCAAAATGCTATTATTACCATGTCCATCACAGTTCTCTAACACCCTTAGAGTATTTTTGGTTTGCTCCAGTTCAGATAATGCATTCTGAAGTTGTATTTTAAGTACATATGTTTTGTCCTCCTCTCCATGCCTATTTTCATAGTTCCTCTTTAAAATCTCATAATCATCTGTAAAAAATAATTAAATAATAAAGTTTACTATTTTAAAAAGAAAGACAAAAAGGTTAATGTGTGCAAACACAGCGATAATATACAGTAACAGGGATAATAGTAGTGATTTAAGCCACTACTATGAATTATAGCAGAAAAAACATAGGAGAGGAGACTAAATGCCAAAACAGCTTTAGCTGATATTATTCACCATATAATGAGGGTCCTAAACAACTATCCAGTCACATATTATTATTTTCTTTTACCTATTCTACTCTATAGTTGGGGAACTCTACCAGTGGGTAGAAGTAATCCCTAAGCTGTAAATATGGGGAAGGAAGTTATGTTGAAGCGGAAGACAAGACAAGAAGGAATACAATTCACATGAGGGGGGGGGGGGCTGCCTCCATCTGCCTGACTCACTGCTGGTCAAGCTCTCTATTGCTTATAATATCAAGCTCATGGAGAAATGACATAGATCAATATTTTACATAACTATAAATGCATTAACTATCACTGATCATGGTTATTCACCGGTTCTTTCTACTTATACCAGATTTATCACTTAATAAATCTGATAGCCCTAAAGGTTTTCAGCCTAGAAAATTGTCTGATCTTGGTTTTCTCATCATTCTCTGTTTGATCTACTTGATATATATTTATTTTAATATATGGTTATGGTTGAACTATTTGAGTAATTAAATGTTCCTCCTCCTATTAAAGGAAAAGAGCTACCTGACGGCAACAGGATTTTATAATAGTGCTAATTGTATCTAGCTTTCTGTCAGAAGCTTCATACCTGCCAAGCTTGAAAAATCTTTTTGAGTGGCGTTTAGCTCAGTCAAAAGTTGATCCTTTTCCTTTCTCAGCTCCTTGGCTTCGTGGACCTTTTCTGTATTGGAATTGATTAGACTGATCTTCTCCAGTTCCAGATCTCTGTACAATGTCTCCAGTTCACAGATTTGTGTGTCCTTTTCTTCTGCCATGGTCTTAAAGGACACAAATATTTTTATATTTTATTAGATATACTGAATGAAAACCAACATACTATAATCTTACTGGAAAAAGTAAGGAATGCAATGCACCATTTAATTCAGCTGAACATAGGCCATATTAACGTAATAGCTAATAACAAGCAACTAACTGTGTATATTCCTTGAGACTTACCTTTAAGGTCTGTATGTCTTGATTTAGAACAATAAGTTGTTCCAGAAATTGAGCCTTTTCTGCCTTCAGAACACCAACACTTTCACTGTGTTCTCTCAACATTTGAGTCAAATTTTCTGCCTGGTCCTGCATGATTTTCATCATGTGATCCTTTTCAGTTAATTGTAACTTCAGGTTTTCTGCATTTTTCTGGGCCTCCAAAAATTTGCCTGCCTCAGTTTTTAGTTGTTGTTTCTCACGCTTTTTGTGCTCAGCACGGGATCTCATCGACTTTATTTCGTTGATAGCATTTCTTAAAGACTGTTCCTTTTCCTGCAGATTAATTTTTAAGATGGATATATTTCTTTCTGCATTATCTAAACTTTGGCTCTTGGCTTCCAAATCTGCTTTAGTTTTCTTCAGGGTCTCATTAGTTGATTCTAAATGGGATGATGCAAACTTCAGCCTCGATGTTATTTCATGAAAGGAAACCATCTTAAAGCAGAGTACAACAAAATGGTTATAATGTATACAGTACTATTATTACTAATAAATGTTCAGCAGACACTACAAACCAGTAGAGATGAACAAAATTGTCGCGTTTCATTTTGAAAGCAGTTCTGCAGAAACTTTGGAAGTTCTCAAATTCTGTATTTTTATTTAATTCCAAAAACATTTCTTCTTCATTAAGGGCAGTTTGACTTGATGTAAACTTCATATTACAGGGTAACTGTGGTATCCATACAGTGTCTACTTAAAAGAGCTCTCTCATACCTTTCAAACAAGATTAGGATGAGGTCTCTAGCTTCTCTGGAAGGCTTGCAATGTTACAGTTCCTTGTCTATCCTGATTGTCTGAATCTGTGACAGTCACATAATGTGTTGTGTAAGAAGCACAACCCCCTTAGATATTTATTATAGATCAAAGAATCTCTACAGATTTCAAGGGGGAATCTGCGGAAAGATTAGAGGCTCAAGGTGGACAACTTCAAGCGGTTCTTCTGTTCGCATTTTTGATTGGTGCACTCATCATCTGCCCGTGTATGGCTAGCTTTACAGACCTGCTAGGTCTGTACAATCAGTCGATTGATCAATCGCCAGTAAAAAGGTACCCATTCAGTGGTAATAAAAATTTTTGAACGATGATTGTGTGATCAGGGTATCCCGATATTGAACAACTGTGATTGGTGTGTGTGGGGGCACAATTAGGGAGAGAGAAAAATCTTTTTAGGCTTATGACTATTGTTAACAATGAGTTAAAGTACAGAGGCAGAGCTTTTGATACAGCTGCTGATGCTCTGGCCCAGCATGGGCATGTGCAACCCTGAGACTGGGGGGGCTGAGCAGTGGTGGTGGTAATGTCACAACTCATTTGTATGGAGACCACAGTTCCACTTAAATGCACTGTAACAGTGAATTGCAGTTATTTACTATTTGAGAAAATTTCATCCCCCACCCTGATGCATGGTTGTAGCATTAATAATTAAATAAAAGCGTAAAGGGTCTCTATGGAATCTGTATTATACATAGATATAGGCTCACATAAATGGTGAAAATGATCCTGGTATAGTTACCTCTATCAAAATTTCTAGCAGATGACCAAATTAGAATAGGAGTGCTTTATAAGTTAGGTTGTGTACACATAATAAGCATTCTTCTCTTCTGTCTATTGTCACATATTTTATCCCCCAAGCAAACAATGAATGAAGCAGGGCAATAAATCAGTAATTGCAGTCAGGAAATCAGCATTTCAAAAATTAAAAGGGCAACTTAGTTACAGTGCACACAGTTTTTTAAGCAAAGCAAAAGACCAAACATCTGGTCATCGTACATGCACTAATTGTCACTTGAATACCATTTTTCGCAATCATATCAGTGCATGGTACAGGCTCTGCCGCTTCTGATTTTTCTGCCTGTTTCAATTTCCTAGCATTAAGTCACACAACATTTATCACCGAACTACATTTCAATGATTTCACTGTAGAATTAGCTCCGTAATGTTGTGGTACATGCCAGTGACCCATTTACACCACTGGGAAGATAAATTGTGCTGTAATTAAAGGAATATCCTTCACTATAATTAAAGTATTTAATGATGCCACAGTTCTGTTATTCACAAGAGAGTACTCCTACCTCCCACTGTTACATGTGAAGCTGTCAGGGAGCTGTCAAACTCATCTTGTGGCTGATAGCTACTACTGCTGACAATCTACACCAGAGGAAAAGGGCAAGTAAAGGGACTCCAGGGACCACAGAAGGATTAAGTAAATATAATTATCTTGATATTTGGGAGAGTGGGGAAGGTATGTATAGATACACAAGTATAAAATTTACTGCTGGGAGTGGACATGACCTTATATTTTCAAGCTGATTCGCATCAGTTGGCTTGTTATATAGTTTAGTATCAAACAAAAGTTCAAAGTATATTTATATTCCCTAACATGTTATTCATAAGAATCACTTATTGAGCCTAATAATAAATATGAGCTTCTCCTCAAGCCAAATCATAAACTAAATGGTGCATGATGGGACAACATTCAACCCTATGGCAGTGCTCGTTAAATGTAAAAAAAAAAAGTCTCTATATATCTAGCATAGCTGTATTGATGTACAATCTAAAGTAATATCAAAAAAAGCAATAATATATTGGTGTACCATTGTCTTCTATATAGGATCCTTATCCATTTGTAGCATCCAGACATGGGAGTGACACATCCACCCTGTATCATATTTCCATACACTATTGGGACATACTAAAAGTAGGTGCTGTTTTTGCAATATATAGATCAGGTATAATTGTGTATATTGCTGTTGTATCCTTAAAGGGTATGTCCACCCTTAGAAATCATTTTTAATATGATGTTCCCCCATGTCTCCCAGCCCCAACCGCATAAATGTTTTTTTCAGAAAGCCCCCCAAACTCTTACTTACCTCCCCTCGTTCCTCCGCCGCACTGCCGGCCCTCTGCTTGCGAGAATGCAAGCAGAGGGGCGGGACCGGCAGTCGCGTCTGTGATTGGCTGAGCGGCAGCCAATCACGGACGCGGCTGCCGGTCATTCAGTGCATGGAGGAAAGAGGAGAGGTAAGTAAGAGTTTGGGGATCTTTTTGAAAATTAAAATATGCGGTTGGGGCTGGGAGACATGGGGGAACAACATATAAGGGGGATTTATGCTAGGGGGAGGGATAGTAGAAGGGAGGGAGAGGAGGGAGGGGAGGGAGGGGGGAGAAGGGCTGCAGTACGCATGGCAAATATCTACGGAGGCAAGGTAGCAGCCAGAGCCCTGCTATCCTCCTGGTGGTGTTAGTTTTGGACTTTGGGAGGGGGTCTACAGGAGAACCCTATGGAGCTGGGATGTGAGGTAAGGATTAAACTACACTACATGGTGGGGCCAGTAATTGGGGAGATTATAGTTTTGGGGGTGGACATGCCCTTTAACTGTCTTACCTGTTGCTGGCAGTCATCTTTTAAAGTGTTTAACATGGCCTGTAGATGGTCCACTTTAATACTACGTTCATACAGCTCCCTTTGCAAGTGCTCATTGGTGAGGCTGTTTGCACTGTCTTCATCCCGAAGTTGTTTGTTTTGGTCCTTTTCACTCTTAAGCTGTTCTTCACAAGCCATTAGTGCTTCCTGTAAATAGTAAGTAATAGAATTGTAATATATATTTACCATAGTAAGAAATACACAAGGAAAATTTTGAAAAATAATTAATTAAGCATGAAAGACAATTAGGTAATTTGTACGTAATGTTTGTACCCATGAATAAAAAAAAAACCTATGCCACTTTGTGCCAGGGGTGGTGACGTTTAGGTGGTTCTATGATTAACACTAATGCTTTGCTAACTTAAGTCCTGTGTTGAAGTCCACAGGTACATCTATAAGTTGTTTGTATGATTTCCCTGTGGTTTTCCTCCAGATATTCCAGTTACTCCTATAATCCTAAATACATGCTGACAGACTGTGAATATGTGATATATGATACTATATTGCAAGTTCTTTGTGGCAGATCTAGATGGAAGTATATAATACCCATAAAGCAATGGAGTTCTGTACAAGTAAAATGAATAAAATTCTGCCTCTCTTTTTCGAATAATAAAAAAACATGAAAACAAAAATTAATCTGGTTCTTTCATAAAATATTGAGGAATAGTGAAGACATTATCTCAGGTAATTGCTGTGTGGCTGCCATCATTTGAGCAACAAAAGTATCACTTAACATTGTCTCAATAGACAGAGAAAATTCACAAAGATACAAAAAGCTGTGTCTCACCTCTTACTTTGCTGTGGCTGTTGGTTTATAAATAAAATTAACCTGTTGGTAGTAGGGGTCAGACCCCATAATCCATCTCTTTGTTTTGGTGGAAATCAAATTATGCACAGTATACACAACAGTATCAATTTACATAGCAATATTTTATTATTTATGCATACATTTTTATTATTTATGCAATGGGAATGTTATGAGAGCAAAGGTTCTTAAGTAAAACTGCCAGTCTTCATAGTTCATGGGGTTAAAATTAGTATTACAGAACGGTAGTCCCTGATATCCTTGCTCATGTTAGAGCCTTGCATTGCTGGAGGCATATTCTTTTCTAAATCTGGCCCTAAAGTGAACACGGGTTGCTTTGTTAGAGTTGTTAGATTTTAATGGTGGAGGCGTAATAATCAAAACAACAAAAAATCTCTAAATAAATTATGGGGAAAAGTGCAAACATACACTTAGCTGATGAATTTTTGAATCCAGTTCTTGAGTGTGCTGCGTGTATCCTCTCTGAACCTCTGTTAGGACACAATTACTTGCTAACAACTGTCCACTGAGATCTTCTATCTGCACCGCAAAATAAGAGAAAGTGATTAAAAAGACGCTGCATATAATAAACAGTACTGGTACAAAAGAACATTTGTTTGGAATGGACACTACCTAATGCATTTTATAAAAGCCACACTATCAATGTGATAATGCTATATCCAATACCATCTCGACCTCAAATTCTTGTTGACCATCAACAGGAATTGGGACAGGAGGTAGGAGGGGCGTGGAAAATTGATTAGAGCTTACCGGTTTAATGAGAGAAATTTGAAACACATTAGAAATCCGCATGTTAGCAGGAAGCTGGAGACGAACAGCAACTGGACCCACCAATTCCAGAATGGGGAAAGAACCAATGAATTTGGGTCCCAACTTGGAAGAAGGAACACAAAGGTTTATATGAGCAGAGGAGAGCCATAACTTATGTCCAACAGAGTAAGATGGAGGTTCTTTACGTCTCCTATCAGCTGCAGCCTTTTGTATTAGGTCAGATTTCTGAAGGCAGACCTCAGTAGAATGCCAGATAGCCGACATCTGGGCAGCAGAGTCATTGGCAGCAGGTACTTGAGTAACAAGAAAATCTTGAGGAAAACATCTTGGACACACAGAAAAGGAGATTTTCCAGAGGATGCATGAGAAGCATTATTATGGGCAAACTCGGCCCAGGGCAGAAGGTCAGACCAATCATCCTGTGGGTGGTAAGCTGAAGAAAACTGTAACTTAATTCCCATGGATTTACATAGCTCTCTCCAAAATTTAGAAATGAATTGAGTACCTCTGTCAGACGCTATTTCAAAAGGAAGTCCATGTAGGCGGAAAATGTGAGAAATAAATAATTGAGCAAGCTCCACAGAGGTTGGTAGTTTGGTAAGGGGAACAAAGTGGGCCACTTTGCTGAAGTGGTCCACTGTTAGCCAAATGACTGTGTTCTTTTTGGAAGGCGGCGGCTCTACGATAAAGTCCATAGAAGTAGATCACAAGGTGGAGTTCTAGAAGATTTAGAAGATTAGAAGCAGAGGAGGTTAGTAGAAGAGGATAAATGAGCGTTTAGATAGAAGAGAAATTAGAAAGAAAAAATAGAGAAGAGAAGGAAAGAGGAAAAACGGAGAGGGAATTAGGGTAGAGAGGGGAAAAAAGTTATAGCGAAGAAGGAGAAAAGGAAATTAGTTAGAAGGAGAAGGGATAGTAGGAAGGGGGGGGAAGAAAGAAGGGAAGGAGAGGAGGAGAAAAGGAAAGAAAAGAGGGCAGAGGAGGACGCGATTCGAAAGACTTAGAGATTAGAAAGAAAAGGAAAAGGGAATAAAAAAACTGGGCACAACTGAAACAGACTTGAATAAAATCTTTTACGTCTTTCCTCATTTTAGGGCACCAGAGAGAACAGGCAAGAAGATCAAAAGTTTAACTAAAACCAGGGTGACTGGCTTGCTTGGAACACTGAGTATATCGAAGGATAACATTCCATAGAGAAACTGGAACAAAGGTTTTGCTTGGAGATGTGTCAGGAGGAGCAGAATTTTGTGCAGCTTGAATTCTAGAACAGAGCCGAAGAGAGGCTAGGACTTTATTATTCGGGATAATGGGACCCTTATCTTGATTAGAAGAGTCTGAAGCAACAAATGATCTGGAAAGGGCTTCTGCTTTTTTATTTTTGGAGCCAGGTTGGTATTTGATAAAGTTGACCCAGGAGAAGAATAAGGACCAACGTGCTTAGCGGGGATTTAGCCTCTTAAGATTCTAAATGTATTTGAGGTTCTTATGATCGGTAAAGATGGTAATAGGGAAAGGGGTGCCTTCTAATAAGTGACGCCATTCCTTGAGGGCTAACTTGATGACAAGAAGTTCCCGGTTTCTGACATCATAATTCTGCTTGTTGGGAAGGAACATTTTAGAAAAATTAGCACAAGGATGTAGTTTCCTTTTCACACCATGTCTTTGAGAAAGGACAGCTCCTGCACCCAAGTCGGAGGCATCAACTTCAATATAAAAGGGAAGGCTGGGATCCGGATGAACTAAAACTGGTGCACAGGCAAAAGCTTCCTTAAGTTGTTTGAAGGCTTCTAGGGCTGCAGGGGACCATGAATTAGGCCTACCACCTTTGCTGATGAGGGCTAAAATAGGAGAAATTATAGACAAGAACTCTTTAATGAACTGTTTGTAATAGTTGGTAAAGCCAATGAATCTTTGTGTGGCTTTGGTTCCCATTGGAAGAGACCACTCTTGAATGGCTGAAACTTTAGCAGGGTCCATCAGGAAGCCTTGGGCAGACACAATGTAGCCAAGAAAGGGTACTTGAGAAAGTTCAAAGAGGCACTTTTCCAGCTTGGCATAAAGATTATTTTCTCTTAGTCATAGTAACACTTAACATGAAGACGATGTGAAGGTAAATCTTGTGAGAAGATTAAAATGTCATCCAGATATACAACTACTGAGATACCTAACAAATCATGGAAAATGTTGTTCATAAATTCCTGGAACACAGCTGGAGTGTTACAAAGGCCGAAGGGCATTAAAAGATATTCATAGTGACCATCCCGAGTGTTAAAGGTGATTTTCCACTCGTCACCTTTGCGTATTAGTTTTTTTTCCCCTCCCGAACATCAGGTTTAGTGAATATTTTAGCACCTTTGATCTGATCGAACTGTTCAGAGATAAGGAGAAGAGGATAACGATTCTTAATAGTGATCTTGTTTAGACCCCGGTAGTCAATGCAGGGATGTAGACGGTAGACCTCTGTCCTTCTTTTCAACAAAAAAAAATCCAGCTCCAGTTGGGAAAGTGGAAGGTTGAATGAATCCCTGGGACAAATGTTCTATAATGTACTCTTTCATGGCTTGCGTTTCTGGAGCGGGACAAAGGGTAAGTGCGTCCTCAAGGAGGCATAGTACCAGGGAGGAAATCGATGGGGCAGTTGTAGGATCAGTGAGGCAAGGTAAGTAGGCACACAGGATCAGGCAAGGTAAGTAGACACACTGGAACAGGCAAGGTAGGTAGTCTCACGGGATCAGGCAAGGTAAGTTGTCACACTGGATCAGGCAAGGTAAGTTGTCACACTGGATCAGGCAAGGTAAGTAGACTCTCTGGATTGCTCTAGGTAAGTAGCCTAGCAGCCGGGGTAGCGAAAGCTACAAACAGGCGCCAGGTGGCAGACAATTCAGAATGGGAATTTGTATGGGTTTTTATTGCAAATATCAGGTCATTAACACTCTCAAAGGCTAAGAAGATTTGCTGCATCAAGATTGCAGCAGTAAGGAGTGAGATCAGCTCTTATTGCATTACTCTATATCATACATTGTACAGTATTTATCATTGTAATTTACATGTTTTTAGAAACAAAGGCAACATTTTCCAAATGGCATTTATCCCCTGAATACCTGGATACTACAGTATATATGCATAAAAATACCAATATCACTACAGACTCGGAGAGTTAAGTTCTCCTTTAAAGGCATGCAAATATGTTAGCAAGGCATTGTATGCTGCAGTTTGAGAAATTTTCTAAAAAAGTAGAACCCTTTAATAATAACATAAAATTAAATGATGCAATAAGTGGCCAAAATAACTGGCTTCAAACTATTGCCATGTATTTCTGGTCTTTTGCCAAGAAAGAGAAAAGGCCACATTTAAAATAGAGGTTTGTAATGTCAAAAAATTGACTGGAATATTCCATATTGATTGCGGTCTTACACAAAACATTTTACTTTTAATATCCCTAATTTTAAACAGTTACTGTGAATTCATCCTGTTTCCAATTAATTGAAATGTAATATTAAAAATAACCTATAGCAAGATGAATTACAGCTCTGCATACAGGAGGATAATCCCATTCACATAGGTATTTAAACAGTTCCTAAGACAGACAATTAGCAATAATGTAAATTACTAGAAACAGATATTACATCCCTTTCTCAAACAGCTTGTGTTGCCATTACCATATTGCTCCTTTCAGGTTTTGATTGCTCAAATCAAAATAACGTGTTCTATAGCCTGTGCTATGCATGTTGGTTCAACTGTTACAATACATTAGAAATGCCATACTTTCTATATTATTAAAAATTTTAGCCAAAAGATTTGTAAGCCTTCCATCATGTTAAAATATCAGCAGGGTCCTAACCTAGCCTAACAAACTAACTAAAGCTAACCTACGGTAACCATATAAATGATTTTAACAACATCATATCTGTTACTATGGAAAATTAATTCATGACCGGTCAAGAAAAAACACTTTTTTCACCCCTCCACTGTCTGTCGGACGCCTTTCTTCTTCAGTGCAGGGGTGCCGCCTAAGACAAATGCCTCACTCTGCCTCATGGTAGATGTGGTCCTGACACCAACCCCAGATTAATGGAAATCCAGAGGAAGGAAAATGTGAATATATTTTTTTAATGTCTCTATACAGTTCTATATTACAGATAAGGACTCTCAGACAACCCCACTTCATACTCATAAGCCACATTCCTTCTACCTATGGTATCATGGTATTAACTGACTAGTGAGATGAAATGAATGGTAATGCCTTTTTGTTAATTGCCCTTTCAGCAATATGGTCTTGCATGGTTACATGGGAACTTTATAAATATCTAAACTAATGCACATAATACCTCCTTAAAAAAATACAACGAAGAAGTACAGTATGTAGTTTACAGCAAAGGCAGAAGTATTTGTACCTTATCTTTATACATCTTCTTGGCATTCCTTAGGTCTGAACGCAACTGGGAGGCATTGGACTCCAGATGAGCAATCTGTTCCAAAAACTTTTCAACCTGCTCTCTTGTTTGCTCTCTAAAAGGAACAAACAGGTTCAGCTACAGTATATTGCTGGTCAAAAATGGCATTCACTAAGCAATCATATCACTTAAATTTTATGTGATAATGTCCTGTTTCATTCTCCTTTTACCCCCTGCAATAAGATTTTCCATACATCTATCACTAATGCAAGACCGGAATCATTACTTTCATCAGCTAAAAATCCTTTTAGTCTGTATCTTTATAGTATTTAAACATAGTTATTGCTTAACATAGGTGTCAAGTGAAAAAACATGCAAGCTTGGTTCCCAACAACATGCTGTAATAAGAGATTGTGGCATGTTCTTCAAAGGGATTAACTAGAAAATACACACTGTTGCAATCTAATTTAAAGAAGAATGAAACCTACAATACAAATGTAGCTACACAGATCCCATAATTTTCACTTAGTAAAACCATTTGTCTACTACCTCAGAATTCAGCCTCTTAGTGTAGAAGTCATTTTTATACTATTTTGGATTAATGGCATCTATGATGTCACTGATGCTTCTTCTTGCCTCTTTTTGGTGATCACATATGCAAAACTTCTTCTACACATGCTTATGTTCTATGTGTTTGAGTCCCCATTTCCCTTCATGTTAAGCTGTATGTAATAGTTGTCTCCCAAAGTCCCTGGGACCTGCCAGTGTCTCCCATCCTACCTTTCAGAGGGAGCTCATATTATTAGCTGATTTGGGAGACTATGCTCAAGGAGAATGTGGGGAAAGCTGTTAAATCTTTGCATACAAATTTTATGGAACAACCACCTGTTAGGTCTATATATTTGTGAGCATTTCTGCATCAGCAGCTGTGTCTTTTTATGTCTTAATTTCTGCACCAAGCTGCACTATTTATCTAAAGGCTCGTACACACGTGCGATCGCAGGTCTCGAACAAACGTTTCGGACGATAATTGGCCCGTGTGGAGGCGCTTTATTGGCCAAAATGGTTGTGTGTACCTAGCTTTCTTTAACGATCGCACGGCCGCCGAACGATCGGGTCGGCCAAGTGCTCGTTCAGGAAATTTCCCTTGGCCTCGGTAGACTCCTACATCCTCCTGCGCAGAGAGGCATTCTGGATATAGAAAAAAAAAACAAGGGGCATAAATGTGAATCTGGGGTTAGCATGTTTTCTTTCTAGGAGAGAAGTTCTGACCGCATTATATGGTGTGTGCTGGTGACGATCTGTGGTCATGATGTCAATTTGAAATTTATTTTGTATATAGTTGTTACAGAATGGATAGTATAATTTTTCTTGCAACAATGTATCCAAATGTATCTTTCTGTAGGTTTGTGGCATTGATGTGCCGTCTCTAGTCTATTTAAGGGACCGTCCTTATTTTAATCGTTTGTATATGTCTGAGGAAGGTGCTCTGCACCGAAACGACTCGTGTTGTTACTTGACTTTCAATTAACACCATATATCACTAAGACTGGTTTGCACAGTTTTTTAATTCATTTATAGACTGTACGCCATTTTGCTGTAGCACCCAGCGTTGTTGTCTCTGACCTGGTATATGCCAGTAACAATCCTACACATGGAAAACCACCTTGGAATGCCAGGGAATCATTATCACTCTCCCTATTCACTGGAACACAGATAGATTCTATTAGGAATGGAGCACTGCATCCCTAGAACAATAAATAGGATTAATACTTATACAGAGTAGATTTAGATAAATGATTCAGACCAAATTACATAACCTATTACTATATGGGATTGTATTAAAATCAATCAATCATTAAAGGGCATATCCACCCTAAAAATTAACTTATTCCACATGGTAGGCCCCTTCTCTCCCGCAGTGCACTGATCCGGCTCCCTGCTTGCTGGAACTTACAAGCAGGGGCCGGACTGGCAGCCATGACTGTGATTGGCTGATAGGCAGCCAATCACAGACACAGCTGATGCAAATGTAGACGCCGCTGGAATGAAAGTCTGTAAGTAACGTTCTGTTTTTTTTTTTTAAAGAAATAACTTAGCAGTTAGGGGTGGGCAGGGGGCATCTACAATATGCCCAAAAGGCATGGAAGACAGCTATACTTTGGACAAGCACTGCAAGACAAATACAAGGAGCAGAAATGTAAGGTAACAATTTTTTTCAACTACACAGTGGGGCCAGTAGTGAGTTAAATTGTAGTTTTGGGGGGTGGACATGCCCCTTAACCATGTCCCAATGCAATAAATAAGTCCCCACTATATCAGTGAGGTACAAAGCAGGTTCATACATGGTTTCCCTTCTCTCTGTATTGGGATGTGACAGTGTAACCAGTTGGAAGATTAGTTACTATCAGTGAGGTACAAGTCAGGTCCATTCATTGTTTTCCTTCTTGAGTATAAGCTGAGAAATTTTACCTTTAAAATCATCCTGAATTCTCCCCTCAGCTTATACTGGTCTGGGCTGATCTGTACGCTTGAAGGAGCAGCTGGATAAACATACATAGCCCTGGGAAAACAAAAGCTGTACCCTGTAACATACAGAATCCTCTTGATTTTGGTGGGTTAGGCTATTGTTGTCCTGCTTACTCAGATCAGCCCAGACTGCAAGGGGAACGAAAAAAAAATGATAGAAGTAACAGGATTCAACAAACAGGCTGCTCCAAAGGAATACAGGGCACATCTGTGTATAGGATTGTGTATTGGACTTTCAGTGGGGCTGTGTATAGGACATTCTATGGGGCTGTGTATGGGACTTTCTATGGGGCTGTGTATTGGGCATTCTATGGGGCTGTGTATGGGGCTTTGTGTGGGACTTTCTATGGGGCTTTGTGTGGGACTTTCTATGGGGCTGTGTATTGGACTTTCTATGGGGCTGTGTATTGGACTTTCTATGAGGCCGTTTATTGGACTTTCTATTGGGCCGTGTATGGGACTTTCTATAGAACAGTCTGTGGGACTTTCTATGGGGCTGTGTATGGGACTTTCTATGGGGCTGTGGCTGTGTATGGGACTTTCTATGGGGCTGTACATTGGACTTTTTGTGAAGCTGTGTATGGAACTTTATATGGGGATGAAAGTCAACCCTTGGCTTATACGCGAGTCAATCGGTTTTACTTGTTTTTCAGTACCTCGATCCCTTGGCCGGTTCAGCGTTTACCAGTTGTTACATTTTACCCTTCTGCTTTTTCTTGGCTGGCTGCTCAGATTTAGGAGATGCATTTTAGAGATGCATATGGTCTCTCAGCTATAAATGCAGTAAGTAATTCATGTTCGTAAAAACTTGTGACTACAGATATTTTGTAGACCCAGAAGCCAGGAGTGTAACTGTAGGGGGGCCCAGGAGCCCACCTAATTTTCCTATGACAGATATAACCACCAGAAAACCACTTAGCTGAAGCAGGGAGAGGGGCTCCATTATAGTTTTGCTGGGGGGCCCAGTAATAAGCCACTGCCTGACGCCCATAGTTATTGCCTTGTTGGCCTAGCTAGAAATCCAGCACAGTATATTAGAACAAGAACAAACACTCAGAACAGATGATGTGCTCAACAGAGATGTTATCAGAGCTTTGTGAGAGCTACTGTTTGAGAGAACACAAAATATAATATACTATTAATGGGCAACTGTGGTCTCAAAACAAGTGAGGGTTAAATAAAAGCCTGCGGTATTTCCTTAACACTGAGCCAACAATCACATCTCTGGCTGGAGCCTGTGAGAAATTACATTGGGGTGAATGTTCAAACCTTTAAGTAGGTTGAGTCACCTGACCTCTGCCCCGCTGTCCACCCCAGGGGAGAAGCATGCTCAGTTTAATGCTTGGGAAATCAGGAAGTACCTGGGGAAAAAATTGACAGTTACGAAAGGGAAGCCTATTAATGCTAGAGATGTGATTTAGATTTTATTTTGAAGGTGTGATGGAAGGCTTTTTATATAATTCTTACTAGTTTGGAAGAATTTGAGACCACAGTTACCCTTTAAGGACTTATGTGCTATTCAGTAAAAAATGTAAGATAAATTACATATAACTGAATATTCCAAAAGCCTGTAGAATAGACAGTATACAGTATAAGACAGCTTGCAAGCTGTGTGCTTATTAAGATAAGACACTTACTGAAGGATATCCATCTGGGTTTGGATTGCAGCAGTGTCGCTCTGGGCTCTTTTAGCTTCACTGCTTAATGCTACAACATTTTGTTCATGCTCACAAATCAGCCTGTCACATCTATATCAGAAAAACATGAGAAATACAGGTTTTTAGAACATTGTAAATGAGTTTCATCCTTGTCACCAGACACCTAGTGTCTATGTATACAAATAGAAGGTTTGAAGCTACATTAAATATCCCTGTCTATTTAAATGCAATAAAGATAAATGGGGCAATATATCCCCATGGAATCAAATAACAGTGGAATGAATTAATTCAGTCAAATAAATATGTATTGCCATCTGCAAACAAACCAACTGTCAAACATTTACGACTGCAAACTATTTTTATGGGATATAATTTGGGAATATCTGGGCATCTATTTATTTTGGGGTACAGTGTTACAACTACTATATAATATAGTATACTGTATACTTTCAGTTCCACCAGCTCTGCACGCAGGATTAGGTGTATATGGTGTCCTGCAATCTGAATATGAAAGAGAAATGAGCATGTTTAACTTTTGCACATAGAAAAAGATAGGAATGGTACTCAATATGACTGTTCCTTTCTGAATTAGTTTACTGTTATCATTATAATAAATACAGTGTCTTACAACACAATGACATTTTTATATATGTCTATATATATATTGCGGGGTTGTTTGCAATAAGAGGTGCAAAAGTTTGCATTTGCTATTAATTTGTAGCAACCAATCCAATGTTGACGGGCATGTTCTCCCTTAAAACAAAAAACTGGTGAGTTGTCAGTTATCTGTCCGCAACCCTAACTACCATTTCCCCCCAGTTTATTACATTAATTTGTAACCAGGTATTGAATGCTAATTTCTATTCCTTTCTGGCTATGGTATCTGCCTCCTCAATGAGCTTTGCATATGCTTGATCATATGCAGAGGAGCTAGCAGCTGAAATAGAAGTCAGTCATTGGCTGTGATGACAATTGTCACAGCCTTGATTAACAGCATGGATGGGTGGCTCCAGCTTACTCTGCCAGAATGGAGGAAATAATTATCCTTAAATATCTGGGTAGTAATGCAGGTAATAAAGTGCAGAATATATGAGTTGGGGACAGGTAACCTACAATTGACCAGTTTGTTTTAAGGGTGATCAACATTGGATTGGTTGCTGCAATATTGCGGCAATAGTTTCTAGTAAAAAGAATTAAAAAACAATAATAATAAAGATGAAATAACATAATTTACCTTTCCTGTTGTTTTTTCAGAAGCATTTCCTTGCCCGTCAGTTCTTTTTTCAGGAAATCGAGTTCATCATCTGCCTGCAAAAAAGGAGAACTTCAGTCTAGGCTTTAACCCCTATAAAAGTATTACAGTGAACTTTACATTGTTAGATTAATCTAATGATATGTCACATTTTTGACATATAGAGATTTAAACATTTAATAAGCAAAATGATAAGGAGAAAGTTTCTTAAGCAAAGACCCAGCTTTTACATGACATAATGATTTAAATCTAAACACAAGGTATTAATATAACCAAAGTTTTTTTGTTTTTCTTTTCCAACAAGACTGACCCTCCACTTGTATAATTACTGACAACTTCACATAAGCCTGATCCACCTGTCAGCTAATCAGTGTTTCACATTTAACCCATCACTCCACCACTGAAGTTGTAAACATTGCAGTGAAATTGCAGGCTACTCTTTGTAGACATTCCCCTTTAAATATGTATACTGATAAGGAATGCATTGCATAGGGTTGTTTTACCCGCCTTTCCAGCTCTGCAGCATGTTATTTTTTTCTAACTGTGCCTTATAAAATGGAAATGTTGAAGGGTATGATATATACAGTTGTCACTTCTTCCCCTTAAAACTGAACAAATGAAAGCTACAAAATGCAAGTATTAATTATGTATATATATGTATAAAACGCATGCTGATTGGCTAAACTGAAATCAATGCAGCTTCATCATGCCTCTAATGGAAATACTAACCAGCATTTCAGCATGATAGTTTATCAAACTATCCCATCGACAATTCGTCCGATTCGGACAAACAGTTGATGCCGAAAACCCATGTGATTATTCCGGCCTGATCGACCAATACACCAAACTATCAGCCCAAAATCTTGGATGGTGTACGCAGCTTTAGATATGCTGGCAGACAATTCTCATCATGCATAGTAATTTCATCCACATTAACTACTACCTTATCTAACTGTGATGGCAAATATATAGGTTGTAAATAATTCTGGGGTAAGAATGGCTGGATGTTCTCAATAGGCAAATAAACTACATTTTTTAATGTATTTTTTACAACACGTATGATTGAGGAGGGAGGAAATAGTTGTTTTAGTTTACTTTCCTGATATTACTGTGCATGCTGGGAATTGTATGTATCCAGTCAAACCTACTCAGCAAAACCCACATTTCCTGCCTAACTGTTGATCCAGAGGAAAACAAAATAAAAAAAACATGTATGAAGGGGAAACAATTCCTTCCTGACTCCAAGTGGAAATCAGAACTATCCCTGGATTCAAAGTGCCAGAAAGTGAAGAGTAGGAGGTGTCTGTGTGTCACCTGGTCCATGTTTTTTCATGGTCCTCCTTGAGGACTCCGACATGCACAGGGGAGCCCTCCCCCTCGCTTCCTTCCACCCTCCGGATCCCTTCATGGCTGCCTCATCCCCTACCTAAAAAAAAGCTTTTCTGTAGGTTAGGGTACCCTAGCCCACCCCCAATATCCCAGTTCATTTTTTAAAACAAGCCCCAGAAATAGACTTGGCGGCCCCATTCCCTTGGTTCTCTGCATAGCAGGCAGCTGCATCTGTAATTGGCTGCCTATTAGCCAGTCACAGACACGGCTGCCAGTCTGGCCCGTTTGCAATTTCTGACAAGCAGGGAGCCAGGAGCAAAGAGCCAAGGGAACAAAAAGTGTTAAGTCATTCTGGGGCTTATTTTCAAAATCTAACATGATGGTTGGGGGTGGGCAGGGCTACTCTACACTTCAGTTTGGGGGGTGGAGATACCCTTTAAGGGAAGTTATAAAATAAAAAAAAAATAAAAAAACTCCCCTGCCTCTTACTTAGGATATTAGTTAAGATAAGAACACAAACTGCCATGTCCTTGCCCCTGAGATTTCCCTGTGGCCACCGTACTTCTCCATTGAAGTTGTGCTCAATACTGTGATCAGGCCCCACTAACTTTCAGTCCAATGACCAATGTGAAAACGCACTATACAAGAATATTTCATTCTCATTGGTCCCATTGGTCAAGCCCACTGGTTAGGACCTGGTGGTTTAGTGCAAATTTCTACAATTAGGTTGTCTGCAGGAGAGAAGAACCTCTGAAATGTAAGTTAGGAGGTGTACTTTCCATTGTCTTTGACTGTTATGTCACAGTTATTTGCAGAGGAAAGGCAATGAGAATATACAGAAGGCATACCTTAAAATATGGATGTGTCACTGGCACATTGATAGTCTTACTGCCCATGAAATTCCCATATTGTAAATCCTGAGTATGCCCCTGCTATTATATTATTGCAACATGTTCATTAAACATACCTGATGATTCTTTTGTTTAAGAATGTTACCCTCATTATCAAGTTTTTGCAAAACTTTTCTCAAAATCTTTCCTAGGTTCCTGGCAGGGAGATTAAAATCATGTCCTTCCCCATACGCCTCATTCCCTATGTAATCTTTGTAACTCAAAAGGATTTCTCGGATGTCTTGGAAAAAAAGATCCTGATTCTGCATCTTTTCTTTTAACAACTCATTGTAAATACGAGATTGTTTCAGTAACTCATCCTGAAGCTGGTTGGCTGCCTGCAATTCCTGAACTGTTATTTGAAGTTGCTTCTTTGCCTCTTCTTGCCTCTTTAACTCCTCCTGCCTGTAAAAATAAGTAATCAGTTATATTTTCTATATAAGGTAGTTCATCATTAATATATATAGAACCATGTAAACCTTGCATTAGAACTTTACCTGGTCTTTATTCAACCTAAAATAAATCTGTAACTATCCTTAGATTTTGAATTTAGTATACATAGTAACAGTTATTTTATGTTGAAAAAAAAAAACATGTCAAGTTCATCAAACCTGCAATGCAAAACCAAACACCACCTATCTAAAAGAGATAAAACACAGTCTATAACAGGTTTTACAGGCCCAGATTAATAGTATCCCCATATATATATGGGCATACTGTTAACCTGTGCCTATAAAACCAGTTAATTTTAGAGGTTTTACAATCTTTAAGTAGTGTAAGCTCATGTGTAACAGGAATCAGCAACCAAATCTCTAGCAAGGCTACAAAGAACACTGCTGAGCTACAATATCCATCGGACGATATGACAGCCCCATCCACTGTTAATTGTGCCCAACTACTGTAGCAATGCAATATGTTAGTGTAGATTTTTATGTGTTTAGAATGCTGCATTTTTGTGAAGCCATTGCCAAAACACAAGTGATACTTTGTTTTAATTAGCATTTTCTAGGCTTCAATCTTTTACAGTAACCTTTTAAAAATAAAATCGTTTATACCACACAGTTATCTTGTACATTAAACTAAAAGTGCTTTTTGTGACCTGTGTGTATTTTTTGCTATAGTATACCAAGCAACACCTATTACATACCTCATGTCCAGCATAGATTCTTTTTCCTTTTCTAGGCCCTGAATTTTGCATTGCAGCTCTCCAATTGACTGTCTGAACTGTATAGCTTGCTGTTCATGATAGCTGCAATTCTAGGGGAAAAAGGATGATAAGACCAAAATGCACCTAAAGGGGAAGTTCAGTGCAAATACATATACTTTTGAGAAAAAAAGAGCATCCTAGTCACCTTAAACCAGCCCATTAAACATTTTGTCTGTGTATTCTCTACTACTATAAATAACTACCACCTTCCTGTTTGCAGGACCCCTAATAGAAACCGTTATGGTTAACACTAGGTTATGCGTATACCACAGCTGTAACTCCCTTTGTTTCAACTTCCCTCTGTCCTGGTCCCAGCAGCAATTTAAGCAATCAAACCAAATAGGAAGAAGACTCCCACAGTAATTAACTGCAAAAATTCTTCATTTATTTTTTTTTCTTTTCAGTAAATGACTGCAGGGAGTCTCCTTCCTATTCGGTTTGATTGCAGAAACTGCTATGGTCTTTTCCTTGACCCAGGTGCCTGTGTGAATTCAGTTGCTCAGTAGAGATTTGAGATTTGAGCATATTTGTCCCATCCAACAGCCAATCAGTAGAAATTACTGTTAGGAACATTCAAAGGTAGTGTGCATTCTTGGAAGAAGGACCATTACAGAACCTGAAATGTCAGCTCACTAATGTCAACAGCAGGGAATAGCAAGGGTTAAAAAACAAATTAAACTGATTTTTCAAAATGGAAGAGAATATGTAAAATAACTAGGTCTGCATAATTCAAACTAATCATTTTAAAAATAATGATATTTTCCACTGAACTTTCCCTTTAACTGAAAATAAATTTACAGGGAGATTCAATAAAAGTTCTTATCGTTAAAAATGGTGCTAATTTTGCCCCAACCAATCAGATCTTATTTAACATTTGAAAGCTAACAGCTGATTGGTTGGTGCAAAACTAGCACTATTTTTAACAATAAGAACTTTTATTGAATCTCCCTGATTGTTTCTAAACTTTACCTTTCATTGTTTTGCTACTGTAAGACCAGTGAGGAACTGGTCAGTAGACTAATCTGATTATATTAAAGGGTGGAAATTGTGTAAAGATTTATTACATATCATTTCTGAGAAAGTCGAAATTGTTCTATTGTTCATATCTAAAAATAAAACATATTGTGTCCCACCTTATCCACAATCCAACCTAACCCATATTGATTTGCCCATATTGCTCAGGATGCTATGGGAGAAAATGTTAACCCTTACATATTTTATGAATTACTGGAAAATGTTTAGGGAAGTCGAATTAACAGGACACTGTAATGCTATACAGCATCCGGCCAATTATCAGTAGTGCAGCTGAATTTCAACAGCTGGAGGATCAATAGATGCTCCCCTCCACATGACAAAATTCCCTTAACTAATTTCAGTGTGTTTCTTTCCATCTATTACTGTAACAATAACATTTTCCAACAATCAGTTGTTAATCCCCAATTCATTTACATTTGAGTCCTTGTCCTGTGAATGTTGGTAATCCTTAGTATACTTGGTATATTTATCCACCGTGAAACCACTCTCTCTTGGGTCATCCTGCAGATTCAATCTTGATGGGTTTCCATGATCATTGGAAGGGAATTTCTGCAACATCAGGCTAGAATAGTGTACGGACGGCAATAAACTTTGCACCACTGGAACAGTATCCCTATCTGTATGAATTAAGCACAAAAAGAAAAAGATGAAGTTAAAAAATGTTTTCTTTTAGTCAACATGTTACAATATATACAACCATAAACTGATTTTATAGTCCTTTAAGTACTACATTGGTTTGTAAATCAACCTTGGTTAAGGTAAATCAACATAATATTGTATTTCGAGGGAAAAAATGTTGCTGAACATCAGCTATATAAGTAAAAAAAAAAAATCCAATGGAAACCTATATACTGACAAATGGAACAAATTACCTCCGGCTGATGCACCATTCTTGTTAGTTGCACAGTGGTAAGATAAAGAGAGCTTGTCTATGGTAAGCTGAGTTGCTTGCTCAACTTCTTCTTGCAGTTTTTGGATTTCTCTGGTTTGTGCTTCAAGCTCCTCCCTGAAAGGTTAAGATTCAATAGCTCTTCAAATAATTCTCTGGTAGAGGACAAATAAGGGCTGTGTTTAGAACACTTCTGTTATTAATGTAAACTCATTTTTGACTTGTACTATCATGTTACAGCTCAGAGATCAACCCTCCCTCTGACACAGATCACAGATTTCAGTGCAGTTTTTGTGTGAACACATCACAAATGCTCCTGTCACTAACAATGGTAAATTTTATACAAAAAAGAAAAGTAATCTTTTCAGATGTAAGACATAAAATATAAACACATATATATATATATATAAGATAAAAGTATGTATGGGAAATCGAACCTGCAACTTTCTATAATGTGTCTTTTCTAAAAAGAAAGCTTTCTACCTCTATCCAACAAGGGCTAATTGGCATGAAATCAGTACTCGTAGAATCTTTATATTTTGACAGAAACATAATAAAAACAAAAAAAAGGAAGCCTGGAGAATTGAACAAGTGCCCCAATGGTCTGTTTGTTTCCAAAACCATAACTTTATTAGTGCATCACCACTGCACATGCAGAAGGACATTTCAGTAAATGTCAGTAAAATCAGTTGACTATTTTGTATTTGCCCCAAAAATGTTGTCAGCAATTCCCGCTGATTGCTAAATAAAAACAGAGCTGCTATATATATAACGTTTGTACATATGTAGAAACTCTAGCAATATGCTAATAAAATGTCTAACCCTGCCTCATCTTAAGCACCTGTGATGCACAAATGAGTGGTAAATGTATCTACACAATCTATTCAATATCAAGACAGCACACTACTCACTTATAGTATATGTTGGTCTGGGTGTTTAAACCCCAGACCCATAGCTGGTATAGTCAAATCCACTTCAAATATACACTCTTGGATTAAACACTTGATTTATACAGTGCAACAATGTTGAATAGCGTACTCACTTATTGTAGTGGTTGACCCAGGTGCGTCTGCCCGGGGTATTTTGCATGAAACCCAAAGTTCCAAATGTCCAAGTATATTGTAAATATAGCGCACAGTGGAAAATATCACCCGATCGCCAGTCTGTTCATATTAAAAACTTCTTTATTACATAATATGGAAGTAATACAGCATGCCGTGAATCACCCGCCTGGCGCATTTTGGGCCTGAATGCGCCCTTAGTCATAGGCATATATTGCTGGTTGCTTTCCGTATTCACTATTAAAGATAATGGGGATATTAGATCAAGATTTTAAATGGAGATTGAAAGAAACTAACCGATTAGTAGACATTCACTGAAATTAGGACTCAAACTACTGCATAGTATGAAACAGAGCTGCTGGATACCAAAATACAAGAATACAAACAAACAAAATGTTAACCAAGTATTAACCAAATGTTGGGAACCACTGAGACTTGAGTCCTGGGAATCTGAAAGTTACAGTGATATATGGATACACCTCCAGACCAAGAAATTATGATAATCGGTCTTGGAAGTATGCTATGTAACATCAGTTTGATTGCCAACTCCCAAGATTTTGTTTGTTTGTATTTTTTGGTACAGTATCCAGCAGCTCTATTTCGTACTATGCAGTAGTTTATGAGTCCTAATTATAGTGAATGTCTACTAATCGGTTAGTTTCTTTGAATCTCCATTTAGAATCTCGATCTAATATCCTCAAGATCTTTAAAAGTGACGTGAGGTACACAGTATATATATTATACACTGTGCATTAGGTTGATTGGTACGGAGTAAAGTTAGACTGTTTCAGAGTAACTATGAATTAAATGAGACATATGGTATACTGTGATGGAGCTATAAAAACTATAGAAATTATAAAAAGTATGGTGTATTTCATTATGGGAAAATAGGTTATTATATGTAGCCTGTGGTTTTGGTCCCAATAGCTTTATCACAATGTTATATTTTGTTGCACAAAGTAACAATCGGATGGTTAATATTTAAATAGATACTTCTTAACTTGTACTATATATAGAGAGGTAGTATCAAAGTTTTTTATTTTAAGTCTTTTTATTGAAATTTTAAAGTTAATTAGTTGCTCCGGGCTGTGGCGAATCACACTCCAAATAGTTATCACTCCCCCAAATGGGAGGGAGGTCAGTGTGTAAGACACAATTTCAGCTACGGAAAGCAACTAGCAATCTATGCCTATGACTAAGGGCACATTCAAGCCCAAATACGTGAGACGGGTAATTCACGGCATGCTGTATTATTTCCATATTGTGTAATGTTAAAGTTAAAGTTTTAATCTGTTTTTAAAAAGACCGGAGATCAGGTGATGTTTTCCAGTTTGCGCTACCCATTAATTTACAATATATACGTAGAAACTTTAGCCTTTTCTAGAAACATGATGGAAACAAACAAAAAAAAAAGCAAGAAACTCAGGCAGTTGACTATTTTGTATTGTATGTATGTATGTATAATTTTATTTATAAAGCACCACTTGGGTACACAGAGCTGTACATTATAAAATACAGAGAATACAAACAAGGGGATAAGTGCAAGCCATTATGCAGATAGATAAAAATTAAAGAGCTTACAATCTAAGTATTGTTTTATTAGTAAACTGGGAGGGTTAACCTTGATGGGCTTGGTGTTCCTAAAATCATGGAATTTACATGGTGCGCACAGTTACATTTGGAATATCTGTTGTATTCAGTTAGATCAACTGGACTTAAAAGTTTAGTTCTTGTAGACGTTTTGCAATGTAACAAAAGCAATGTGGACTACCAGTGGAAACAGATACTTTAAATGCTAAGTTAATAGTATGTTTATACTTAGTACATTTCTAATGGTAACACTTGGTATCTACTCCCTAGACAAGGGGAAAGAGGAGAGGAGCACCTACATAGGTTTCCTTCTGGTTCAAGAGCATCTGCCCTGAAGCCTTTGCTAGTTCCTCTATTTAGCGTCCTCCTTATAGGCGCTATCAAACACTGTGCGATTATTTTTCCAATACCCATGTATTCATAGGAACTTACTGTTCCTTACTGGTAGTCTGGGTGCGGTCTGCCCCAGACCCTTCGCTAGGTCCGCATCAGCTGCTTCACTAGTCATCCGACTGGCTTTCTCAATTCAAAATGAGTTGTTGAAGAATCTATTGGCAATTTTGTACTCTGGAATACTGTCTGCCATGTATAATGCTGTTTTGACACCTTACACCTGTACCTGCATCTTAAGGAAAAAGGACATACCTTTGAAGATTGTAATGTTAACATATTGGCAAAGGAAAATGACTGGTTCAAGAGAGGTGTTAAGGTAGCCATTCATGTGAAAATAAAGAAACCAAGTTTGAATAGAGGTGTGTGTGTGTGTGTGTGTGTGTGTGTGTGTGTGTGTGGGGGGGTTGACACAAACTGTCCGCAGTGTACATTGCCGTTTTGACACCTTACCCTGGGCATTCCTATTACACCTCTTAGCCACAATGCAATCACACCTTGCATTCAGAAGGTCCATAATGCCTGGCTGTGATATGCTAATTGGGACTTTCCAGGGTACATAATTGCCAACAGATTCTTGTACAAGTCATTCTGAATTGAGAGAGCCAGTCGGATGACTAGTGAAATATCTTCAAGAACTAAACTTTAAAGGCTCGTATACACACTTGATCTTTGATCGAGGCACTACCCCTGACAGCAGAGCCGTACACCCAACGAACGGCCGTTTCGGCCAAGAATCGTCCTTGTATGAGGCGGATCAACGATGTACCGCTCTGCCATCGGGGGCCGTGCCTCGCTCGAAAATCGAGCGTGTGTACGAGCCTTGAGTCCAGTTGATCTAACTGAATACAACAGATATTTATCTTTCGCTATAAACAGAACCTAGAAATGAGTTGTACTGGCAATAACATGGAAGCCTTCTTTGTTGCAGAATCTTTTACTTACTAAATGCAACTTACTAGAGAAGAATCTTACAATGTATAGGTGTTCTAGGGAGAAATGCTTTCACATTAGGATTAAAATTTTTTAGTTTAGTTCTCCTGTAAATTCTATTCATGCTATGGCATTTCCCGAACAGTGCTGCCTTTGTATTTTGCCTAATAAAAAAGGCTGATAAAAAATATTTGTGGAGTTCCTGATACTGTCATTTTAAAAACTTCCAGTTTTTAAAATGGAATTGCTCCAGTGTTCATGCTTTAAGTAATTCTTTCCAGTTCACTTCTTTTAAGTGACAATGTTCTTCCAACAATTAAAATCTAGGACATTTGCTATATTCATATTTTGAAATGTTTTATTGAAAGTACCTTAATGCCTGGAGATTTTTGCTTGAC
Source organism: Hymenochirus boettgeri (assembly GCA_019447015.1). Lineage (NCBI taxonomy): Eukaryota > Metazoa > Chordata > Amphibia > Anura > Pipidae > Hymenochirus > Hymenochirus boettgeri. The sequence goes on from CM033469.1 coordinate 152,394,700, forward strand.
ATTATTGTTTTAGCATCTGGAAGACAAAAATCAAATGTGTAAGAAAAGTAACATAGAAGATCATCTCATGCGTAACATAGAAGATTACTGTATAGTATGGTATTAAGATGTGTTAATGTCTTAGTACTACCATTCCCATAATTTATTCTCTGCATAATTTAGAAAATTGCAGGAATACTTTTTAAGATATCTAAATATTGCTGGGATTTTATTGTTTGTAGCAAATTAGCAATATACCAATTTAGTATAATCTTCATCATTCAGAAAAAACATGCTATCCAGTTTATATCATATAGTTTAATCAGGTCTGGCCTACTAGGATGTAGCAGCCTCTGTTGTCTTATGACTTGTGTCCTCCACTCTTAAGCTAGGTACATACAATGCTGATAAAGCCCCGATAACGTTGGATACCGTTGGATCCTTCCTGACTCCTAACAGCAATTGGAAAGAATCCCTGGATCAACCAGAACTCCATTGTATATATTAATACCAGTAATTCTTAATATCTTTTAGTTTTAGAAACTTATCTAGCCCACTTTTAAAGCTATTTAATGAACTTGTCATTACCACATCTGCTGGAAGACAGTTTTACTGTTCTTACTGTAAAGAAAACTTTCCTAACTTGGAGATGAAACTTCTTTTCAATCTTAAAGGATGCCCACGAGTCCTTTGATATTACCTATTAGTGAACAATGCACCATAGCATTTATTGTATGGCCCATTAACACATTTGTATAAAATGACCATATCCCCACGCAAACGCCGCTTCTCCAATGTAAACAGCCCTAACTTGTCTAATCTGCCTGCATAGTCAAGCCCCCCTATTACCCTTATTTTAGTTGCCCTTCTCTAAACTCCTTCCATTTTCAAGATATCCCTTTTGTATATGGGATTCTAAAACTGCACTGCATATTCCAAATGATTCCTTGTAAAGTGCCAGTGCCTTGTAAAGAGGGAGAATAATATTTTTCTCTCTTGAATCTATTCCACTGTTAATGCAAGGTTGCTATCTACTAGAACCCCCAAATCTTTTTCCATTAGAAATTCACTTAACACAGTTATTTATAATGTAGGTGGCACAAAGATTGTTAAAGGATAAGTACACTGCAAAATCAAGTTGCGCTCAATTGGAAGCTGCAGCTTTAAAAATACTTTTTCCATATTTTTTTCCCCCAAGCCCCTCCAGAGCTTACCTTTGTAGATTCAAAGTTGCTGACATCTTAGCTCCCCCCTTCGAGATTTTCAGCTACCTCCTGATTCGTCAGCCTCAATTGGTAAGGCATTCAACATGAGGTCAGTGCATGCACGAGATGACATCACACATGCGAGCTTGCACTGTGACACATGGAGCACACAGGCCTTACCAATTGAGGCTGATGAATCAGGAGGTAGCTGAAAATCTCAGAGGGGCGGAGCTAAACATTCAACTAAGGAGAAACAAGATGTCAGCAACTTTGAAAGATAAGCTCCGGAGAGGCTTAGGGGAAAAAAAATATGGCAAAAGTATTTTTAAAGGGCATCTATAGTGGGAAAATGAACTTTTTTTTCTTTCTTTCCATGTGTTCTTTAATTCCCCACAACCCCCAGAGTGTCGTCACTTTTTTCAGATTCCCTCTCTGTTCTGAGATACACCAGTTAGAAGAATACAAGATTGCATTCCTCTACTCCTACTTCGACTGTCTATCACATCCCTGTGACGTGATCCCTCCTCCCTGCTCTGTAATAAACATAGAGATAACAGCATTAGCAGGGGGAGAGAGGTAGCTTTGATGGTAGATATAAGGTTGCACTTGACCCCCCTTCTTAATAGCTTTCACTGATTGATGATGGGTCACAAAGTGAGAGATCGTAAACTGTACTGTTCTCCTTCTTCCGTGTCTCCAGGACAGCTTGCTTTCTATTGGCCACTGTGCATGGGTGTGTTTTTCAGGATGTTGAACTTTTAACTCCTACTGCACATGATAAGCTTGTCGGTTAGCCGGAGTTGAGACATGGAGGAGGTAACAGAGGGGAGGGAGAAGGGGGGAGTTCTGTACACAGATCTGACACCATGGTTAAACAGTCACTAACATAGATAGGATTAAGGCAGCACAGAGTACATGAATTTAACTTTGCAAAGGGGCAATGTGTTTTTTTCACTATAGATGCCCTTTAAAGCTGCAGCTTCCAATTGAGCATAACTTGATTTTACAGTGTACTTATCCTTTAAACCCCAAATGCATCAACATACATTTATCAACACTGAATCTTATCTGCCATTCTGCTGCCCATTTTGATAATCTATCTAGGTCTGCAGCAATTGCACATCATTTGAAGTTTCCAAAGGTCTGCATAGCTTAGTGTCATCTCAATGAGACCTTCACTCTGATTAATCTATTTGAAAAAATAAGTGTTGAAAATAATCAATGTGGTGAAAAGGTGGTTACTTTGAAGAATCTAAATATAAAGAAAAATGGAAAGACAAATCTGGATAAATGGATACATTACTTTTATACATTACGTGGCATACTATAAATAAAAGCATCTACCATAAAGCAAGTTGTAAGGACAAGACATTCTTGAGTAAAAAGCTGTCCCCGGCGTGCCATTTATATTGTGAAATACTCTGGAAGAACCAACTTTGTTTTGTGTTTTGAGAGCACCTCAATGGCTAGGACAAAAAATCAAATGCTAAGCTATTTTCGGTCTACAACATTATTAAGTTACACTCCAAGGAAAGAATTTAAAAATAGAAAAAACGTCTGCAATATGATCTTCAAAGAAATTAGTACTTTGAAAAGTAAAACCTTACGGTAAATAAAATAACTTTCCTATAAGGAATATTATTTGTGTTTAGATAAAATTATCCCATGCCTGTTAAGAATAAAGCAAAGTATATTCAAAATTGCAATTGTGGGAAAATTAAAAATAATATTTTGAATTGTTTTTATTGACCCGAATAGTGCTGACATCACTCACAAAAATCAATTATTGGACTGGCTACATAGTTTTAATGTACCTATTTTTAAAGTCAAAACCATAGTAAGTCAGGTTACATGAGCCCCCAGGGCCCCTACAATATGGCTACACAAAATGGATAAAATTAAAAATAGTTTGGTAATGTACAGACAGCAGCTAACGGCTTTTCTAGTCTTAAGGACTAGGCCACACTGGCCAGATTTTCACGTGTTTCAAGAATGCGATCGCGCATGCGATTTCAAGTATAATGGAAATCTTGGGAATGCGAAAATTCCTGCGATTTCCGATGCACGTGCAATTTTTGCTCATCCATTTCCATTTTGATAACACATGCGATCACAATTTTTTTGTGCAATCGCACGAGTTACTTATAACTGAAAATGGTCAAATTCGTGACAATGTAACAAAATCACACACGCAATAAAGTGCGATAACGGACGCTTCCAGTGCATTGCAGTGCGGCCTCTGTCTTAAGCTCCGTTAACACCTTTGCAACAATGCACCAAGGGTTAACGTGGCTTTAAAGGGCATGTCAACCCCCAAAACTAAAATGTGTCCCTTTCTCCTCTGCTCCTTATGCAAAGTCCAAAAAAGTGAAGAGTATGTGCTTTCTGTGTGTAATCCGGTGCCTGCTACTTCCTTGTCCTATTTGAGTATACCTTTAATGGCTAACAATGATAAAGGCATAAAACTTCCTTAAGCCACATATCATATCAGTTTACATAATAATGGAAAAGTAAATTGCTTTGACAAGTGTTAGTTCTGTATGAATTCAAACTTTTCCCTAATCCATTTCCACTCCTAAAGATGAAACCTCTTTTTAAAACTATCCCAGCTTTGTTTTTATTTTTACATGAAGATTTTTTATATTAAAACAATGTTTGCATGTCTAGAGTATGTTCACTCAAAAAAAAGCAATAAAGGTAAATCACCTCTTCCCCCTCCTTTTCCCTGCCTCTAAAAAAGATTCTGCCTTCCCTCCAAGCTATTTTACAAGCTTGCACATGCTCAAAGGAGGCACCTAGAATAGCAGTAATAGTAGAAACTAATAGTAGTTCAAAATATGTTTCTACAGTGGGCAACATAGATTTGATCTGGCAAAATTTATCTTTTATAACCTTTTTTGTGTTGAAATGCATCATAATAATGAGGCTGTACTGCAAGGAATAGTTTAAAAAGACCCAAATGGTCATTACCATTAGTGCATATTCATTAGGCACTTGACCAACCTAGCATTTGCCAGAAGGTATACATCACCTGACACAAAGTAATCTCATAACAAAGCTTTCTTGAATATGCCAGTTGGCACATAAACTTCTAATACAGACTATATAGTGCAATATTCTTCCTAATTTGGTAATTTTGTGTTTGTGGTGGTTTTGCTTAAAGTGATGGCTATTTAATGTTTTGTAAAAGAAGTAGGAAAAGCAGTACCAGGAAAGCAAGACTCTAAGCGGACGTCTTCTAATGCTAGTTTTATTCACATAACATGTTTCGGGTTCAGCCGCTACCGCTCTGGGTAAAAGTCCTGTTTGCAATTTAATATCGCATTTGCAAATGTGGGTAATAATGTGGTGTATAATACTAGGTGCATAATACTATTCCTAGGTGTATAATACTAGATGTATAATACTAGGTGTATAATACTAGAGGTATAATACTATTCCTAGGTGTATAATACTAGGTGTATAATACTATTTCTAGGTGTAAAATACCAGGTGTATAATACTAGGTGTATAATACTATTCCTAAGTGTTTAATACTAGGTGTATAATACTATTCCTGTGTGTATAATACTATTCCTACTTTCTATGGGGCTGTGTATGGGACTTTCTATGGGACTGTGTATGTGGCTGTGTATGGGACTTTCTATGGGGCTGTGTATTGGACTTTCTATGGGGCTGTTTATGGTACTTTCTATAGGACTGTGTATGGGGCTGTGTATGGGACTTTCTATGGAACTATGGGGCTGGCTATGAGAGAATGTCAACCCTTGGTTTATACTCGAGTCAAGCAGTTTTCTTAGTTTATCAGTTAAAAGTAAGTACCTCAGTTTATATTTGGGATGGTTTATACTCGAGTATGTACGGTATGTATGAACGCATTTATAATTGTACGATCGCTGTGTATTGGACTTTCTATGGGACTTTTTATGGGGCTGTGTATGGGACTTTCTATAGGGCTGTGTATGGGACTTTCTATAGGGCTGTGTATGGGACTTTTTATGGGGTTGTGTATGGGACTTTATATGGGGCTGTGTATGGGACTTTCTATGGGGCTGTGTATGGGACTTTCTATGGAACTGTGTATGTGGCTGTGTATGGGACTTTCTATGGGGCTGTGTATTGGACTTTCTATGGGGCTGTGTATTGGACTTTCTATGGGGCTGTGTATTGGACTTTCTATGGGGCTGTGTATGGTACTTTCTATAGGACTGTGTATGGGGCTGTGTATGGGACTTTCTATGGAACTATGGGGCTGGCTATGAGAGAATATCACAAATTCTTCGGCCCGAAGTTAAGGCTACCAGAAGGAGCACCTTATATGATAAATTCACCAAGGATGCTTCGGTTAGAGGCTCGAATGGTGGAAGAGTTAGAGACTTTAATACTACTGTTAGATCCCATTGAGGACATCTATTCTTTTTTGGAGGTTTAATCCTTACAACTCCTTGAAGGAACTTTTTGATTAAAGGTTCTGTAAAAAGAATTTCTCCTCTGATCGCAGAAATTGCCGAAATCTGCAACTTGATGGTATTGAAGGATAGTCCTCTATCAAGGCCTTCTTGGAGGAACTCCAATATCTGAGGTATTGACACTTGCATTGGATGAAATCCTAATTTATAGGCCCAAGAATGAAAAACACTCCAAATTTTATCATATCTATTTATAGTAGAACTTTTTCTGGCCTTCAGAAGAGTCGAAACTACTTTAGAAGAGCATCCTAATTCAGAGAATCTCCTCCTTTCAATTTCCATGCTGCTAGATTCAATCCTGCCGGATTGGGATGTAGTAAATTGTCTTGAAATAGGAGATCCTTCTGAGGAGGAAGGTGAAATGGCCCATCCACTGCTAACCTTTTGAGTAATGGATACCAAGGGCGACGCGGCCAATCTGGAAGGACTGCTATAATTATTGTATGAGACATCAGAACTTTTTTCAGGACTTTGAATATTAGAGGGATTGGGGGAAAGATGTAAGCAAACATCCCGTTCCAATCCTGACTGAGGGCGTCCACTGCCAGAGCTTCCTTGTGATGGTACCTGGAGAAAAATGTTTGGATCTTTTTGTTGAATACTGAGGCCATCAGATCGATGTCCGGAAGACCCCACTTCTTTGTTAGGGTAAGGAAAATTTGAGGATTCAAGGACCATTCCCCCTGATCTATCTTGGCTCGAGAAAGATAATCGGCTAAACGGTTGTCTGTTCCCGGAACATACTGTGCTGTGATATCCAAAAGATTTTTCTGGGCGAATTCTATTATCGGTTTCAGCTCGATCATCATTCCAAAACTCTTCGTTCCCCCTTGCTTCCTTATATATACCGCTGCCGCCTGATTGTCTGTTCTGATACGGACTGACGTCCCCTTCACTACTTGTCGAAACGCCTCTAATGCCTGAAAAATTGCCCTTAATTCTAGAACTCCCGAAGGAAGGAAAGGTAAGTTTTTTGGCCAAAGTCCTTGAACTGAGAATTGAAGAGTGTGAGCTCCCCAACCGGTAGCTGAAGCGTCTGTAAACACCTCTATCCATTGGGGATCTGATAAAGGAGTCCCTTTGCGGAGATTGGCTGGGTATGTCCACCATCGAATGTAGTTCTTTAGATGAAAAGGCAAAAAAATTTTTTGGGTCCAGTCTTGGGAAAGATTGTCCCAACTGTCTAGGAAATGAAATTGTATCGGTCTCATCTGCCAGGCTGCCCATTTTACTAGTCCTATAGTTGAGGAGAGAGTCCCTAAAAATGCCATATATTGCTTGGCTGACATTGTTGTAAGAGACAAAATTTTCTTCGCTAGGCGAGTTATAGTAAGGATCCGTCTTGATGGTAAGAAAACTAGATCCAGAATTGTATTTATGGTGGCTCCTAGGTACACCAGGGACTGAGATGGTTGAAGTTGGCTCTTCTCGAAATTTACTATCCATCCGAACTTCTGTAGGAATAGTAAGACCCGATCTCTGTCCTGAACTAGTTGGTTGACTGTTCTTGCCACAATCAATAAGTCGTCCAGGTAAGCATAAATCTCCACTCCCAGTTGTCTTATTTTTGCAATTAATACCACCAGAACCTTTGTAAAGGTCCTGGGAGATGTGGAAAGGCCGAATGGGAGACTTTGAAATTGATAGTGACGACCTTCCAGGGTAAATCGTAGAAAACTTTGATGTTCTGCTGCTATTGGTATATGAAGGTAAGCGTCTTTCAAATCTATTGTACATAGCCAGTCCCCTGGAGTTATGGCTGTACGAACTCTCTGCAAGGTTTCCATCTTGAACCTCCTGCATACAATAAACCGATTTAGACGCCTTAGGTCTAAAATTGGCCGAAAATCCCCGGTCGCCTTTGTGACTAAAAATAGTTGAGAGTAAAACCCTTTTCGATATTGAGTTTTCGGAATTTGAACTATAGCTTGTTTCTTTAAAAGATCTTGAACATACACTCTCAGTGTTTCCGCTTTTTTCTTCTCCACAGGAACCTTTGTAGCTAAGAAAAAATTGTTTGTTGGTTTGTAGCGAAACTCTAGACGATACCCCTTTGCTATAGTTGAGATAACCCAGGCATCTCTCACATTTTTTGCCCATACTTCCTGAAATTGTTGAAGCCTGGCACCCACAGGAGTAGTATGGAGGAGTAGACAGTCCTGATATCATAAGGGCTTGATCTGTTTAGGCGATCTAGAAGAGATTGGTCTTTGGGGACGAAAAAGACTGAATTGGCCTCCTTTCCAGTTCGCTGACCTAGAAAATTCCTTGCCTGGACGATAAGATCTCGAGTCATCTCTCCTTTTGCCGAAAGATCTTTCCGGCTGTCTTTTGAATTCTCTAAACTTTCGGTTACCCTGGGGAAGAAAGTTGGTTTTACCTCCTGTGGATTTAGAAATAATGTCATCCAAATCTTTGCCGAATAATCTTTCTCCTTCAAAGGGAAGTTTACATAGAGTGTTCTTAGAAGGGGTATCGGCAAACCAAGTTCTGAGCCAAAGTGCTCTTCTAGATGCGACCGATAAAGCCATCTCTCTTGCAGACAGCTTTACTAAATTTGCTGAAGACTCTAGAGCAAAATTCGTGGCCAGTTGGAATTTTGAAATAGAATGAATAATTGTGTCTCTATCAGTACCATTTCTTAAAGATTCTTCCAATTTTTCAGTCCAAACTGAGAGACATTTAGAGACTGATACCAATGATGTTGCTGCTTTGCACCCTGCACCGGCTGTAATATACATTTTTTTAAGGTCAGACTCCATACGCCTGTCCATAGGGTGTCGCAATGCTGAGGCATCATCAATGGATAGGGCTGTTCGTTTAGAGAGACGGGCCACTGGGGCGTCCACTAGGGGAGGCTTGTCCCAACAAGATACCTTCTCTGGAGGGTAAGGGTATAGCTTTTCAAATTTACTTTCTATAGGGACCCTTCTAGAAATCTTTTGCCATTCAGAAGAAATTAGTTCTGCTATCTCAGAATGAATTGGAAAATAATTCTTTTTCTTTTTCTGAAAAAGTGTCGATGTAGAAGGTTGTTTATCTTCTACAATCTTTAAAGTATGTCTAATAGACCTTATTAGGGATGGAACCTGTCTCAAATCAAACCCTGATTCGTCCGCCTCATCTTCTGAGGATGAACTTGATGCAGATGAATGGTCTGGAGTAGCAGAGTGGGGTTCAGGAGTTGAAACAATTCTAGAAGTGGATGGTTGGCTTTCTTTAAAACCCTGCGCCACAGCCTGAGTGATCCAACCTAAAATATCCGCTGGTTGGACAGAAGGAACTCCAATAGGTTGACTTTCTTGCACAGGTTCTACTTCCCCTTTAAAAAACTGTTTGATACAATCAGCACAAAGGCGCTTGTCTTTGAATGCAGGATTAAAGCAAGTCTGGCACATGGGAACATCATGCTCTTCAGATGAGGAAATTCTAGCCCTCTTCTTCCCATGGCTGAAATACAATAAAACAAGGCTTAGAATATAAGCTATAGCCATAAACATAAAACTCCTCAGATAAATAAAAAGAAAATACTCTTCTTACCACCTCCTAGGTGACTTAGAGCCTCTGGCAGCCGGATCCATAAGGGTTCCGAAAAGCCTGCAAATTCCACAGATTGCCGGTTCAAAGGCAGCATGGTGTCGGAGAACGCCGGTAAAATACTTCCGGCGCATACGCATGACGTCAGACGTTGATGCGCGATGACGTCACGCAGCGCGGAGGTGCGGAAGTCCCGGCTGCCAGATAGTAGGTGGTTCCTGCCTGAGAACGCGCATGGCGTTCACACTGGCTCGGACTTCGGCCACGGAGGAGTACAGAGGCCGGAAAGGTGTAGGCGCACGGCACAACACGTCTATCAGGTTAGATCAGAGACAGAGAAGAAAACAGACTACAACCGGAATGTGGGAGGAGGAGCAATTTATAACGTCCAGTGAAGTCTGTTTTCTTCTGATTGGAGGCGGGGAGCTACACCCATTATGTTTTGCTGCGCAGGGATGGCCAGGAAAGTAGGACTACACTGAATAAGAACCTTTTACCAGCCTACTGGATACATAGTTACACCTGCTATTACCTAGATAGTAGGACAACACTGAATAAGAACCTTTAAACCAGCCTGCTGGATACATAGTTACACCTGCTATTACCTAGATAGTAGGACAGCACTGAATAAGAACCTTTATACCAGCCTGCTGGATACATAGTTACACCTGCTATTACCTAGATAGTAGGACAACACTGAATAAGAACCTTTATACCAGCCTGCCGGATACATAGTTACACAATAAAATCTTTTACGTCTTTCCTCATTTTAGGGCACCAGAGAGAACAGGCAAGAAGATCAAAAGTTTAACTAAAACCAGGGTGACTGGCTTGCTTGGAACACTGAGTATATCGAAGGATAACATTCCATAGAGAAACTGGAACAAAGGTTTTGCTTGGAGATGTGTCAGGAGGAGCAGAATTTTGTGCAGCTTGAATTCTAGAACAGAGCCGAAGAGAGGCTAGGACTTTATTATTCGGGATAATGGGACCCTTATCTTGATTAGAAGAGTCTGAAGCAACAAATGATCTGGAAAGGGCTTCTGCTTTTTTATTTTTGGAGCCAGGTTGGTATTTGATAAAGTTGACCCAGGAGAAGAATAAGGACCAACGTGCTTAGCGGGGATTTAGCCTCTTAAGATTCTAAATGTATTTGAGGTTCTTATGATCGGTAAAGATGGTAATAGGGAAAGGGGTGCCTTCTAATAAGTGACGCCATTCCTTGAGGGCTAACTTGATGACAAGAAGTTCCCGGTTTCTGACATCATAATTCTGCTTGTTGGGAAGGAACATTTTAGAAAAATTAGCACAAGGATGTAGTTTCCTTTTCACACCATGTCTTTGAGAAAGGACAGCTCCTGCACCCAAGTCGGAGGCATCAACTTCAATATAAAAGGGAAGGCTGGGATCCGGATGAACTAAAACTGGTGCACAGGCAAAAGCTTCCTTAAGTTGTTTGAAGGCTTCTAGGGCTGCAGGGGACCATGAATTAGGCCTACCACCTTTGCTGATGAGGGCTAAAATAGGAGAAATTATAGACAAGAACTCTTTAATGAACTGTTTGTAATAGTTGGTAAAGCCAATGAATCTTTGTGTGGCTTTGGTTCCCATTGGAAGAGACCACTCTTGAATGGCTGAAACTTTAGCAGGGTCCATCAGGAAGCCTTGGGCAGACACAATGTAGCCAAGAAAGGGTACTTGAGAAAGTTCAAAGAGGCACTTTTCCAGCTTGGCATAAAGATTATTTTCTCTTAGTCATAGTAACACTTAACATGAAGACGATGTGAAGGTAAATCTTGTGAGAAGATTAAAATGTCATCCAGATATACAACTACTGAGATACCTAACAAATCATGGAAAATGTTGTTCATAAATTCCTGGAACACAGCTGGAGTGTTACAAAGGCCGAAGGGCATTAAAAGATATTCATAGTGACCATCCCGAGTGTTAAAGGTGATTTTCCACTCGTCACCTTTGCGTATTAGTTTTTTTTCCCCTCCCGAACATCAGGTTTAGTGAATATTTTAGCACCTTTGATCTGATCGAACTGTTCAGAGATAAGGAGAAGAGGATAACGATTCTTAATAGTGATCTTGTTTAGACCCCGGTAGTCAATGCAGGGATGTAGACGGTAGACCTCTGTCCTTCTTTTCAACAAAAAAAAATCCAGCTCCAGTTGGGAAAGTGGAAGGTTGAATGAATCCCTGGGACAAATGTTCTATAATGTACTCTTTCATGGCTTGCGTTTCTGGAGCGGGACAAAGGGTAAGTGCGTCCTCAAGGAGGCATAGTACCAGGGAGGAAATCGATGGGGCAGTTGTAGGATCAGTGAGGCAAGGTAAGTAGGCACACAGGATCAGGCAAGGTAAGTAGACACACTGGAACAGGCAAGGTAGGTAGTCTCACGGGATCAGGCAAGGTAAGTTGTCACACTGGATCAGGCAAGGTAAGTTGTCACACTGGATCAGGCAAGGTAAGTAGACTCTCTGGATTGCTCTAGGTAAGTAGCCTAGCAGCCGGGGTAGCGAAAGCTACAAACAGGCGCCAGGTGGCAGACAATTCAGAATGGGAATTTGTATGGGTTTTTATTGCAAATATCAGGTCATTAACACTCTCAAAGGCTAAGAAGATTTGCTGCATCAAGATTGCAGCAGTAAGGAGTGAGATCAGCTCTTATTGCATTACTCTATATCATACATTGTACAGTATTTATCATTGTAATTTACATGTTTTTAGAAACAAAGGCAACATTTTCCAAATGGCATTTATCCCCTGAATACCTGGATACTACAGTATATATGCATAAAAATACCAATATCACTACAGACTCGGAGAGTTAAGTTCTCCTTTAAAGGCATGCAAATATGTTAGCAAGGCATTGTATGCTGCAGTTTGAGAAATTTTCTAAAAAAGTAGAACCCTTTAATAATAACATAAAATTAAATGATGCAATAAGTGGCCAAAATAACTGGCTTCAAACTATTGCCATGTATTTCTGGTCTTTTGCCAAGAAAGAGAAAAGGCCACATTTAAAATAGAGGTTTGTAATGTCAAAAAATTGACTGGAATATTCCATATTGATTGCGGTCTTACACAAAACATTTTACTTTTAATATCCCTAATTTTAAACAGTTACTGTGAATTCATCCTGTTTCCAATTAATTGAAATGTAATATTAAAAATAACCTATAGCAAGATGAATTACAGCTCTGCATACAGGAGGATAATCCCATTCACATAGGTATTTAAACAGTTCCTAAGACAGACAATTAGCAATAATGTAAATTACTAGAAACAGATATTACATCCCTTTCTCAAACAGCTTGTGTTGCCATTACCATATTGCTCCTTTCAGGTTTTGATTGCTCAAATCAAAATAACGTGTTCTATAGCCTGTGCTATGCATGTTGGTTCAACTGTTACAATACATTAGAAATGCCATACTTTCTATATTATTAAAAATTTTAGCCAAAAGATTTGTAAGCCTTCCATCATGTTAAAATATCAGCAGGGTCCTAACCTAGCCTAACAAACTAACTAAAGCTAACCTACGGTAACCATATAAATGATTTTAACAACATCATATCTGTTACTATGGAAAATTAATTCATGACCGGTCAAGAAAAAACACTTTTTTCACCCCTCCACTGTCTGTCGGACGCCTTTCTTCTTCAGTGCAGGGGTGCCGCCTAAGACAAATGCCTCACTCTGCCTCATGGTAGATGTGGTCCTGACACCAACCCCAGATTAATGGAAATCCAGAGGAAGGAAAATGTGAATATATTTTTTTAATGTCTCTATACAGTTCTATATTACAGATAAGGACTCTCAGACAACCCCACTTCATACTCATAAGCCACATTCCTTCTACCTATGGTATCATGGTATTAACTGACTAGTGAGATGAAATGAATGGTAATGCCTTTTTGTTAATTGCCCTTTCAGCAATATGGTCTTGCATGGTTACATGGGAACTTTATAAATATCTAAACTAATGCACATAATACCTCCTTAAAAAAATACAACGAAGAAGTACAGTATGTAGTTTACAGCAAAGGCAGAAGTATTTGTACCTTATCTTTATACATCTTCTTGGCATTCCTTAGGTCTGAACGCAACTGGGAGGCATTGGACTCCAGATGAGCAATCTGTTCCAAAAACTTTTCAACCTGCTCTCTTGTTTGCTCTCTAAAAGGAACAAACAGGTTCAGCTACAGTATATTGCTGGTCAAAAATGGCATTCACTAAGCAATCATATCACTTAAATTTTATGTGATAATGTCCTGTTTCATTCTCCTTTTACCCCCTGCAATAAGATTTTCCATACATCTATCACTAATGCAAGACCGGAATCATTACTTTCATCAGCTAAAAATCCTTTTAGTCTGTATCTTTATAGTATTTAAACATAGTTATTGCTTAACATAGGTGTCAAGTGAAAAAACATGCAAGCTTGGTTCCCAACAACATGCTGTAATAAGAGATTGTGGCATGTTCTTCAAAGGGATTAACTAGAAAATACACACTGTTGCAATCTAATTTAAAGAAGAATGAAACCTACAATACAAATGTAGCTACACAGATCCCATAATTTTCACTTAGTAAAACCATTTGTCTACTACCTCAGAATTCAGCCTCTTAGTGTAGAAGTCATTTTTATACTATTTTGGATTAATGGCATCTATGATGTCACTGATGCTTCTTCTTGCCTCTTTTTGGTGATCACATATGCAAAACTTCTTCTACACATGCTTATGTTCTATGTGTTTGAGTCCCCATTTCCCTTCATGTTAAGCTGTATGTAATAGTTGTCTCCCAAAGTCCCTGGGACCTGCCAGTGTCTCCCATCCTACCTTTCAGAGGGAGCTCATATTATTAGCTGATTTGGGAGACTATGCTCAAGGAGAATGTGGGGAAAGCTGTTAAATCTTTGCATACAAATTTTATGGAACAACCACCTGTTAGGTCTATATATTTGTGAGCATTTCTGCATCAGCAGCTGTGTCTTTTTATGTCTTAATTTCTGCACCAAGCTGCACTATTTATCTAAAGGCTCGTACACACGTGCGATCGCAGGTCTCGAACAAACGTTTCGGACGATAATTGGCCCGTGTGGAGGCGCTTTATTGGCCAAAATGGTTGTGTGTACCTAGCTTTCTTTAACGATCGCACGGCCGCCGAACGATCGGGTCGGCCAAGTGCTCGTTCAGGAAATTTCCCTTGGCCTCGGTAGACTCCTACATCCTCCTGCGCAGAGAGGCATTCTGGATATAGAAAAAAAAAACAAGGGGCATAAATGTGAATCTGGGGTTAGCATGTTTTCTTTCTAGGAGAGAAGTTCTGACCGCATTATATGGTGTGTGCTGGTGACGATCTGTGGTCATGATGTCAATTTGAAATTTATTTTGTATATAGTTGTTACAGAATGGATAGTATAATTTTTCTTGCAACAATGTATCCAAATGTATCTTTCTGTAGGTTTGTGGCATTGATGTGCCGTCTCTAGTCTATTTAAGGGACCGTCCTTATTTTAATCGTTTGTATATGTCTGAGGAAGGTGCTCTGCACCGAAACGACTCGTGTTGTTACTTGACTTTCAATTAACACCATATATCACTAAGACTGGTTTGCACAGTTTTTTAATTCATTTATAGACTGTACGCCATTTTGCTGTAGCACCCAGCGTTGTTGTCTCTGACCTGGTATATGCCAGTAACAATCCTACACATGGAAAACCACCTTGGAATGCCAGGGAATCATTATCACTCTCCCTATTCACTGGAACACAGATAGATTCTATTAGGAATGGAGCACTGCATCCCTAGAACAATAAATAGGATTAATACTTATACAGAGTAGATTTAGATAAATGATTCAGACCAAATTACATAACCTATTACTATATGGGATTGTATTAAAATCAATCAATCATTAAAGGGCATATCCACCCTAAAAATTAACTTATTCCACATGGTAGGCCCCTTCTCTCCCGCAGTGCACTGATCCGGCTCCCTGCTTGCTGGAACTTACAAGCAGGGGCCGGACTGGCAGCCATGACTGTGATTGGCTGATAGGCAGCCAATCACAGACACAGCTGATGCAAATGTAGACGCCGCTGGAATGAAAGTCTGTAAGTAACGTTCTGTTTTTTTTTTTTAAAGAAATAACTTAGCAGTTAGGGGTGGGCAGGGGGCATCTACAATATGCCCAAAAGGCATGGAAGACAGCTATACTTTGGACAAGCACTGCAAGACAAATACAAGGAGCAGAAATGTAAGGTAACAATTTTTTTCAACTACACAGTGGGGCCAGTAGTGAGTTAAATTGTAGTTTTGGGGGGTGGACATGCCCCTTAACCATGTCCCAATGCAATAAATAAGTCCCCACTATATCAGTGAGGTACAAAGCAGGTTCATACATGGTTTCCCTTCTCTCTGTATTGGGATGTGACAGTGTAACCAGTTGGAAGATTAGTTACTATCAGTGAGGTACAAGTCAGGTCCATTCATTGTTTTCCTTCTTGAGTATAAGCTGAGAAATTTTACCTTTAAAATCATCCTGAATTCTCCCCTCAGCTTATACTGGTCTGGGCTGATCTGTACGCTTGAAGGAGCAGCTGGATAAACATACATAGCCCTGGGAAAACAAAAGCTGTACCCTGTAACATACAGAATCCTCTTGATTTTGGTGGGTTAGGCTATTGTTGTCCTGCTTACTCAGATCAGCCCAGACTGCAAGGGGAACGAAAAAAAAATGATAGAAGTAACAGGATTCAACAAACAGGCTGCTCCAAAGGAATACAGGGCACATCTGTGTATAGGATTGTGTATTGGACTTTCAGTGGGGCTGTGTATAGGACATTCTATGGGGCTGTGTATGGGACTTTCTATGGGGCTGTGTATTGGGCATTCTATGGGGCTGTGTATGGGGCTTTGTGTGGGACTTTCTATGGGGCTTTGTGTGGGACTTTCTATGGGGCTGTGTATTGGACTTTCTATGGGGCTGTGTATTGGACTTTCTATGAGGCCGTTTATTGGACTTTCTATTGGGCCGTGTATGGGACTTTCTATAGAACAGTCTGTGGGACTTTCTATGGGGCTGTGTATGGGACTTTCTATGGGGCTGTGGCTGTGTATGGGACTTTCTATGGGGCTGTACATTGGACTTTTTGTGAAGCTGTGTATGGAACTTTATATGGGGATGAAAGTCAACCCTTGGCTTATACGCGAGTCAATCGGTTTTACTTGTTTTTCAGTACCTCGATCCCTTGGCCGGTTCAGCGTTTACCAGTTGTTACATTTTACCCTTCTGCTTTTTCTTGGCTGGCTGCTCAGATTTAGGAGATGCATTTTAGAGATGCATATGGTCTCTCAGCTATAAATGCAGTAAGTAATTCATGTTCGTAAAAACTTGTGACTACAGATATTTTGTAGACCCAGAAGCCAGGAGTGTAACTGTAGGGGGGCCCAGGAGCCCACCTAATTTTCCTATGACAGATATAACCACCAGAAAACCACTTAGCTGAAGCAGGGAGAGGGGCTCCATTATAGTTTTGCTGGGGGGCCCAGTAATAAGCCACTGCCTGACGCCCATAGTTATTGCCTTGTTGGCCTAGCTAGAAATCCAGCACAGTATATTAGAACAAGAACAAACACTCAGAACAGATGATGTGCTCAACAGAGATGTTATCAGAGCTTTGTGAGAGCTACTGTTTGAGAGAACACAAAATATAATATACTATTAATGGGCAACTGTGGTCTCAAAACAAGTGAGGGTTAAATAAAAGCCTGCGGTATTTCCTTAACACTGAGCCAACAATCACATCTCTGGCTGGAGCCTGTGAGAAATTACATTGGGGTGAATGTTCAAACCTTTAAGTAGGTTGAGTCACCTGACCTCTGCCCCGCTGTCCACCCCAGGGGAGAAGCATGCTCAGTTTAATGCTTGGGAAATCAGGAAGTACCTGGGGAAAAAATTGACAGTTACGAAAGGGAAGCCTATTAATGCTAGAGATGTGATTTAGATTTTATTTTGAAGGTGTGATGGAAGGCTTTTTATATAATTCTTACTAGTTTGGAAGAATTTGAGACCACAGTTACCCTTTAAGGACTTATGTGCTATTCAGTAAAAAATGTAAGATAAATTACATATAACTGAATATTCCAAAAGCCTGTAGAATAGACAGTATACAGTATAAGACAGCTTGCAAGCTGTGTGCTTATTAAGATAAGACACTTACTGAAGGATATCCATCTGGGTTTGGATTGCAGCAGTGTCGCTCTGGGCTCTTTTAGCTTCACTGCTTAATGCTACAACATTTTGTTCATGCTCACAAATCAGCCTGTCACATCTATATCAGAAAAACATGAGAAATACAGGTTTTTAGAACATTGTAAATGAGTTTCATCCTTGTCACCAGACACCTAGTGTCTATGTATACAAATAGAAGGTTTGAAGCTACATTAAATATCCCTGTCTATTTAAATGCAATAAAGATAAATGGGGCAATATATCCCCATGGAATCAAATAACAGTGGAATGAATTAATTCAGTCAAATAAATATGTATTGCCATCTGCAAACAAACCAACTGTCAAACATTTACGACTGCAAACTATTTTTATGGGATATAATTTGGGAATATCTGGGCATCTATTTATTTTGGGGTACAGTGTTACAACTACTATATAATATAGTATACTGTATACTTTCAGTTCCACCAGCTCTGCACGCAGGATTAGGTGTATATGGTGTCCTGCAATCTGAATATGAAAGAGAAATGAGCATGTTTAACTTTTGCACATAGAAAAAGATAGGAATGGTACTCAATATGACTGTTCCTTTCTGAATTAGTTTACTGTTATCATTATAATAAATACAGTGTCTTACAACACAATGACATTTTTATATATGTCTATATATATATTGCGGGGTTGTTTGCAATAAGAGGTGCAAAAGTTTGCATTTGCTATTAATTTGTAGCAACCAATCCAATGTTGACGGGCATGTTCTCCCTTAAAACAAAAAACTGGTGAGTTGTCAGTTATCTGTCCGCAACCCTAACTACCATTTCCCCCCAGTTTATTACATTAATTTGTAACCAGGTATTGAATGCTAATTTCTATTCCTTTCTGGCTATGGTATCTGCCTCCTCAATGAGCTTTGCATATGCTTGATCATATGCAGAGGAGCTAGCAGCTGAAATAGAAGTCAGTCATTGGCTGTGATGACAATTGTCACAGCCTTGATTAACAGCATGGATGGGTGGCTCCAGCTTACTCTGCCAGAATGGAGGAAATAATTATCCTTAAATATCTGGGTAGTAATGCAGGTAATAAAGTGCAGAATATATGAGTTGGGGACAGGTAACCTACAATTGACCAGTTTGTTTTAAGGGTGATCAACATTGGATTGGTTGCTGCAATATTGCGGCAATAGTTTCTAGTAAAAAGAATTAAAAAACAATAATAATAAAGATGAAATAACATAATTTACCTTTCCTGTTGTTTTTTCAGAAGCATTTCCTTGCCCGTCAGTTCTTTTTTCAGGAAATCGAGTTCATCATCTGCCTGCAAAAAAGGAGAACTTCAGTCTAGGCTTTAACCCCTATAAAAGTATTACAGTGAACTTTACATTGTTAGATTAATCTAATGATATGTCACATTTTTGACATATAGAGATTTAAACATTTAATAAGCAAAATGATAAGGAGAAAGTTTCTTAAGCAAAGACCCAGCTTTTACATGACATAATGATTTAAATCTAAACACAAGGTATTAATATAACCAAAGTTTTTTTGTTTTTCTTTTCCAACAAGACTGACCCTCCACTTGTATAATTACTGACAACTTCACATAAGCCTGATCCACCTGTCAGCTAATCAGTGTTTCACATTTAACCCATCACTCCACCACTGAAGTTGTAAACATTGCAGTGAAATTGCAGGCTACTCTTTGTAGACATTCCCCTTTAAATATGTATACTGATAAGGAATGCATTGCATAGGGTTGTTTTACCCGCCTTTCCAGCTCTGCAGCATGTTATTTTTTTCTAACTGTGCCTTATAAAATGGAAATGTTGAAGGGTATGATATATACAGTTGTCACTTCTTCCCCTTAAAACTGAACAAATGAAAGCTACAAAATGCAAGTATTAATTATGTATATATATGTATAAAACGCATGCTGATTGGCTAAACTGAAATCAATGCAGCTTCATCATGCCTCTAATGGAAATACTAACCAGCATTTCAGCATGATAGTTTATCAAACTATCCCATCGACAATTCGTCCGATTCGGACAAACAGTTGATGCCGAAAACCCATGTGATTATTCCGGCCTGATCGACCAATACACCAAACTATCAGCCCAAAATCTTGGATGGTGTACGCAGCTTTAGATATGCTGGCAGACAATTCTCATCATGCATAGTAATTTCATCCACATTAACTACTACCTTATCTAACTGTGATGGCAAATATATAGGTTGTAAATAATTCTGGGGTAAGAATGGCTGGATGTTCTCAATAGGCAAATAAACTACATTTTTTAATGTATTTTTTACAACACGTATGATTGAGGAGGGAGGAAATAGTTGTTTTAGTTTACTTTCCTGATATTACTGTGCATGCTGGGAATTGTATGTATCCAGTCAAACCTACTCAGCAAAACCCACATTTCCTGCCTAACTGTTGATCCAGAGGAAAACAAAATAAAAAAAACATGTATGAAGGGGAAACAATTCCTTCCTGACTCCAAGTGGAAATCAGAACTATCCCTGGATTCAAAGTGCCAGAAAGTGAAGAGTAGGAGGTGTCTGTGTGTCACCTGGTCCATGTTTTTTCATGGTCCTCCTTGAGGACTCCGACATGCACAGGGGAGCCCTCCCCCTCGCTTCCTTCCACCCTCCGGATCCCTTCATGGCTGCCTCATCCCCTACCTAAAAAAAAGCTTTTCTGTAGGTTAGGGTACCCTAGCCCACCCCCAATATCCCAGTTCATTTTTTAAAACAAGCCCCAGAAATAGACTTGGCGGCCCCATTCCCTTGGTTCTCTGCATAGCAGGCAGCTGCATCTGTAATTGGCTGCCTATTAGCCAGTCACAGACACGGCTGCCAGTCTGGCCCGTTTGCAATTTCTGACAAGCAGGGAGCCAGGAGCAAAGAGCCAAGGGAACAAAAAGTGTTAAGTCATTCTGGGGCTTATTTTCAAAATCTAACATGATGGTTGGGGGTGGGCAGGGCTACTCTACACTTCAGTTTGGGGGGTGGAGATACCCTTTAAGGGAAGTTATAAAATAAAAAAAAAATAAAAAAACTCCCCTGCCTCTTACTTAGGATATTAGTTAAGATAAGAACACAAACTGCCATGTCCTTGCCCCTGAGATTTCCCTGTGGCCACCGTACTTCTCCATTGAAGTTGTGCTCAATACTGTGATCAGGCCCCACTAACTTTCAGTCCAATGACCAATGTGAAAACGCACTATACAAGAATATTTCATTCTCATTGGTCCCATTGGTCAAGCCCACTGGTTAGGACCTGGTGGTTTAGTGCAAATTTCTACAATTAGGTTGTCTGCAGGAGAGAAGAACCTCTGAAATGTAAGTTAGGAGGTGTACTTTCCATTGTCTTTGACTGTTATGTCACAGTTATTTGCAGAGGAAAGGCAATGAGAATATACAGAAGGCATACCTTAAAATATGGATGTGTCACTGGCACATTGATAGTCTTACTGCCCATGAAATTCCCATATTGTAAATCCTGAGTATGCCCCTGCTATTATATTATTGCAACATGTTCATTAAACATACCTGATGATTCTTTTGTTTAAGAATGTTACCCTCATTATCAAGTTTTTGCAAAACTTTTCTCAAAATCTTTCCTAGGTTCCTGGCAGGGAGATTAAAATCATGTCCTTCCCCATACGCCTCATTCCCTATGTAATCTTTGTAACTCAAAAGGATTTCTCGGATGTCTTGGAAAAAAAGATCCTGATTCTGCATCTTTTCTTTTAACAACTCATTGTAAATACGAGATTGTTTCAGTAACTCATCCTGAAGCTGGTTGGCTGCCTGCAATTCCTGAACTGTTATTTGAAGTTGCTTCTTTGCCTCTTCTTGCCTCTTTAACTCCTCCTGCCTGTAAAAATAAGTAATCAGTTATATTTTCTATATAAGGTAGTTCATCATTAATATATATAGAACCATGTAAACCTTGCATTAGAACTTTACCTGGTCTTTATTCAACCTAAAATAAATCTGTAACTATCCTTAGATTTTGAATTTAGTATACATAGTAACAGTTATTTTATGTTGAAAAAAAAAAACATGTCAAGTTCATCAAACCTGCAATGCAAAACCAAACACCACCTATCTAAAAGAGATAAAACACAGTCTATAACAGGTTTTACAGGCCCAGATTAATAGTATCCCCATATATATATGGGCATACTGTTAACCTGTGCCTATAAAACCAGTTAATTTTAGAGGTTTTACAATCTTTAAGTAGTGTAAGCTCATGTGTAACAGGAATCAGCAACCAAATCTCTAGCAAGGCTACAAAGAACACTGCTGAGCTACAATATCCATCGGACGATATGACAGCCCCATCCACTGTTAATTGTGCCCAACTACTGTAGCAATGCAATATGTTAGTGTAGATTTTTATGTGTTTAGAATGCTGCATTTTTGTGAAGCCATTGCCAAAACACAAGTGATACTTTGTTTTAATTAGCATTTTCTAGGCTTCAATCTTTTACAGTAACCTTTTAAAAATAAAATCGTTTATACCACACAGTTATCTTGTACATTAAACTAAAAGTGCTTTTTGTGACCTGTGTGTATTTTTTGCTATAGTATACCAAGCAACACCTATTACATACCTCATGTCCAGCATAGATTCTTTTTCCTTTTCTAGGCCCTGAATTTTGCATTGCAGCTCTCCAATTGACTGTCTGAACTGTATAGCTTGCTGTTCATGATAGCTGCAATTCTAGGGGAAAAAGGATGATAAGACCAAAATGCACCTAAAGGGGAAGTTCAGTGCAAATACATATACTTTTGAGAAAAAAAGAGCATCCTAGTCACCTTAAACCAGCCCATTAAACATTTTGTCTGTGTATTCTCTACTACTATAAATAACTACCACCTTCCTGTTTGCAGGACCCCTAATAGAAACCGTTATGGTTAACACTAGGTTATGCGTATACCACAGCTGTAACTCCCTTTGTTTCAACTTCCCTCTGTCCTGGTCCCAGCAGCAATTTAAGCAATCAAACCAAATAGGAAGAAGACTCCCACAGTAATTAACTGCAAAAATTCTTCATTTATTTTTTTTTCTTTTCAGTAAATGACTGCAGGGAGTCTCCTTCCTATTCGGTTTGATTGCAGAAACTGCTATGGTCTTTTCCTTGACCCAGGTGCCTGTGTGAATTCAGTTGCTCAGTAGAGATTTGAGATTTGAGCATATTTGTCCCATCCAACAGCCAATCAGTAGAAATTACTGTTAGGAACATTCAAAGGTAGTGTGCATTCTTGGAAGAAGGACCATTACAGAACCTGAAATGTCAGCTCACTAATGTCAACAGCAGGGAATAGCAAGGGTTAAAAAACAAATTAAACTGATTTTTCAAAATGGAAGAGAATATGTAAAATAACTAGGTCTGCATAATTCAAACTAATCATTTTAAAAATAATGATATTTTCCACTGAACTTTCCCTTTAACTGAAAATAAATTTACAGGGAGATTCAATAAAAGTTCTTATCGTTAAAAATGGTGCTAATTTTGCCCCAACCAATCAGATCTTATTTAACATTTGAAAGCTAACAGCTGATTGGTTGGTGCAAAACTAGCACTATTTTTAACAATAAGAACTTTTATTGAATCTCCCTGATTGTTTCTAAACTTTACCTTTCATTGTTTTGCTACTGTAAGACCAGTGAGGAACTGGTCAGTAGACTAATCTGATTATATTAAAGGGTGGAAATTGTGTAAAGATTTATTACATATCATTTCTGAGAAAGTCGAAATTGTTCTATTGTTCATATCTAAAAATAAAACATATTGTGTCCCACCTTATCCACAATCCAACCTAACCCATATTGATTTGCCCATATTGCTCAGGATGCTATGGGAGAAAATGTTAACCCTTACATATTTTATGAATTACTGGAAAATGTTTAGGGAAGTCGAATTAACAGGACACTGTAATGCTATACAGCATCCGGCCAATTATCAGTAGTGCAGCTGAATTTCAACAGCTGGAGGATCAATAGATGCTCCCCTCCACATGACAAAATTCCCTTAACTAATTTCAGTGTGTTTCTTTCCATCTATTACTGTAACAATAACATTTTCCAACAATCAGTTGTTAATCCCCAATTCATTTACATTTGAGTCCTTGTCCTGTGAATGTTGGTAATCCTTAGTATACTTGGTATATTTATCCACCGTGAAACCACTCTCTCTTGGGTCATCCTGCAGATTCAATCTTGATGGGTTTCCATGATCATTGGAAGGGAATTTCTGCAACATCAGGCTAGAATAGTGTACGGACGGCAATAAACTTTGCACCACTGGAACAGTATCCCTATCTGTATGAATTAAGCACAAAAAGAAAAAGATGAAGTTAAAAAATGTTTTCTTTTAGTCAACATGTTACAATATATACAACCATAAACTGATTTTATAGTCCTTTAAGTACTACATTGGTTTGTAAATCAACCTTGGTTAAGGTAAATCAACATAATATTGTATTTCGAGGGAAAAAATGTTGCTGAACATCAGCTATATAAGTAAAAAAAAAAAATCCAATGGAAACCTATATACTGACAAATGGAACAAATTACCTCCGGCTGATGCACCATTCTTGTTAGTTGCACAGTGGTAAGATAAAGAGAGCTTGTCTATGGTAAGCTGAGTTGCTTGCTCAACTTCTTCTTGCAGTTTTTGGATTTCTCTGGTTTGTGCTTCAAGCTCCTCCCTGAAAGGTTAAGATTCAATAGCTCTTCAAATAATTCTCTGGTAGAGGACAAATAAGGGCTGTGTTTAGAACACTTCTGTTATTAATGTAAACTCATTTTTGACTTGTACTATCATGTTACAGCTCAGAGATCAACCCTCCCTCTGACACAGATCACAGATTTCAGTGCAGTTTTTGTGTGAACACATCACAAATGCTCCTGTCACTAACAATGGTAAATTTTATACAAAAAAGAAAAGTAATCTTTTCAGATGTAAGACATAAAATATAAACACATATATATATATATATAAGATAAAAGTATGTATGGGAAATCGAACCTGCAACTTTCTATAATGTGTCTTTTCTAAAAAGAAAGCTTTCTACCTCTATCCAACAAGGGCTAATTGGCATGAAATCAGTACTCGTAGAATCTTTATATTTTGACAGAAACATAATAAAAACAAAAAAAAGGAAGCCTGGAGAATTGAACAAGTGCCCCAATGGTCTGTTTGTTTCCAAAACCATAACTTTATTAGTGCATCACCACTGCACATGCAGAAGGACATTTCAGTAAATGTCAGTAAAATCAGTTGACTATTTTGTATTTGCCCCAAAAATGTTGTCAGCAATTCCCGCTGATTGCTAAATAAAAACAGAGCTGCTATATATATAACGTTTGTACATATGTAGAAACTCTAGCAATATGCTAATAAAATGTCTAACCCTGCCTCATCTTAAGCACCTGTGATGCACAAATGAGTGGTAAATGTATCTACACAATCTATTCAATATCAAGACAGCACACTACTCACTTATAGTATATGTTGGTCTGGGTGTTTAAACCCCAGACCCATAGCTGGTATAGTCAAATCCACTTCAAATATACACTCTTGGATTAAACACTTGATTTATACAGTGCAACAATGTTGAATAGCGTACTCACTTATTGTAGTGGTTGACCCAGGTGCGTCTGCCCGGGGTATTTTGCATGAAACCCAAAGTTCCAAATGTCCAAGTATATTGTAAATATAGCGCACAGTGGAAAATATCACCCGATCGCCAGTCTGTTCATATTAAAAACTTCTTTATTACATAATATGGAAGTAATACAGCATGCCGTGAATCACCCGCCTGGCGCATTTTGGGCCTGAATGCGCCCTTAGTCATAGGCATATATTGCTGGTTGCTTTCCGTATTCACTATTAAAGATAATGGGGATATTAGATCAAGATTTTAAATGGAGATTGAAAGAAACTAACCGATTAGTAGACATTCACTGAAATTAGGACTCAAACTACTGCATAGTATGAAACAGAGCTGCTGGATACCAAAATACAAGAATACAAACAAACAAAATGTTAACCAAGTATTAACCAAATGTTGGGAACCACTGAGACTTGAGTCCTGGGAATCTGAAAGTTACAGTGATATATGGATACACCTCCAGACCAAGAAATTATGATAATCGGTCTTGGAAGTATGCTATGTAACATCAGTTTGATTGCCAACTCCCAAGATTTTGTTTGTTTGTATTTTTTGGTACAGTATCCAGCAGCTCTATTTCGTACTATGCAGTAGTTTATGAGTCCTAATTATAGTGAATGTCTACTAATCGGTTAGTTTCTTTGAATCTCCATTTAGAATCTCGATCTAATATCCTCAAGATCTTTAAAAGTGACGTGAGGTACACAGTATATATATTATACACTGTGCATTAGGTTGATTGGTACGGAGTAAAGTTAGACTGTTTCAGAGTAACTATGAATTAAATGAGACATATGGTATACTGTGATGGAGCTATAAAAACTATAGAAATTATAAAAAGTATGGTGTATTTCATTATGGGAAAATAGGTTATTATATGTAGCCTGTGGTTTTGGTCCCAATAGCTTTATCACAATGTTATATTTTGTTGCACAAAGTAACAATCGGATGGTTAATATTTAAATAGATACTTCTTAACTTGTACTATATATAGAGAGGTAGTATCAAAGTTTTTTATTTTAAGTCTTTTTATTGAAATTTTAAAGTTAATTAGTTGCTCCGGGCTGTGGCGAATCACACTCCAAATAGTTATCACTCCCCCAAATGGGAGGGAGGTCAGTGTGTAAGACACAATTTCAGCTACGGAAAGCAACTAGCAATCTATGCCTATGACTAAGGGCACATTCAAGCCCAAATACGTGAGACGGGTAATTCACGGCATGCTGTATTATTTCCATATTGTGTAATGTTAAAGTTAAAGTTTTAATCTGTTTTTAAAAAGACCGGAGATCAGGTGATGTTTTCCAGTTTGCGCTACCCATTAATTTACAATATATACGTAGAAACTTTAGCCTTTTCTAGAAACATGATGGAAACAAACAAAAAAAAAAGCAAGAAACTCAGGCAGTTGACTATTTTGTATTGTATGTATGTATGTATAATTTTATTTATAAAGCACCACTTGGGTACACAGAGCTGTACATTATAAAATACAGAGAATACAAACAAGGGGATAAGTGCAAGCCATTATGCAGATAGATAAAAATTAAAGAGCTTACAATCTAAGTATTGTTTTATTAGTAAACTGGGAGGGTTAACCTTGATGGGCTTGGTGTTCCTAAAATCATGGAATTTACATGGTGCGCACAGTTACATTTGGAATATCTGTTGTATTCAGTTAGATCAACTGGACTTAAAAGTTTAGTTCTTGTAGACGTTTTGCAATGTAACAAAAGCAATGTGGACTACCAGTGGAAACAGATACTTTAAATGCTAAGTTAATAGTATGTTTATACTTAGTACATTTCTAATGGTAACACTTGGTATCTACTCCCTAGACAAGGGGAAAGAGGAGAGGAGCACCTACATAGGTTTCCTTCTGGTTCAAGAGCATCTGCCCTGAAGCCTTTGCTAGTTCCTCTATTTAGCGTCCTCCTTATAGGCGCTATCAAACACTGTGCGATTATTTTTCCAATACCCATGTATTCATAGGAACTTACTGTTCCTTACTGGTAGTCTGGGTGCGGTCTGCCCCAGACCCTTCGCTAGGTCCGCATCAGCTGCTTCACTAGTCATCCGACTGGCTTTCTCAATTCAAAATGAGTTGTTGAAGAATCTATTGGCAATTTTGTACTCTGGAATACTGTCTGCCATGTATAATGCTGTTTTGACACCTTACACCTGTACCTGCATCTTAAGGAAAAAGGACATACCTTTGAAGATTGTAATGTTAACATATTGGCAAAGGAAAATGACTGGTTCAAGAGAGGTGTTAAGGTAGCCATTCATGTGAAAATAAAGAAACCAAGTTTGAATAGAGGTGTGTGTGTGTGTGTGTGTGTGTGTGTGTGTGTGTGTGGGGGGGTTGACACAAACTGTCCGCAGTGTACATTGCCGTTTTGACACCTTACCCTGGGCATTCCTATTACACCTCTTAGCCACAATGCAATCACACCTTGCATTCAGAAGGTCCATAATGCCTGGCTGTGATATGCTAATTGGGACTTTCCAGGGTACATAATTGCCAACAGATTCTTGTACAAGTCATTCTGAATTGAGAGAGCCAGTCGGATGACTAGTGAAATATCTTCAAGAACTAAACTTTAAAGGCTCGTATACACACTTGATCTTTGATCGAGGCACTACCCCTGACAGCAGAGCCGTACACCCAACGAACGGCCGTTTCGGCCAAGAATCGTCCTTGTATGAGGCGGATCAACGATGTACCGCTCTGCCATCGGGGGCCGTGCCTCGCTCGAAAATCGAGCGTGTGTACGAGCCTTGAGTCCAGTTGATCTAACTGAATACAACAGATATTTATCTTTCGCTATAAACAGAACCTAGAAATGAGTTGTACTGGCAATAACATGGAAGCCTTCTTTGTTGCAGAATCTTTTACTTACTAAATGCAACTTACTAGAGAAGAATCTTACAATGTATAGGTGTTCTAGGGAGAAATGCTTTCACATTAGGATTAAAATTTTTTAGTTTAGTTCTCCTGTAAATTCTATTCATGCTATGGCATTTCCCGAACAGTGCTGCCTTTGTATTTTGCCTAATAAAAAAGGCTGATAAAAAATATTTGTGGAGTTCCTGATACTGTCATTTTAAAAACTTCCAGTTTTTAAAATGGAATTGCTCCAGTGTTCATGCTTTAAGTAATTCTTTCCAGTTCACTTCTTTTAAGTGACAATGTTCTTCCAACAATTAAAATCTAGGACATTTGCTATATTCATATTTTGAAATGTTTTATTGAAAGTACCTTAATGCCTGGAGATTTTTGCTTGACATTATTGTTTTAGCATCTGGAAGACAAAAATCAAATGTGTAAGAAAAGTAACATAGAAGATCATCTCATGCGTAACATAGAAGATTACTGTATAGTATGGTATTAAGATGTGTTAATGTCTTAGTACTACCATTCCCATAATTTATTCTCTGCATAATTTAGAAAATTGCAGGAATACTTTTTAAGATATCTAAATATTGCTGGGATTTTATTGTTTGTAGCAAATTAGCAATATACCAATTTAGTATAATCTTCATCATTCAGAAAAAACATGCTATCCAGTTTATATCATATAGTTTAATCAGGTCTGGCCTACTAGGATGTAGCAGCCTCTGTTGTCTTATGACTTGTGTCCTCCACTCTTAAGCTAGGTACATACAATGCTGATAAAGCCCCGATAACGTTGGATACCGTTGGATCCTTCCTGACTCCTAACAGCAATTGGAAAGAATCCCTGGATCAACCAGAACTCCATTGTATATATTAATACCAGTAATTCTTAATATCTTTTAGTTTTAGAAACTTATCTAGCCCACTTTTAAAGCTATTTAATGAACTTGTCATTACCACATCTGCTGGAAGACAGTTTTACTGTTCTTACTGTAAAGAAAACTTTCCTAACTTGGAGATGAAACTTCTTTTCAATCTTAAAGGATGCCCACGAGTCCTTTGATATTACCTATTAGTGAACAATGCACCATAGCATTTATTGTATGGCCCATTAACACATTTGTATAAAATGACCATATCCCCACGCAAACGCCGCTTCTCCAATGTAAACAGCCCTAACTTGTCTAATCTGCCTGCATAGTCAAGCCCCCCTATTACCCTTATTTTAGTTGCCCTTCTCTAAACTCCTTCCATTTTCAAGATATCCCTTTTGTATATGGGATTCTAAAACTGCACTGCATATTCCAAATGATTCCTTGTAAAGTGCCAGTGCCTTGTAAAGAGGGAGAATAATATTTTTCTCTCTTGAATCTATTCCACTGTTAATGCAAGGTTGCTATCTACTAGAACCCCCAAATCTTTTTCCATTAGAAATTCACTTAACACAGTTATTTATAATGTAGGTGGCACAAAGATTGTTAAAGGATAAGTACACTGCAAAATCAAGTTGCGCTCAATTGGAAGCTGCAGCTTTAAAAATACTTTTTCCATATTTTTTTCCCCCAAGCCCCTCCAGAGCTTACCTTTGTAGATTCAAAGTTGCTGACATCTTAGCTCCCCCCTTCGAGATTTTCAGCTACCTCCTGATTCGTCAGCCTCAATTGGTAAGGCATTCAACATGAGGTCAGTGCATGCACGAGATGACATCACACATGCGAGCTTGCACTGTGACACATGGAGCACACAGGCCTTACCAATTGAGGCTGATGAATCAGGAGGTAGCTGAAAATCTCAGAGGGGCGGAGCTAAACATTCAACTAAGGAGAAACAAGATGTCAGCAACTTTGAAAGATAAGCTCCGGAGAGGCTTAGGGGAAAAAAAATATGGCAAAAGTATTTTTAAAGGGCATCTATAGTGGGAAAATGAACTTTTTTTTCTTTCTTTCCATGTGTTCTTTAATTCCCCACAACCCCCAGAGTGTCGTCACTTTTTTCAGATTCCCTCTCTGTTCTGAGATACACCAGTTAGAAGAATACAAGATTGCATTCCTCTACTCCTACTTCGACTGTCTATCACATCCCTGTGACGTGATCCCTCCTCCCTGCTCTGTAATAAACATAGAGATAACAGCATTAGCAGGGGGAGAGAGGTAGCTTTGATGGTAGATATAAGGTTGCACTTGACCCCCCTTCTTAATAGCTTTCACTGATTGATGATGGGTCACAAAGTGAGAGATCGTAAACTGTACTGTTCTCCTTCTTCCGTGTCTCCAGGACAGCTTGCTTTCTATTGGCCACTGTGCATGGGTGTGTTTTTCAGGATGTTGAACTTTTAACTCCTACTGCACATGATAAGCTTGTCGGTTAGCCGGAGTTGAGACATGGAGGAGGTAACAGAGGGGAGGGAGAAGGGGGGAGTTCTGTACACAGATCTGACACCATGGTTAAACAGTCACTAACATAGATAGGATTAAGGCAGCACAGAGTACATGAATTTAACTTTGCAAAGGGGCAATGTGTTTTTTTCACTATAGATGCCCTTTAAAGCTGCAGCTTCCAATTGAGCATAACTTGATTTTACAGTGTACTTATCCTTTAAACCCCAAATGCATCAACATACATTTATCAACACTGAATCTTATCTGCCATTCTGCTGCCCATTTTGATAATCTATCTAGGTCTGCAGCAATTGCACATCATTTGAAGTTTCCAAAGGTCTGCATAGCTTAGTGTCATCTCAATGAGACCTTCACTCTGATTAATCTATTTGAAAAAATAAGTGTTGAAAATAATCAATGTGGTGAAAAGGTGGTTACTTTGAAGAATCTAAATATAAAGAAAAATGGAAAGACAAATCTGGATAAATGGATACATTACTTTTATACATTACGTGGCATACTATAAATAAAAGCATCTACCATAAAGCAAGTTGTAAGGACAAGACATTCTTGAGTAAAAAGCTGTCCCCGGCGTGCCATTTATATTGTGAAATACTCTGGAAGAACCAACTTTGTTTTGTGTTTTGAGAGCACCTCAATGGCTAGGACAAAAAATCAAATGCTAAGCTATTTTCGGTCTACAACATTATTAAGTTACACTCCAAGGAAAGAATTTAAAAATAGAAAAAACGTCTGCAATATGATCTTCAAAGAAATTAGTACTTTGAAAAGTAAAACCTTACGGTAAATAAAATAACTTTCCTATAAGGAATATTATTTGTGTTTAGATAAAATTATCCCATGCCTGTTAAGAATAAAGCAAAGTATATTCAAAATTGCAATTGTGGGAAAATTAAAAATAATATTTTGAATTGTTTTTATTGACCCGAATAGTGCTGACATCACTCACAAAAATCAATTATTGGACTGGCTACATAGTTTTAATGTACCTATTTTTAAAGTCAAAACCATAGTAAGTCAGGTTACATGAGCCCCCAGGGCCCCTACAATATGGCTACACAAAATGGATAAAATTAAAAATAGTTTGGTAATGTACAGACAGCAGCTAACGGCTTTTCTAGTCTTAAGGACTAGGCCACACTGGCCAGATTTTCACGTGTTTCAAGAATGCGATCGCGCATGCGAT
The DNA here is from genome assembly GCA_019447015.1 of Hymenochirus boettgeri. Lineage (NCBI taxonomy): Eukaryota > Metazoa > Chordata > Amphibia > Anura > Pipidae > Hymenochirus > Hymenochirus boettgeri. The sequence continues at coordinate 152,426,319 of CM033469.1, forward strand.
TTCAAGTATAATGGAAATCTTGGGAATGCGAAAATTCCTGCGATTTCCGATGCACGTGCAATTTTTGCTCATCCATTTCCATTTTGATAACACATGCGATCACAATTTTTTTGTGCAATCGCACGAGTTACTTATAACTGAAAATGGTCAAATTCGTGACAATGTAACAAAATCACACACGCAATAAAGTGCGATAACGGACGCTTCCAGTGCATTGCAGTGCGGCCTCTGTCTTAAGCTCCGTTAACACCTTTGCAACAATGCACCAAGGGTTAACGTGGCTTTAAAGGGCATGTCAACCCCCAAAACTAAAATGTGTCCCTTTCTCCTCTGCTCCTTATGCAAAGTCCAAAAAAGTGAAGAGTATGTGCTTTCTGTGTGTAATCCGGTGCCTGCTACTTCCTTGTCCTATTTGAGTATACCTTTAATGGCTAACAATGATAAAGGCATAAAACTTCCTTAAGCCACATATCATATCAGTTTACATAATAATGGAAAAGTAAATTGCTTTGACAAGTGTTAGTTCTGTATGAATTCAAACTTTTCCCTAATCCATTTCCACTCCTAAAGATGAAACCTCTTTTTAAAACTATCCCAGCTTTGTTTTTATTTTTACATGAAGATTTTTTATATTAAAACAATGTTTGCATGTCTAGAGTATGTTCACTCAAAAAAAAGCAATAAAGGTAAATCACCTCTTCCCCCTCCTTTTCCCTGCCTCTAAAAAAGATTCTGCCTTCCCTCCAAGCTATTTTACAAGCTTGCACATGCTCAAAGGAGGCACCTAGAATAGCAGTAATAGTAGAAACTAATAGTAGTTCAAAATATGTTTCTACAGTGGGCAACATAGATTTGATCTGGCAAAATTTATCTTTTATAACCTTTTTTGTGTTGAAATGCATCATAATAATGAGGCTGTACTGCAAGGAATAGTTTAAAAAGACCCAAATGGTCATTACCATTAGTGCATATTCATTAGGCACTTGACCAACCTAGCATTTGCCAGAAGGTATACATCACCTGACACAAAGTAATCTCATAACAAAGCTTTCTTGAATATGCCAGTTGGCACATAAACTTCTAATACAGACTATATAGTGCAATATTCTTCCTAATTTGGTAATTTTGTGTTTGTGGTGGTTTTGCTTAAAGTGATGGCTATTTAATGTTTTGTAAAAGAAGTAGGAAAAGCAGTACCAGGAAAGCAAGACTCTAAGCGGACGTCTTCTAATGCTAGTTTTATTCACATAACATGTTTCGGGTTCAGCCGCTACCGCTCTGGGTAAAAGTCCTGTTTGCAATTTAATATCGCATTTGCAAATGTGGGTAATAATGTGGTGTATAATACTAGGTGCATAATACTATTCCTAGGTGTATAATACTAGATGTATAATACTAGGTGTATAATACTAGAGGTATAATACTATTCCTAGGTGTATAATACTAGGTGTATAATACTATTTCTAGGTGTAAAATACCAGGTGTATAATACTAGGTGTATAATACTATTCCTAAGTGTTTAATACTAGGTGTATAATACTATTCCTGTGTGTATAATACTATTCCTGTGTGTATAAAACTAAGGTTCTAATACTATTCCTAGGTGTACAATACTATCCCTAAGTGTATAATACTAGGTGTATAATACTATTCCTAGGTGTATAATACTATTTCTAGGTGTATAATACTAGGTGTATATTACTATTCCCAGGTGTATAATACTAGGTGTATAATACTATTCCTGTGTGTATAATACTATTCCTGTGTGTATAAAACTAGGTGTATAATACTATTCCTAGGTGTACAATACTATCCCTAAGTGTATAATACTATTCCTAGGTGTATAATACTAGGTGTATATTACTATTCCCAGGTGTATAATACTAGGTGTATAATACTATTCCTGTGTGTATAATACTATTCCTGTGTGTATAAAACTAGGTGTATAATACTATTCCTAGGTGTACAATACTATCCCTAAGTGTATAATACTAGGTGTATAATAGTATTCCTAGGTGTATAATACTATTCCTAGGTGTATAATACTAGGTGTATATTACTATTCCCAGGTGTATAATACAATTCCTAGGTGTATGATACTATTTCTATGTGTATAATACTAGGTCTATATTTCTATTTCCAGGTGTATAATACTATATCTTGTCCTGCAGGTTAATCTATACATTTAACTCCATGCCCTCTGCTAACCCCATGTAGAAATGTAAGTACATTAAAATAAAGCAATTAGAAGAAGCCCAGCTAACCCTATGAATTACAGGTTCCCTATAGCCATCAGATGATGCGGTAACACTATTATAACCTGCTTCCCTCCCATTCACTATCACAATGTTTCCATAGACCAACAGTGATTTCTCTGGTAACCCCCTCAGCCATGTTATAATCCCCCATTGTCCCACATACACAGAATCCAAACAGCCAGCCCGCACATGTCTGTCGGGTTTCCTGTTAATTTCCAACAAAGGCCGGACTAGGTCCGATAACAGTCACCGAACTACAGACACTCCGACTGTCCCTTTCGCAGTCTCACCTGCATCCGGGGGCTCCATGGAACGTTCCATCCACACGGTTCCATCCCCCTCCTACTTCTTCGCCGTTGGTTGGCGCTGAATACCTTAGGTTGCCATGGAGACACCCCAAGCGGCTCATATTTTACAGACACTCGTTTTCTTGTTTTTTTTTTAAATCCAAGTTTCACTGCTACTAAAACTTTATAGTGTTTTGAGAGCTTGGCCGTGTCTTTAGTTTAATGGGGACAATTACAAACTGCTTCTTCATAAGGTTTTATAGAGAATAAATTGTCGGGATCTAGATGTTGGTCAGTTACAGGTGCAGCGGTACAACTATCGACTGACCATTAGAGGGCGCCATGACACTAAATTTCTAACCCTGGCTTATGAATGGTAGATTTTTCTGGGGGCTGCACACTTCTTACCACTGATAAAATGGTGATACCAATTTTCAGTTTAATTGAAGAACAGGAAGTATAGGAGAAGTCTTACCTGTCATTCTTCAATTAATCCATCAGAAGCCGTCAGGGAACAGAACAAACTTGCTTGTGATCACGCTTCCTCTGAAATGTCCTGATTATAGCCAATAGTCATGCTTCCTTACAATGTATGCACATGTACGTACATTGTAAGGTAGTGTGGATGATAAAAATCAGCAGTAGACAATCAGATGCTAATTTTTTTTTACTGGTTTCTTTTAGTTAAATGACATTTGTCTTATTGCGGCACTTCTGACCAGTCGGCCAGGAAGAAGGACTGTCGGTCGCAGCAATAGTGGACAGCATGACAGCCATGGTTTTCGGACGTGTCTGATTCAGATGAACAGTCGGTCGCGGCCGAAAACCCATGCGATTATTTCATCCCAATCAACTGATACACTGATATTGCATGGTGTGTACACAGCTTAACACATGCAAACATATGTATCTTTTATAAACAAAATCCCCATAATTTTTGCAATAAAAATAAAGTACAGAGAGAAAATGAACTGTTTAAATCCGTATTATATCATCTGCATTGAAATAACTGGGATGCAATTATGCATTACAAATACAAGCAAAACATTACTTAACATGTAAAAGAGATCAGTGCGTGCTGTGCTTACTCAAATGACTAAGTTAGCAGATCCAGGCTTTATCTGAGCCCCTAGAAAAATATTTTATTATTGAGTTCAGCTTTGAATTTTCAGTATAATTATATATTCAGGCAATAGGCACACAAGTAAAGAATCCCAGAACCACAGAAATTAACTATGGCTTGATATTTTACATATTCCTTTACTTGGGTCCCATGCATGCTCCATACCTGTTGTATTGTACACAATAAAGTAGCCTTTAGCAGACTGGAAACCTCTTATTTAATAATCCGAACAGTGATCAGAATAAGTCACCTTTTATTGGTGTTATAATAATGTTCTCTTAAAGATTTGTGTTTAGCCTTTTGTACTGCAATATATACTCTCCACATCAGTAAAGAAGTACTGTATGTAGAAAACTTATTGTTGAAGACCAAATTTATATTCTGTAATGTACAAAGACTAGATAAAAGTGTTAGAATATGCATGAATGTAAAGGAGAACTCTTTCTTTGATCAGCAGGTCAACTGATGATCACACACACGCTATGTGTCAAGTGTGTGCTTTTTTGGTTGGACCAGTATGTAAGGTTAGGAGATGGGGTGATGCTTCATACTGGATCATCAGGGCTGCAGTGACAGGTAAAACTAATAGCCTCAGGGCTGTCAGTATTTGTACTTTCCAAGGGAAGGAGATCCTTTTTTCATTTTGGTTCTCCTTTAAACAGATGATCAAACTGCATTAAGAATACACCACCCACATATTCAGACAACAAAGCTTGTATGCAAAGCTGCCAACAGCAGAAAGGTGTGTCTAGGCTGTGGTGAGAAAAAGAAGCAACTTAAAAAAAAAGCTGAAACTACAATACTGCCCCTGTCTCTCTATATAATTATATATTTCTATTTCTGTCTAGCTCACTCACACATTTACTTTCTTTTATCAATATTGGTTTATCTCTGTCTCTCTCTGTTTATCTTTGTATTTCCATTCGGTTTCTTGAGATCTTGGTTCTCCATGCTTAAGGCCATGGGTCATACTCATAAAGGCGGTGATACTGTGCCTTTAACGATCAATATCATGATAGTAAATTTACACGTGCTATCGAAAATCGACGATATCGGCCATAAATATACAATATCGATCGTAAATCTATGATCACGGTCGTAAATCTATGACCGCGATAGTAGATTAAAGCTCGCTATAGAATACCATTGTGGTAGTTTACTACCGCATGGTATTCCAAGATAGAGCGGTCATATATTTAAGACTGCTTGCTGTAAATGTACAATTTGATGTAAATGTACGATCATGGCTGTACGTTTATATCATACAATAGTGAAAACACATGGTGGCAAATTTGCAATTCTGTGGGTTTTTAAATATGGCCCTATGGGGCCCTATTTGTAAATCCACAAAATCGCAATTTGGCGATACCACGCATTATCGATAATGTACGACTGCAGAGGACCCAGGTATGGTTAACCCATTACTGCTTCATCCTATACATTTATAATTTCACACATCAGTCCCAATATGTGCAAACTATTTTGATAATTTGATTGCAATCCTTATTCCCCTTAAATGGGTGCTATCTGCAGCAGGTAAGTACACACAATAAGTAAGGCACCTCCACTTTATATGGTATAAACATGATGGAACATTACAAAATTAGATAATAAAGACAAGTGGTTAAGACTACCCAGTTCTTAGTAAAGGTTGGAGATTGACTCTGCAGCACCCCCTGGTGAGAGATTGAAAATACAGCACCACATAAGGTCTCCTGACCAGTTGCCTGTCAGGCGTGTTGTGTATATTCTGTGCTAAACTCACGCCCCCTCCCTCCCTCTGCCTCTCCCCAAATCCCTTTCAGTCTGACATGCTGAACAGAAAGGAGAACTCAGCTGATTTCTCTATAACTTTGTTTTTTTTTTCCTATTAAACAAAGACAAATCCACCTAACTATGCCAGTCTGCCAGGCAGATGTGAACATACTTTCCCAGGGTTTCTGAGCACCAGTGTGTGTGGGATTGTGATGCCTCCTGTATCTAGAAACATGTGGCTTGGGTGAGGAAAGAGATTCCATTCTCTCAGGGCAGTGGACCGAGTAGAAAGACTATTGTAATGGTAAATCTGCCTGTGCTGGAAGAGGATCAGTGTCAGTGAATAGGAACTACACAACATCTTACCTAGAGTATTATGAATCTATGTTCTGCCTCAGGTCTCTTGCTAATACAGGAATCTGCAGTAATGGAATATTGACATGCACTGATAATTTTACCAGGTCTGATTTACTGCACAGGTCGAATGGTAGTCAATGAAAGAAACTTGAATTGGTTTAGTTTTATAATGTAACTGCAATGCATGGAATGGATGGACTAGGATTGGGTTCCCCATCTATTCCCTACATGGATCTGCTGCCTGGCATGGCCTAAGGGTTTAATGATGCTGATGAAGACAGAGTGACAGGAAACATGGAGAAAGAATCACTTTCAGTTCAGCCTGTCCAATCCATATACGTACAAGCATTCCTTCATGGTGGAGCTCCATGGGGCTTTTCTCTTAAAGGAGGACAAGAGAGCGGAGAAGCTCTAATCATATCCAAGGTAATCTGATTTGCAAAGACATTGTTGGTCTCTCTATGATATAGGATATTTAATATTGGAAGATTTTTGTGTGTCACAGAAAGGAAGAAGTGTAAGTAGCTAGCTAACTAGTAACTAGATAAACTGTTTTTCAAGTTTAAAAATGAAAAAAAAACGTAGAAATCACTGCAATTTTCTTAATTTATGCTGTGATGAAATTGAATGCTTAGTTTGTGTTTCAGGTTTGTGTTTGAATGATTTCCAAGAGCTATAATTTCCCTGTAAAATATGTATTTATAAACAGTGATTTCTTTTTAAATCACTTTCTACCCCTACCTACTGTACCTTGGGATGTATAAAATGATCAGCTATTGATAATATTAGAAGCTTACTTCAGTTATATTTAGGCATTATTACCTTTTAAAGGAAATGAGAAAAAATTCCTCTCATGAAGTTTAAAAACTACTAGGTGTAATATAACTTAACTGTAATATAAAAGTTTATGATGAACTTCAACTAACAGGATTTCTAGCATGATAGAAACTGTAGTTCCATTTTCATATGCTATTATCACACAGAATTTATCTCCTATTCCTCCCAAGCAGGAGATGCAGGGCCATCCTACAATACAACAATTAACACTCTGCCTCTGATTAAAAATATTCAGTTTTAAGAGGTAATATTTGAAGATCATGCTCGGCTCCATAAATCCATCATAACCTTGCACAATATTTTCCCTTCAAAACAGCACAGGGAAGTTTTTGTTGTTGTGGAAGCATTAGCAGAGTGGCTGTGGAATGTCAAGGTTAATATTATTTTGGAATAAATGATAGATCAGTTAGTTAGACCTTGTGTATGCAATATATCATTGGCCTCCAGCCTCCTGTAACCACTATTGCTTCTGCATACAGTCTCCATTTTACTGTACAAATACTTATTCTGATGTCATAAAGGATCAAGATCACAACGCAAACAGTGTGGCTGGTCACTGGCATGCGATTTTCACGCATGGCCAAGTGCTTCAACAATGCAACAACTCTAGAAGGGGCACTTCTAGAGTTTTTGCTGCCTGAGCCAAACTTTTACAATTATGAACTTTCTATCACATAGGTATTTAAACAGTTCCTCAGACAGTCAATTACCAATATGTAAATTACTAGAAACAGGTATTACATCCCTTTCTCAAATAGCTTGTGTTGTCATTACCATATTGCTCCTTTCAGGTTTTTGTTGCTCAAAATAACTTCTTTTATACCCTGTGCTATACGTGTTGGTTCAACTGTTGCAATACATTGGAAATGCCATACTTTCTGCATTATAAAATATTTAAGACAAAAGATTTGTAAGCCTATCACCACGTCAAGCCCTAACTAGCTAAGTAGTTAAACTAAAGCTAACCTAACCATATAAAATGTTGAAGTGGAGTTGAAGCAACTTCAAGGTACCGTATATTGGAGCCATGCAGGCAGCACTTACACTTTTCGTGCAGGTTTGTTGGTTAAATTCCACCACTGCCTGTCTGCCACCTTTCTTCTTCAGTGCAGAGGTGCTGCCTGAGACAAATGTCTCACTCTGCCCTAATGGTAGATGTGGCCCTGCAAGTACACACAGTGGTAAGGTTGAGAAGTTTTAAAATGTTGTTGTATAGATCGTGAGTTTTAAGTTGCTTAATAGTCTTTTTAAATTGTAGTAGTTGTGGTAGGACCCCATAATGCTTCTATAGAACTGAAATATCTGCATACACACAGGCTCTGTGAAAAGTGTACTGCGTTTTGAGTTTTGTACTTTTTTAATATAGGGTGTTTTTTTTGTGAGGGAAAGAACTACATTTTCGATAAGATAGTTGGATGTTGTTTGTGACTAGGACCATTTTTTTTATATTCTTGTGTTGGTTTTTTTTCATTTCTCCTTTTTCTCTTTTATACTTACCATTTTTTTAACTGTATCCCACCATTTTTGAGAAGGAAACACAAAATGGTACAGATGATCAGGAAATATTATAAAAAGTGTGCTTCCAGCTATCTGTGCGTTCTAAGTTATCCTTGAATTACCTAACATTTGTTGCCCACTCACTTTGAATGGACATGTAATCAAAGCCCACCTGTCATTATTTTGATTAAATGCACCTAATCTGAGGCATACTCAAACCTGATTACCACTTTCTAGATGAAATACACATAAGCTTAGGGTACTATAATTTATACTGTCTTTTTGAAGCACACAATTTCAAAATAGATGTCCTAAAATAACTGTATAAAAGCACAATAATAAAATACATGTATTAATTCAAAATTAAAGGGTATCCCCACAGAAAAACTATATTTGTTTTATTTCACCTTAATATAAGTACGAAAGGTAAAGGAGCTATGTCTTACCTTCTACCCCCGTACTGTAAATTATAAAGATATTAGAAGTCACATTAGAAGTAACCATATATAAAGGTGTCTTTTTAAAGGCCATGTAATGCCAAGTTGACAAACAGTACAATAGAGGGTACATTAATTAATTAGCACATTACTATATAGTAAGCATAAGAATATTGTTTACAGATATGTCCCATTCAAATAAATAGAAGGGGTGGATTATAAAGCTATTTTTTTACTGTCTGTTTCTTTTCACTTTGCATTGTCTAGTTTGTGAAGACATCGTAAACCACCATATAAAACCTCTTGGGACATAAAGGTGCTTAATATTCTCTTCTACTAGCCTGTAAATAATTTCTTTATAGACATTGCTTACCAGTATGACCAGCTATAATCAGTAGCTGGCTATGTCATCTGTGTTATTTTTCTAAATAAACTTTTGCATTGTTGAAGCACTTGGTCTGCAGTCTCGTGCAATTAAAGGTGCATGTTTTCCCATTCTATTAATTAGCAGTAGCCAATCAGATGCTAGCTTTTTACTGATTTACTGCAGTTAGATCTGGTTGCTGCAGATTAATATCATGATCAAACTTTAGTACTTTTTGTTGCATTAGCCCCTTAATATTCTTGTATTTTACAAAAACTTCTTTAAAAAAAGGTTTTTTTTGGTTTTTTTTGGGAAACTGCAGTTATTTATATGTATACTTAATGTATAGAAGGATAAATTTAAATATATATTCCATGATGAAACAATTGGTAAAAAGTACTAATTGTCTATTATAAAAAAATAACCGGAGTTCCATGTCTTACCTGCAGCTTCAGGCTTTTATAAGGCCACAGTGACAAATATATATAAAATAGTAGATTAACATTACTCTCTCTGTATATTGAGATCTTAGCACTATTTTCATAGTTAAATCTCTACAGGCGTATGCATACATTACAGGCTGGTTGGACTGGAGATGAGTGGGAAAGTGTCAGCTGCTGCTGTCTTTGACTGCCCATTGGCAGTGCAAAATGGAAGGTAGGAGTATGCATTCCTTATGGAGGAATGTAGATATGGTTCCTGATGCTATAAAATGTGCAAATGTGTGCACACTCTAATTATCTGCTGCAACCAATCAGATGTTCTTAAACTGCAGTAACCCATTAAAAAAAATTATCTGAAAGGTTGCTGCAAATTAATAACGGGCAAACTTTTGCACCTCTTATTTCATTAGCCGCAAAGAATTCATTTTTTAAAACTTTATAGCTGATGCAATAAGAGGGGCAAAAGTTGGCCTATGCTATTAATTTGCAGCAACCAATCAGATGTAAGTGTAGTTGTATGTATTGTTTATTTATAAAGTGCCACTTGGGGATGCAGCGTTGTACAATAATAAAATAAGAATAAATTCATACAAGAAGGACAAATACATAAATAGTTCAGTACATAAATATATAAATTATATAAATATAAACGCAAGTGCTAGAGCCTTGCCACAAGAGGAAAGGAGGTCCCTGCCCCGTAGAGCTTACAATCTAGTTAGGAGGGTAACATACAGATACAAAGGAATCAGGAGTGAGACGTATGCAGTGCAAATAAAACTAGAAAGTGAAAGTTTAAGTCTAAACTTAGTTTAAAGCTAAATTAAACTTGAAAAGCCACATTTTAGAAGGGATTGTGTGTGTTTGTGTTGCAGATTTTAAAACTCCCTAGTGGCAATGATGAGGACATTTCTGTTTTTTACTTACCCTTTAAATATGTCTGTCGCATGAATGAATGGGTAGGTCAGTTGGTGGCTGTACTCATGTCAGGATGGGAGAAAAAACTTTTTAAATTTTTGGTCAAAATGTGTTTTTTGATTATACTTACCCTTTTAATATGGTTGCTACATGAATGAATGGGTAGCTCAGTTGGTGTGTGTACCTGTGTCAGGTTGGAAGTTAAAAAAAACAAACTTTTTTATTATTAATCAAAATTATTTTTGACTATAGTTACCCTTTAAGTATGTCTGCCAAGGAAATGGAAGGGTAGGTCAGTAGGTGTGTGTACCTGGGTCAGGTTGGGGGTTAAAAAAACAAACTTTGTTGATTAGTCAAAATAGTTTTTTGGACAATAGTTACCCTTTAAATTTGGCTGCCATGGAAATGGAAGGGTAGGTCAGTAGGTGTGCGTACCTGGGTCTCGCTGAGGGGGTATGTCTTTTTTGTGTTTACAACCATAAAACTAACTTTTATTGAAGATATATCAAAATAAGTTTTTTTTACTTTATTTACCCTTTAAGTATGGCTGCCACAAGAATATAAGTGTAGGTCAGTAGGTGTGTGTATCTGTGTGAGGTTAGTGTTTTTGCATGCATGAGCATATAACTAACTTTTAATGATGATTGATCAAAATAAGTTTGTTGACTATAGTTACCCTTTAAGTATGGCTTCCATAGGAATGGAAAGGTAGGTCAGTAGGTGGGTGTACCTGTGTCTGTGTGGGGGGTTGGGGGTATCAGCATTTGTGTTTATGACCATGAAACAAACTCTTAAACCTTAAACCTCAAAATATCCACATTTGAGGATTGTTACTTTTATAGTCTATGGGAAAAAATTTCCAGAAATTCCCCGTAACGCTTCTGCTGATTCCTTAGATAGGTTATAGCACACTTCTCCTATATGCCCTGCATGTCTGTACCGAATTTCATTTCGCTAGCTTAAAAACTATCGGAGGAGATACAGTTCAAAAAAGCGGAGGAAGAAGAAGAAGAAATTGAAGAACAGTAATTTGGCTCTGCAAGTTACCTTCGGTGTTGCAGTCTAAGTCCTTACATGAAGCATCTGCATCCTAGCATCTGCATCTTAATGTATTTTGTTGCCTGGACAGGGCAAGCAGTGTGTGTGACTAGAGGCAATTTACAGCTCGTTAGCATGGAAATTCTTTGATATACACTATGCCTATGATGGCTTATGATGGAGACTTAACCTTTTTATGGTTGGACGTCGCCTCTTCTTACCTATAGCATCACTTCACAGGTATATTCCAGCCAAGGGTAGTTGAAGCATCTTTTATAGGCAAACCTATATGCACCACCTGTGGATACACAGGTTACTAAGCAATTTGTGTGTTGTGATTTCAAACATCCTATCAGTATGTTTTTGTGATTGTGGGGGAAACCGGGGTGCCCGGAGGAAACCCATGCATGCACGGGGAGAACATACAAACTCCTTGCAGACGTGTCCAAGGGTAGATTTGAATCCAGGTCTCCACGCTGCAAAGGCATCAGTGCTAACCACTAAGCCACCGTGCTGCCCAACTATTATAACTTATTTTTCTTAAGACCTAGTCAGTTATGACATCATCACTTGCTATTTGCATAAAGGGGTGGAGCTATGACTCATCACTGCCCAGCTTGTATTGATAGATGCACAAAGCCTAAATCTGGCCATACACAGGCAGATATTAGATAGATTTGAGACATCAATCTAATGTCTAAAGACCACATTGTACAAGCAGCGATTTTTATCTTGAGATGTTCCTATCTGACCCATTAATTTTGTCATCTCAAATTGCATTAAAAAAACGGGCTAGGCAGTTTATGCAATGACATGAATAATATAGTAAGGGGGAGCAGCCTAAAGTTAAAGGGCAACTAAAGCCTCAGAACAACATTGAATTAGAAGGCAGATCTCCTTGATATAAAAGGAGTAATCAGGGTCTCACCTCTCATTTTAATGTGGTTGTTGAGAAATGTAACTTTGTAACATGAGGTTTGTGTCTTATTTCCCAGTGTTCCGGTATCACACAGTGTGGTGGTCACTGACCATTATGTTCTTTACACATGCTCAGTCCTAAGATACTACAGTTGGTCACACCCACTAGTAGCCTCTAGCCAATCCTTTTACATGGCAGAATAGGCAAAGGAGCATGTGACCGAGGTCAGGGGTGTGGCCAGTCACTGTACATACAGTATTTCATCCAGTTCTTCAAGTGGTAACATTTAATGCTATTTATTGTATTGCTATTTTACCATTTATTGTTGTTTTAAGAGGGGATACGTTCAGATTCTGGTGTAAAAATATAGGTTTAATTCTCCTTTAAAGGTCAGTTGGGACAGCTGGGGGGAAGAGCCAATAACAAGCCCCAGTGTGTTTATATAGACTTTACTTAGTTTTAGTTAGTGAAGAAGGGGATCTGAACTAGCAAATCAACCAACATCCCCATGTGCATTCAAAAAGGGTTGGGTTCATCCCCATATAATAAAATGTCCTGCCATAGTATACAAGACACACACACACCTATATAATAAAATATCCCCACAGTATAAATGATGCACACACCCATATATTAAAATGTCCCCCATAGTATAAATGACTCACACTACCCCATATAATAAAATTTCCCACATAGTATAATTGACACACACACACCCATGTAATAAAATGCTCCCCATACAAGTTTGTAGGTGTACAATACTATCCCTAAGTGTATAATACTAGGTGTATAATACTATTCCTAGGTGTATAATACTATTTCTAGGTGTATAATACTAGGTGTATATTACTATTCCCAGGTGTATAATTAATACTAGGTGTATAATACTATTCCTGTGTGTATAATACTATTCCTGTGTGTATAAAACTAGGTGTATAATACTATTCCTAGGTGTACAATACTATCCCTAAGTGACAGTATAACACTATTCTAACTATATCACATTATGCGTATGGGGGGGGACTTACTGCCCACGGGCCCTATGTAGAGCTGCCCACGGTCCATGAGTATGGGGGGACTTACTGCCCACGGGCTTTATGTAGAGGGGGGCATGCTGCTCACTATACAGATAGATGATAGATAGACAGAGAGTGGTGTGTGGGGCCCCATCCACACTGAGTTCTAGTTATGCCCCTGCTTGGGGGGAAAACTAATTTGGATTATTGATCAAGATTTTATTTTTTGACTATAGTTACCCTTTAGTATCGCTGCCACTGCTGCTCACTATACAGATAGATGATAGATAGACAGAGAGTGGTGTGTGGGGCCCCATCCACACTGAGTTCTAGTTATGCCCCTGCTTGGGGGGAAAACTAATTTGGATTATTGACCAAGATTTTATTTTTTGACTATAGTTACCCTTTAGTATCGCTGCCACAGGGAATAAAAGGGTACGTCAGCAGGTGTGTGCCTGTATAAGGTTGAAGGGTAAAAAAAAATAATGTTTTTGATAATTGGGCAAAAAAATGTTTTTAACTATAGTTACCCTTTACGTATGTCTGCCATGGAAATGTACACAGTAAGTCCCCCCATACGCATGGGGGGACTTACTGTCCATGGGCCCTATGTAGAGGGGGGGGCATGCTGCCCACACTTACTGCCCACGGTCCATGCGTATGGGGGACTTACTGCCCACGGGCTTTATGTAGAGGGGGGCATGCTGCTCACTATACAGATAGATGATAGATAGACAGAGAGTGGTGTGGGGGGTCCCATCCACACTGAGTTCTAGTTATGCCCCTGCTTGGGGGGAAAACTAATTTGGATTATTGATCTGTATAAGGTTGAAGGGTAAAAAAAAATAATGTTTTTGATAATTGGGCAAAAAATGTTTTTAACTATAGTTACCCTTTACGTATGTCTGCCATGGAAATGTACCTAAAATCTTGAATTATCCACATTTGAGGCTTGTGTTTGTTATAGTCAATGTAAAAAAAATCCTGAAATTCGCCATGGATACACTTCAATGGATTCCTTTAGTAAAATTATACAACACAGCAATAGAAAGAGGACACTATCCTAAAGAAATGATGCAATCACTATCATACCAATTCTTAAGCATGGAAAGGACCACTCCGAACTTTCAAACTTTAGACCCATTTCACTCATAAATTCAGACATAAATTAAATAAAAATTCTAGCAAATAGATTATCACATCTCTTACCCTCATTGATTGACCCAGATCAAGTGGGGTTCATCCCATCTAGACAACCCAATGAAGCCACTAGAAGAACAATCAATTTAATAAATTGGATAGAACAATGTAAAATTCCTGCCATAATTATAGCCTTAGAGGCAGAAAAGGCTTTCGACCGACATTCTCACTATACAAGGATCCCACAGTGATTGTATACTCATCTAACATGACATCTAACCCATTTGTAATTAACAACGGAACTAGACAAGGTTGTCCTATGTCGCCTCTTATATTTGCATTGGCTATGGCACAACATATAAGATCAAACTCTGACATATCTGGAATTAACAAAAAAACCCGACAATTTATTCGCCGACGATATTATTATGACCCTCACCAAACCAATCACCTCACAAATAACACTGAGTTTAGCCATCCAAAACTTCAGCAAAATATTTATTATAAAATTAACAAATCTAAATCTACTATATTAGATTTTAATATATCCCTTACCCTCAAACTATTACTAAAAGCAAGACACCCTTTTAATTAGGCAGACTCTACAATAACCTACCTAGGTATACAATTAACGAACAAAAGCAATAATCTATACTCTATCAATTTTCCCCCCCTAAGAGACGCAATTAAAAGAAAACTTAAAAAATGGAATTCTCAACTCCTTACATGGTCAGCAAGGATAGCAATTATCAAAATGATAGTACTACCTCAACTTCTATATGTATTTAGAATGATCCTCATTCTTATTCCCCAACAATACTTCAAAGAAATGCAATAGATAATTAATCAATTCATATGGAATTTTAAGAAACCCAGAGTAGCAACAAACACATTAACCCAACCTAGAAATGAAGGAGGCATGGCCTTACCAGACATAAAAGAATATTATAACGCAACAATATTAGAACAACTCAAAACATGATGGACACCCCACTCTATTATTTTAGAAACACAAATGTATAAATCAGAACAAAACTAAATTACTTCATTATCACAGTTAGTAGGAGCAATCATATTAGGTTTCAAACCCCCAAAATCAACTATCCTATTATAGAGTCAGCCATCCAGCAATGGAGATATATCCTATCACACAAACCTTGGATACACTCTCTCTATAAATATATTGATATCACAGCCCTGGAACTTTTAATCCCAGTTATTAAACTAGATAATTGGAAAAATTCAGGTATAATGAACCTATTCTATCTATATCAAAATGGAATACCAGTTCAATTCTCAGAATTACAAAATACACATCAAATCCCTAAAAATTATTTTTACAAATATTTACAAATACATAGCTACCTAAAAAAAAACAGATATTCCTCCAATCCATAGACAACAAGTTTACAATAACATAAACCAACCCTATAAATATTCCACATGTCCTATACAAAATACTAACCCAAAAAAAGAAACTTACAAATATAGATTTATTAAGTCATGGAACAGAGATCTTAATGAAACAGTTGATGATCTCACCTGGAAACAAACTTTTGATATTCCATATAAACTCTCGAAATGCACCTCCCACTGGGAAAACAATCGTAAAATACTATATAGAATGTATATCACCCCAGAAATGGGAGCTAAATGGCAAAAAGAATCATCCCCCCTATGCTGGAGGGAATGCAACCGAAAAGCTGACCTACCACATGTATGGTGGACATGCCACAAAATAAAGAAAGTATGGAACAAAGTAAACAACTTAATACAAAGCAAATCAAAATTAAATGAACTCCTAAACTAGCCCTACTAAACATAGGACTTGCAAATCTATCCTATAATATACAAATTATCATATTTCACATACTTACCATCACCGGAACTTTAATAGGTAGAAGATGGAAATCCAAAAGAATTCCTAAAATAAAAGAAATAATACATATGTTAAACCAAAATATGCACTATGAAAAAACATTCTATATCTCACAAAATAAATTTGAAGTTTTCTACAGAAGATGGGAAATGTGGTACATAGACCAAAGATCCATGTAGGGAATAATGTTAAAATTTTTGGCATCAACTAAAGGAAAACAGGAAAGAAAATATGTTTATGTGTATGAGTATGTACAACAATCAACAACCAATGCATCACTGTTAAAATTAAATTTATTTATTTATGTTTTTCTTTATTATATTGTTTATATGATTATAACTGTAATAATACAGATTTTGAAAAATTAATAAAAAATTCATGATTTAAAAAAAACCTACATTGAGTTTGAATTAGTTGCGGGTTGGGTAGAAAAATTCCAGTCTTTTTCAAAAAAAACTTTTTTTCCTGTCTATGAAGAGAGATATGTCTGTAATAACTGGAACTGAGAATACATTGTTATCAATCCAAGACAATGTGCAGTGTGCATAGCACTTTACACCAAATCACACTATAGCAGATAAAGGGCAAATGTATTTAGAGGAAAAATCTCCCAGTCTCTTAAGGATCGTACACACGTGCGATCATGGGTGTGTACGAACCTTATCGGCCGAAACGGCTGCTCGTTCACGGATCGATGCCCAATCTGCCGGGCAGATCTCCGACCGAGCGCCACTTAGGCCAATAAAGTGCCCATACACTGGGCGATTATCAGCCGAAATGTCCGTGCAAACCTTTACTGTGTTTTTGGCAGGGTAAACATTGAGTTATCAACAGCTCTAATGTACTTATAATCGTGTACAGGATGCCATTGTGGATAGGAATACAGACAGCTATGTTGATCTTAACTCATTTTAACTCATTTTCGGGTCTGGGTAGATTTTGCAGAGATCACTGGGTAAAAAATCAGTTAATGCTGGAGTGACTGGAAAGCCAGGGGTTAAACATCCGGCCATGTTTTACTTGCAGAGGTCAGAGCCAGCAAAGTAACAATCTCCCATAGAACAGTAACAAACTTCTATGTTGCCCCTGCACCATGCATGAGGCCAGAGCAAGTGTCTGCATGGAAACAGATGACATTGGTCTTTGTAAATACTTCTGGCCATAATGATCTGTGGAATGTGGATGATTCTAGTTATGATAATAACAATATATCACTTAAAGGGCCTCTATAGTGAGAAATAACACTTTCTTTCCTTCCATGTGTTCTATAATTCTCCCCAACCCCCAGAGTATCTTCACTTTTTTCAGATTCCCTCTGTATTGAGATACACAAGTTAGAAGAATACGTGATTGCATTTCTGTACTCCTACTTGTCAATCAAATGTCAATCAAATCTGTGACGTGATCCTCTTCCCTGCTCAAGTCCCTCCCTCCTCCCTACTAGCTTTTACTGATTGATAATGGGTCACAAAAAGAGAGATCGTATTGCAGTAGTAACTGTACTGTTCTCCCTTCTCTTCCGTGTCTCCAGGACAGCTTGCTTTCTATTGGCCACTGTGCATGGGTGTGTTTTTCAGGATGTTGAACTTTTAACTCCTGCTGCACATGATAAGCTTGTCGGTAAGCTGGAGTTAAGACATAGAGGAGGTAACGGGGGGGGGGGGGAGTGCTGCACAGAGATTTGACACCATGGAAAAACAAAGTCACTGACAGAGGTTGGATAAAGGCAGCACAGAGTACATGAAATTAACTTTGCAATTGGCCAATGTGTTTTTTTCACTATAGATGCCCTTTAATGATGTTCAGCTATAACTACAGTAGGTATTTGGACCTCCAGATGATTGACATTTAAAACTCCCAAGCATTGTAAAACAGCAGAGTGCAGACAGACTGGGAATTTAGTTTTCAAAATATAGCATAAATATAATTTTTCATTGCAGCTCCACCTGCTACCCATAATCCTCTGTTATGGTACCTGCTCACTGTAACTTTACTGTCTCCCATAATGCAAGTTTACACAGTGGGTGGAGATAAAAATGTATTTTCTGCAGGACATAGTTATAAAATGCTGGGATTTTTAGTTTTTAAACCATCTGGATAACTACTGTTTATCTATCATTGTCACAGATCAACTAGAAAATAGTTGCAGATAAAGATTTAAAATGAGCTGAGGCCCATGGGTAGGGAGTAGTTGGGGACAGTAGAGGCCCATTGTTAGGTAGTTGGGGGCAGTAGGGATATATATAAAGTGTACATTGTACTCTTTAACAGGGATCTCCTACCTGTTTGCCTAAATTTGTTTGAAAAATCTAACTCCCAGCATTCCACTACAGCACTTACAATATCAGAAGGCACCCAGGAAATGCTGGGAGTTGTAGTTTTCAGACATTTGGATACCTGAAGACTTAAAGCGGGTTGGGTTTCAGCTACGAAACTTGCGCATCGGATCAAGCAGCAAGTGGATAGAAAAGTGGGTTGCAGGTCTGGTGCAGGTACCAATTTTTTGGGTTGGGTGCAGGTCTGGAAAATTAGACCCACATAGGACTCTAATTTCCTACTTACATATGAAATAGATGCATTATTAGCAGAAAACAAATGTCTCTCCTAAATCCAAGCAAGAAAAGGAATATGTAACAACTGCTAAAGGCTGAACCTGCTATGGGATCGAAAAAGAGACAATCAACAAATCTTTCAACATGTTACACTGTCACCTCCTAATATAGAGAGAAGGAAAGCAGCGAATGAACCTTCCTTGTACCTCACTGTTGAGTGTGTACACTCATGTTTAACTTGAGTCTATTTGTGCTCCAGTGAACATGGAATTGGTAACTGGCAAATACTAGCAGAGTAATGCTGGAGGGTGTTGGAACAAAAAATTTGAGTGAGTGTCATTTAACTAACCTAGTAAAAGCCTGGCCTTCAGACATGAGTTCCAGGGTTCCAATCCCATATAAACTGCACTATGCATAAGCCCAAGTTTTAAAGGTTTGCATGACTTTAAAGGGCATGTCCACCCCCAAAACTATAATCCCCCCCACTAATGGCCCCACCATGTAGGTAGTAAAATCCTTACCTCACACTCCAGCTCCATAAAGTTCTCCTTTAGTCCCCCCCCAAGTCCCAAAAACTGCCCACCAGGAGGATAGTCCATATAGGACTCTGCCTCCTAGCTGGCCTCCGGGAGACATTTGGCATGCGTACTGCGCCCTTCTCCCCCTCCCTCCCCCTCCCTCTTCCTCCCGTTTTGCTATCCTCCACCTAGCATAAAACCCCTTGCCCATATAAAGAATATGTTCCCCCCCAGCCCCAACCGCAAAAAATAATTTTAAGAAAGTCCCCAGAACTCTACTTACCTTCCCTCTCTCCACCGGCATTCTGAGAAGCAAGTCTTGCAAGCAGAGGCCGGGCGTCGAGGAGAGAGGAAGGTAAGTACATCTGGTCACTTTCTTAACTTTATTTTATAGCAGTTGGGGCTGGGGGAATGTATTCTATTATGTGACAAAGTTAATAATAAGGGGACATGCCCTTTAAACGTCTGGGTTTGTGATGACTGGATATTGACAACTTTTGCAGGGCAATTTAACAGCTACCATTAAAAGTCCCACTAAGTTTTACAGCAGATTACAATGTACGGGGACCGGATAGACCTCCTATAGTGCAGGGAAGGAGGGCTTGACGAGACCAGGAACAGGAGTGGAGGCTGTAAGGGTTAGTGCATTCCCTTCCCTCCCCCTCTGTAGTAGCTTACCTGAGGCGGGTAGTCGCAGCTGGATGACATAGGCGGAGCGGGTGGGAAGAGGTTGCGACTTCCGCTATCGGTTCATGTGGCAGAACTGGCTGTGGGGCAGTCAGGAGAGCGTGAGCTGGATCTCCCCTTCCCTCCCTATTCTAGGATTGATACCTGGGTGGGAGAGGGCAAAATGAGTAAGGGGATGGTTAAGAAGGGGTTCAAGCGAGTTAGGGCATTGCACTACATTAGGTGTAAAATTGGTAAGATACCTGTTAAATATTGTTAATATATTTTGATATCTGTTAATATGTTATTTATATAATATAAAGGAGAAACAATGAAATATTGTTTCTATTCTTATTTGAATATGTTTAATTAAGTAAAAGGATGCTGCAGCCTTTTTAATCCAACTTCTGGTGTGTGGTCTTTTTCTTGGGAAGGAACAAAAGGGGAGAAAGGGAGGGGGAAGTTCTGGGGTAGGTGAAAGAAGTTAAGAGGGACAGGAGCAACTAACTTGACTGTGCCCTGTCATGGGAACCACTATTGGCATAATACAACCTCCCCCAAGATCTCTCTTCACCACTGTGGCTGTGCAGCTTTCTGCTTTTCCTGGTACAAGACAAGAAAATTATACAGGGTCAGTATTTACAGTGATCGTAACAGATGAATAATTCTAGTCATGACAGAACTTTTAAAATGCTTGTTTACTGAAGAAGTAGATGTCCATAATCCATACATGGTCCAAAGCTGAACCCTAAATGATACAAACCACTACTGGTGCACTGGTCTGTAGTAGCTGAATACATGGTAGCTGAATACACTGGTCTGCAGTAGCTGAATACATGTAAAATGGCTATTGGTAACACACAAGCATTAGTGATTTATATAAAGACACAATTATATAGTGAGCACAAACCATGACTCACACAAAACATACCTTTATATATGCATCCTTAGTATATAACCCACACACAGTGATTCTCAAAAATAATATATAGCAGCATCTCTAAAGATAAGTATGACATGTTAAGTTGGTAGATTGGTATTTGTATAAATCAGAGAAAGAGACTCTCACTCATAAATATATATGAAAGAAATACATTGCTTGTAAGTTTTTAATATTCTAATGTACAGTATTTCCAAAAGGGCCAGTATAACTTTATTTACCTTTGGGCATATTTAGAAAACAGCGCTATTTTATTATTATTTTTCCTACCAGACCTAGCCACAATTTCTTTTCTCAATTTTCAGCAGTGGCAAAATTATGTATATGTAGCACTATTTTCAACAATGCTGAAAATCTGATGAAAAGTGAGGATATAAAGCATATGAATAATCATAAATTGAAAACAGGGTAACACTACATAGCTAATTTTAAGCATTGCTATATTTATATTCTAGCACACCATAGAGATTTTTTAACAATGATTTTGTAAATTTTCCTGTAAATAAGTAACTATTAACAGGTCATAAGAGTTCTCAGAATATATTAAAAGGGGAACTATGGTGATTTTAATATAAGAGCTTATGCATGTAGCTGCTCTGAGTCCAAAGTTATAGGCATGTAAAGTTCCATTTCCTTGTTTGTTGTTGTTCCTGTGCGACACATCATGAGCTGTATTATAAGGCCCACTCCCAAAAACAATTTTTATTAAGTTAGTTACAGGCTTGCAACCATTCTCTGTGTTTTCCTTTGCCTAAGCACACCTTAGGGAAAATTACTTTTTCCTTTTAGCTAGCAGAGGTCAAGTGATGTCACTCAACCTACTGGAAACAGGAAGTTTGAACACTCACCCCAATGTAATTTCTCACAGGCTCCAGCCAGAGATGTGATTGTCGACTCAGTGTAAAGGAAATCCTGCAGGCTTTCATTTAACATACACTTGTATTGAGACCACAGTTGCCCTTTAAGATGCAGCTGATGATGTGGCATCTTTCCTTTGTCCCAGCAGTAGGAAACAAAAGGGCATGCTGAAGCCACAAGGGGGAGTTGTTAATGATGCTGGTGAAATCACAGCTTACAATGTAAGCAGGAAGCACCACCCTACATACTGCTGTGAGTTTGGATAGTTTGCAGCTAGAAGCATGATCCTGGAGTCATTTTACTTTTGGGGGGAATTATTCTGCAATTTTTCTTTTATGGAAAGATGACTTTTCAATGCTTTATAAATACCTTGCTGGTTTTCAGAATACATTTTATAATTTTAATAAAGTGCTGCAAAATTTCCTCTTAACTAAATGCTCTTAAATAGCATTTAACAAATAATTGTTAAAAAGTATGAAATATTTGGTGACAAAAATGACTGCTTGTTTATAAATATGCCCCTTAGTCTTGGCCTGAAATAAAATTGTACAATTGTATTGGCTATTTATGATTTGTTGCTAACTCTTTGTGTATTTCTGTACTTTTATTTGCAGGTGATGGAGAAGCACACATTACACACGTGACCTGCTCAGAGACACTTTACCTTAGATATAATTCATTTTAATATTTGTAAAATTGGCCCATTCTCCCACTAATTTGGTATAAGAATGTGGCGATAAGCCCTATTTCTCTTTTTTTATATGTTGCTTCTATAAGTCTAATTTATAGGCTTGTCATATGTGCAATACAAACACATGGCATTAAATATGAAAGTGTAGTGAACACTATGCTAGAGATTATTGGAGAAAGACTTCATTCTCATGGTTAACTGCTCACCTAAAGTTGCGGCATTATGTGTGGGATAAACAAAAGGGTTAACTAAATAAAATAAATGAACTACAGCCTCACCTTGTGTCTCACCCCCATATCCTCTAGTCTGCAAGCTCTGTGGGCCGGGTCCTCTCTTCTATTGTATCACGGTATTGATGTAAGAAACTCCACACTGTTTACTTTTATTATGTATTACCTGTGTATGTAATATGTATGGCTTTGTATAACATGTATTACCCTGTATGTAATGTATGACTATGTAATTGTAAAGTGTCACGGAAGATGCTGGAGCTATATAAAATCAATAATAATAATAATAAGTGCTATAATTAGACCAAAACCTAATATTGCATTGCAATTACTATGTATAAAAAAAGTTATAGGTGGAAGGAGGTTATCGAACATGCTGATATGACCAGCTTTTTAGAGCAGTAACAGTACTGAACATTTTATATTGTATGGTGACACACAAGGCAAATACTGACAATACTTAAAGGGGAACTGTGGTCTCCAAACAAGTTAAGTTTAAATGAAAGGCCAGTTTCCTGCCTTTAAAATGAGCCATCAATTACCTCTCTACCTGCTCCACAGCCCAAGATATACAGAAATGACTGACCAGAAAGTTAATGGGTGGGAGGCTAACATGTGACATTCCTGAGGCTTCTCCTACACAGTGCTGCCGGCAAGCACAGCCTCAGACTCCCTCAGTGTGTGAGGCAGACAGGAAGCCCCTCCTCCTTTTCTGCTGTGTAAAGTCCAGACAGAAAAGGTAAGGGGGGTCTGAGTAACCCACGGTACCCGTGAGTGGGTGGGGCTTAGACACCTGAGTGGGTGGGGCTTGGACACCCATGAGTGGGTGGGGCTTAGACACCCATGAGTGGGTGGGGCCACATGGGGCTGTAAGGGCCATGGGGGGCCTGCAACTGGAGGGACCATGGGGTCCATGAGTGGGAGGGACCAGGGGGGCTGCAAAGGGGAGGAGGAGACACAGGACAGATTGACTGACAGTTTCAGAGCAGGAAACAGGCAGTGCAGGGGACCTGGTGATGCTGCTGCCATATCACACATAAAAATGTAAATATCTTCAAAACTATGCAAAATAAACAATGGAAATATCTGTTGTAGTCAATTAGACAACTGGACTTGAAATGTTAGTTCTTGAGCTAGTCATCCGACTGGCTTTCTCAATTCAGAATGACTTGTACAAGAATCTGTGGCAATTATGTACCCTGAAAGCCAGTCGGATGACTAGCGAAACGTCTTCAAGAACTACATTTCAAGTCCAGTTGATCTAATTGAATACAACAGATATACCATGACCTGGATGAATGAGAACCTTCACAAGCAAACAATGGAAATAAATTGCAAAAATTCCCAAGGGAGCAATTCCTATCAATTTACCTTAATTTACCTAAAGTCATTTTTGGACCACAGTTCCCCTTTAATCTGAGTCATTTATCTCTGAAATTTTCAGCAGGGTAACCACAAGGAAACTGCCTGCAGTAGGCAGTAACACCTTAAAGAAAAGTGGGGTGGGGTAAACACCACATGGTGCGCTTCCAATAAAGGTAATATGTTGATTCAAAAGGAATAAACAGATCTAAACAGGAAAAAAAGAAATCATACATTTTGTTTTTTCCAGTCGGCTCCATAGAGTAGGGTACCAAACCCAGGGTACACTGATATGCCTTATGAGAGCCAGAGATGTGCCTCCAAATGTTGGTACTGTAAGTATTTTCAACAGCTTAATTTTTATTTATGTAATTTTCTACTGTTAAATAGATATTTTAATAGAACTAGAATATAATCCATGTAGGGTAACTTTAACCATAATCAAATTCTAGGACAAAATACCCTGTAACTAGGAATGGACTTTATGAGTTCGGATGAACTCGAACTATTCAAACTAGTTTGATTTTCCGGGCTCGCAGGACTATTTTCGATAATCCTTGAGCATTCAAAAATTCTCAAACTTTCGAGGATTATCGAATGTTCGGCAGGCCTAGAATGGTCAGAGATTCCCGAAAACGAATGGATGACAATCCCGCGGCTCGAACCGGGACCCCCCTCCCTGGCACTTATAAGTGCCCTTGTGGCCCTAACAAGGGCCCTTTGGGGCTTAAGGGGTCCCGCAGCTCGAACCGGGACCCTCCTCCCTGGCACTTATAAGTGCCCTTGTGGCCCTGACTTGGGGCTTAAGGGGTCCCGCAGCTCGAACCGGGACCCTCCTCCCTGGCACTTATAAGTGCCCTTGTGGCCCTGACTTGGGGCTTAAGGGGTCCCGCAGCTCAAATCGGGACCCCCCTCCCCAGCACTTATAAGTGCCTTTGCGGCCCTTGGTAGTGCCCTTGCGGCCCTGACAAGGGCCCTTTGGGGCTTACGGGGTCCCGCAGCTCGAACCAGCACCTCCCTCCCCGGTCATTTTAAGGGCCCTTGCGGCACTGATAAGTGCATTTGTTGGGGGTCCCGCAGCTCGAGCTGGGACCCCCAGTGAGTGGCTCTTAAAAGAGCCCTTGGGCGACGTCTTCGTTCTTCCATCCGGTGACACCAACTCCGCTGAGGCCACTGACCCAGAGAAGTACCCCTGCGGCGGACAGGGATTCCTCCGGCGCCGGTGGCCGCAACCAGGCCGATGTTACCAGCGTCTTAATCCGACACAACGTCTTCGGGCTAGCGACACCAACACCACTGTGGTCGCCGATGCCAGGAAGGCTCACTGTGGAGGATTGTACCTCTTTATATAGGTTTGCAGAAAGTCCTAATCCGTTTCTGATTGGTCAATTTTTCAACGCTTGGTTTACGTGGTTTACATTAACCAATCAGATTTCAGAAAATCGGAAAATCTGATTGGTTAATGTAAATCATGTAAACCAAGCATTGAAAAATTGACCAGTCAGAAATGGATTAGGACTTTCTGCAAACCTATATAAATAGATGCAATCCTCCGCGGAGCTCAGAAGCCATCACAGTAGATGGCAGAAGAAAGAAGCGGCTAGCAACATCGGCTCCGCTGAGGCCGGCGGTGCCAGTGGGCCCACTGTTGGCCGCACGTTTGCCGAACTTTTTTTAAAGTTCAAAAGTTTGAAAACGGACTGAACTTTCGAAAGTTCGGCCATCTCTTCCTGTAACCTATATAAAAGCCATTTAACTTATGGGCAATTATGGAAGAATCCAGAATTAAGAATACAGGTGTGCCACAACAAAGATTTGCATTCGTAGGGTCTGAAAAACTGCCATACAGACACATTGGTAAAGAAACACCAATGACAGTGCAACATACTGTGTAGAGATACAATACAAAGTTGACATTCTACAATAAATTTACCTATGTGGTCTGTCATAAACCAACACTTCTGTAAGTTCATTGCAACTGAGAAATTGTAAAAAACTAAAAGATTAATGTTTCAGGTACTAATGATTTATCAGATGATTTGAGAAATGACAATGGGGTAAAATTGAGGGTTTATCTTTCTTTTTGTTTATCTGTGGGGCCTAATAATTCAGACCTTGTTACCACTTAGCGTAAGGCCCACTCTGTGGGAAGCATTGTATATTCTACCCCATTATGTTTTTTTCAAATCATCTGATAAATAACCATTATTTATGCTTCAATTTTTTTTTTTCATTTTTACCAGATGATTTATCCTTTTGAAAATCAGATTTTTATTCTTCAGTGGATTCAACATAGCAAAAATAACTGTCTGTAGCTATACTGTAGGTGCTATTAATGCTGAAAATGTTTAAAGAACAACTGCAAAAATTCACTTTTTAAAAATGAAAAGTACCTGGGGCAAGGAGGTAGGATTGATTATTCCTACTTCCCAATTTCATTTTGTTAAGGAGCACCAGCACATACATTTTGCCAGGTTAGTTCTGGACATTCCTGGATTAAAAATACTGCTGGAGCCAGGAGGGGGCATGACAGAAGTAGTTTTCTTTGTGCTGGGGCTCATCAAAAAACAATATTGGGAGGTAGGTACTTTTATCTTAATTATTTCTTAATTTTATTATCTCACTGAAAGAGATATGTAAAAATAAATTGGTACAAAGATAATAAACTTCCTGACTGATTTTCTTAACCTTCTTTTTCTGAGGAACAATTTTAAAAATCTTTTTTGGGTTATGACACAGTGTCATTGCAACTAAACTGGTTTAAGAGGCCACTATACCTATTATTTTCCTATTGCTTTAGTCCAACATGATAAGAAATTAATAAATTATATAATTTTTGCTTTTTGTTGGGTTGGACTGTTTAGTTGAAAGGCCAGTTTCCTACCTTTAAAACGAGCCATCAACCACCTCCCTACGTGCTCCACAGCCCAAGATATACAGAAATGACTGACCAGAACTGAATGCTATTCTCTAGCTGCTACTACTGTACGGACTTACTACTGTACGGTCTCACTACTGTATGGACTCACTACTGTACAGTCTCAATACTGTATGGACTCACTACTGTACAGTCTGACTACTGTACGGTCTCACTACTGTATGGACTTACTACTGTACAGTCTCAATACTGTATGGACTTACTACTGTACAGTCTGACTACTGTACGGTCTCACTACTGTATGGTCTGACTACTGTATGGACTTACTACTGTACGGTTTCACTACTTTATGGACTTACTACTGTACGGTCTGACTAGTGTACAGTCTCACTACTGTATGGTCTCACTATTGTACGTTCTCTCTACTGTATGGACTCACTACTGTACGGTCTGACTACTGTAAGGACTCACTACTGTAGGGTCTGACTTCTGTAAGGACTCACTACTGAATGGTCTCACTACTGTACGGTCTCACTATTGTACAGTCTCACTACTGTATGGACTCACTACCGTACGGTCTCACTACTGTGTTTATTCACTACTGTACGGTCTCACTACTGAATGGTCTCACTACTGTATGGTCTCACTATTGTACAGGCTCACTACTGTATGGACTCACTACTGTATGGACTCACTACTGTACGGTCTCACTACTGTATGGACTGACTATAGTATCACTACTGTATGGACTTACTACTGTACGGTCTGACAACTGTATGGTCTCACTACTGTATGGACTTACTACTGTATGGTCTCACTATGGTAAGGTCTCACTATTGTAAGGTCTCTCTTCTGTATGGACTCACTACTGTACAGTCTCACTAATGTATAGTCTCACTACTGTATGGACTCACTACTGTACGGTCTAACTACTGTATGGACTTACTACTCTAGGGTCTGACAACTCTATGGTCTCAATACTGTATGGATTTACTACTGTACGGTCTGACTACTGTACGGTCTGACTACTGTAAGGTCAGACTATTGTATGGTCTCTCTACTGTATGGACTCACTACTGTATAGACTAACTACTGTAAGGTCTCACGACTGTACGGTCTCACTACTGTTGCTTTATTCTAACTGTCAGCTACTGTAAAAGGGATTTTTTTGCCTGTTCTAGCCCAGTTGACTGGTGTATAATTGCCGTGCAGGGCATTGTGGTAGTGAAAAACACCAGGTTTGACAGTTTTTTGAATACAGCTTCCTACCTTTAAAACGAGCCATCAACCACCTCCCTACGTGCTCCACAGCCCAAGATATACAGAAATGACTGACCAGAAAATTAATGGGCGGGAGGCTGACATGTGACATTCCTGAGGCTTCTCCTGCACAGTGCCGCTGGCGAGCACAGCCTCAGACACCCTCAGTGTGTGAGGGAGACAGAAAGTCCCTTCTCCTCTCTGCTGTGTGAAGCCCTGCCAGAGAAGGTAGAGGGGGGGGGCTGAGTAACCCATGACACCTGCGAGTGGGCGGGGCTTAGGCACCCGTGAAGGGTGGGGCTTAGGCACCTGGGAGGGGCGTGGCTTAGGCACATGTGAGGGGCGGGGCTTAGGCACCTATGAGTGGGCAGGTCCACGGCACCGGCAAGTGGGAGGGGCCACATGGGGCTGTAAAATAATGGGTCATGGGTTGCCTGCAACTGAAGGGACCATGGGGTCCATGAGTGGGAGGGACCAGGGGGGCTGCAAAAGGGAGGAGGAGACACAGGACAGATTGACTGACAGTTTCAGAGCAGGAAGCAGGAAGTGCAGGGGACCTGGTGATGCTGCTGCCATATCACACACAAAAATGTAAGTATCTTCAAAACTATGCAAAATAAACAATAGAAATAAATTGCAAAAATTCTCACGGGAACAATTCCTATCAATTTACCTAAAGTCATTTTTGGACTACAGTTCCCCTTTAAAGGGCTCTGCTGTGTGAAGTCCTGACAGAGAAGGTAAGGGAATCTACAGCCCTTCTCTTTCACTGTGTGAAAACAGCCTTTTCAGGCAGAGTTCTCAGTCTGCCTGAAAAGGCTGATTCCACAGAGTTTTCTGTAAGGGGGGGGGTGTCTGAGTAACCCACGGCACCCGCGAGTGGGCGGGGGCATGGCACTAGCAAGTGGGCGGGGCCACGGCACCCGTGAGTGGGTGGGGCCACACGGGGCTGTAAGATAATGGGCCATGGGGGCCTGCAACTTGAGGGACCATGAGGTCCATGAGTGTAACCCACGGCACCCGCGAGTGGACGGGACTTAGATACCCATGAGTGGGCAGGGCCACAACACCCGCGAGTGGGCGGGGGCATGACACTAGCGAGTGGGCGGGGCCACGGCACCCGTGAGTTGACGGGGCCACATGGGGCTGTAATATAATGGGCCATGGGGGGCCTGCAACTGGAGGGACCATGGGGTCCATGAGTGGGAGGGACCAGGGGGCTGCAAAGGGGAGGAGGAGACACAGGACAGATTGACTGACAGTTTCAGAGCAGGAAGCAGGAAGTGCAGGGGACCTGATGATGCTGCTGCCATATCACACACAAAAATGTAAATATCTTCAAAACTATGCCAAATAAACAATGGAAATAAATTGCAAAAATTCTCAGGGGAGCAATTCCTATCAATTTACCTCAATTTACCTAAAGTCATTTTTGGACCACAGGTCCCCTTTAACATGAAACTGCTGAAGCTTTGTTGTAAAATTTTTGCTTTTGACTGTCAAAATTCAGCATCAAAACAAAACAAAAACAAATCTATTCTGTACCATATGAAAACCCGCCGGGATTGTGCATCCCTTTTCAGAAACACTAAGACTGGGTACACACAAGCCGATGTTTCGGCCAAAACAACCAATATTTTTGTATATCGGTCGGTTGGGCAGAAAAATCACTGGCGTTTCTATAGCAAACTGTCAGCCGCAGTGTCGCGACCGACAGTGTTTCGTCCCGGCTTATCTTTCGCTTGTTGGTGAACAGTCAGTCGGGAAAAATTCTTCTGTGTGTAGTTGCAAAACATTAACATCCTTGTGTAAACACTGCCCTGTGTGTGGATGCTGGAAATGATCAATTCCAGGCTACTAGTCTGAAATGCCTGATCTAGACAGTGTATGTTTCAGAATGTTTTATAATCCTAATCCATTTCAAATCCTGTCAGTGTCTTAAAAGTCACATGGTACAGTTATCTTAGCTTTGTCTGCTGAAACTGAATTTCACCTGCTTTCTGAGATCTAGTTAGCTCATGTACACAGGAGTGAATTCTACAGCTGCATCTTTAGATGATAACCTTTCTCTCCATTTGACAAAATGATAGAGATAACAATGACATTAAATGAATATAAAATGTTGCATACAAAGACAGAACTGCAAATATCTTCAGCTGTTTGATGAACTGCAAGGTGAGCTTGTATTCTATTCATTTTACTTTTTGGAACGTAAGTGCAAACAATTTTTATGGTATCTAGATTAAAAATGCTTACTCCTGGTATATATATATCTGTGAAAGTTCAAGATCTTAAATTATAAATATCTATTGTAAGCTGATTAACTGTTTGCCATTCAGTAACTTGACATATTATGCATATATAAAAATTTTAAAGATGTAGAAAGATATTTAAATATTTATCATCAGATCCAACTTTAGATTTCCTTTACTAATTTACAAGGAAATGTCTTCACTGATTAACCTTTAATTCATATTTTAAATTAGATTTGTGTAATAGCCTAAACAGCCCATGTATTCCTAGCAACAATAAGGTCAGTGGTTCAATTTCAAGCTAAGCACTATATGTGAGCTCTACGGGGCAGGGACCTCCTTACCGCTTGTGGCAAAGCTCTAGCACTTCTATTTATATAATTTATATATTTATGTACTGAACTATATATGTATTTATCCCCCATGTATGACTTATGTATTTTATTACTGTACAGCACTCCGTCCCCAAGTGGCGCTTTATAAATACTATACATACATACATCTGGATAGGGTTTAAGGGCTGATGCAATAAAATGTGCAAACATTTTCCTGTACTATAAATTTGCACCAACCAATTAGATGTTAGCTTTTTACTGGGTTACTGCAGTAAGATATCATCTCATTGGTTGCTGCAAATAAATAGCCCAGGCTTTTGCATCAGCCTCTAAATGTTCGCCCCCTGCACTTGCATTGGTTTCCCCCAGGCCACCTGGTTTTCCCTCACAATCCAAGAAAACGATACATGAAGGCACTTATTTTAAGAAGGTATATGCTGCACACAAATTACAATGTACCCAGTAAAAATAAATTAAAAGTTTAAGGTCAAAAATCTCGTTTGTATAGAAAGCTAAAGTCTGACAACCAACAACATATTGGTTGATTGTAAGACTTTCTGTGCAATCTATCCTTATAATGTAAGTTAATGTAAGTTTGCAGAAAAATTGCAATATCCACTAAAATTGTCTATAGAGACCTTCATCTAAACTGACACTTATTGTATTACACTGGAACTACTGGTTTAAGAGAAGATTTAAACAAGCCAATCACGGACGCGGCTGCCGGCAGTTCAGAACGGCGGAGGATAGAGGGAAGGTAAGTAAAGATTGGGGGAGTTTCTGGCAATTATAATAATGTGGTTGGGGCTGGGGGAAGAAGCCCTACAACATATAAAAATTTTTTTAGAACGGTGGACATGCCCTTTAAGAATAGTCCTGATGAGGTATGAAGACAAAATAAATACATATTAATGAAAATAGTGGTTAAGGATAAACTTTTTGAAAGGAAATATATTACATAACTTTTAAAGGGGCACTTAAGTCTCCCAACAAATTTGGGTTAAATAAAGGTATTCAGTATTGCCCTGGATTATTTTTCTAGGTGAAACCAGTAATAAATTATATTTATGAAAAGACTATAATGTCCTAAACACTTCCTGCTTTCAGCAGCTTGTAGCTATGTGACCAAAAATCTCTGCATGCACTGACAGCCCCTTTAAATGGGAATCTTTTTTTATAGGTATTTTTAAGTCTGGAAACCTTGTATTTGCCTTCCTCTGTCTGTCTTTACTGTTTGTCTGTCAGCAGGGACTTCTTTCTTTTCTAGCATATAGAAACATACTTAGACCACGAGGACAGGGGAGCATTAGAATGTGCTGACATTCTCACTTAATCTTCTGAAGTGTTAATATTTTACACAATATAACTTCTCACAGGTTGCAGTTATAGATATGATCTATGGCTCATTTTAAAAAAAAGACTTCAGGCTTACTTTGCAAACCATACTTACCTCCCATTCATTCCTGAATGGAGATACTCACCCTGCCATCCAATGCTCTCTTCCTTGGTCTTCTAGCTTCCTCCTGGCTTCTCCCCAATGTAACAGTCAAAACAAGCTTATACAGCTTTAAGTGGAGGCAACAACAACCAGGGAAGAGTGTAGGGGAGGGCAGGTGAAGTATGTTTTCTAAGGTTAAGGTTATCGGGGGTAGGCAAGGTAAAATTTTATCTAAGGGTGGTCTTGGCCTTTGACACTTGGAGACCACAGTTGCCCTTTAGAGCGAAATGACAGATTAATGATGCTCTTGGAAAAACATATGTAGATAAAAGTACATTATATCTATAAAATCTTATTTTTGTGTCTCTTCTTGTTGCTTTTTGTAAAAGAAAATGCAATATTGTAAATCAAAAATGTATTTCCATCCATTAGGATCTTTCATATAAAAACCATGGGATGTGGAAGCTCTGTTGACTCAAGTCAAAATGTTTCTCTAGACGAGTCCAAAAAAGGTGAGCAAGATAAAAGTAAAATTTTCCTGGTGCTCTGCATTTTCCCTATTATCAGTTTGCATTTAAAAACATAGCGCCTCATATTAACTTGCTGATAAAGTTTATTACATTGATGGCACGGTAAAGACTTTTGCCTCTGCCACAAATGGAATCTTACAGAAAAACTTTGGCCTCCAAGCAAGTTCTTGTTTTAAGGAAGTAAAAAGCTTCTGTCTTCAAAACAAGCCCCACCCTGCAGACTGTCAGAAAATAAGAGTTAAATAAAAGATTAACATTCAGCAGCTTGAGTGATATCATAAGTATCCTCTGCACTGTGCTTAAACAGAAGCAGTAAGCACTAACCTTTAAACCACATATCTTCCTACCTGCTTGCACATGCTGATAAAGGGCTTGTTTTTGAAAGCAGCAAACTTTCATTTTACCCTAACTAGTTTGGAGACCATGTTTCTGTTTTAAACTCATGATAATCCATAGTACATTGCAGCAATGGGTTAGCTCCTAGTTTATTACACTATTACTACTA
Organism: Hymenochirus boettgeri; assembly: GCA_019447015.1. Lineage (NCBI taxonomy): Eukaryota > Metazoa > Chordata > Amphibia > Anura > Pipidae > Hymenochirus > Hymenochirus boettgeri. Next base: position 152,459,599 of record CM033469.1, read on the forward strand.
CAACTCAAAATGTGTAGCATGCTGTATGCTGCATATAAAATAGTAAAACTCATTTCTCCTTTTGATATACTACTGCAGCCATGTCAATGATGCAAGGTATGAAAGCTTCTAATATTATTATACATTGCTTGTAAATTCTCTTTACATACAGTATATTTCCATGGGTGGGAATATATGTTGCTCTATGCTTACCTTGCCTTGATCAGTGTTTTTTTTATTAGTCTGCAATATTTTCTAATGTTAAATAGTTAACAAAGCAATGCATACTTTGCATACACTTCATTACAATTCTTAATGAGGGGATGTTTTTAGATTATGGGGAATACATATTTAGGTTTTATTATACTTCAAACTTGTGTGTGTGTGTGGGGAGGGGGGGGTGAGCCCTTGCTGTTTGTGGTATATCTTTATAAAATCTTTTTTTATTCTTTGTGCTTTCCCAAAGGTTCTGCTCTCGCTCCAGCAGGTACAGGTATGTTTTTGGTAGGAATTACTACAAAGGCTGCATTGAAATTAGGGAAATATAAGCTAAGGAATTTCTAATTCTTTTCCAGTGAGTGTTAATCAATAGGCGTATATAGCCTGAGGTTCTCGTTCTTGATTAGTTGTTCCTGCAGCACAGGAATGGTTTGTCAAAGATAAATAGTGAAAAATTTCACTGTGACGCCATCTGGTTAGCACAGACGAGAGTGAGGCCATTTTGAGGTAAGGATATTCAACATTTTCAGTGCTGTATATTACTGAAAAATCTGAGGATTTCTGACAATTACTTTTTGAGGTAATATCCGTTCAATATTGCAGTTCTGGTACTATTATGTGGGGAATCACCTGAGGTCTTTTTTAATGGTGTGACCCTTTTCTCTAAAAAAAAATTACTGCAGCCCTAGTCCATAAAATTTTGACCTGTGTATTTATGTAAAGAGTATTGTTTCCTTTTAAATATCCTTACCACGAGAAAGGTATGTGTTTTAGCATTTTGTGGAATATAAAACCCATTTTAAAAATGTGTTTTGGTATGATGTCACTACAATTTTTTTGCCATGCATATTTATACTAGAAAGAAAGTGAGACAGTAAATTATAATGTAGGTTATACAACAAAGCAGTCATTTAATACAGGTGTTTTAGAATGCATACAACTTGCATTGCAAATAACCCTACAACCCAAGGGCCATAACTTTAAATGAAAACATTAACAGGCCTATATAATAAAAGTTCTTAAAAATGGTGCTTATTTTGCCCAAACCAATCACATGTTATTTACCATTTGAAAGCCAACATCTAATTGGTTGGGGCAAAATTAGCACCATTTTTAACAATAAGAACTTTAATTAAATCTCCCTAAATGTGACTAAATCTCTGCCACTCTACTTTAAAACATTGCTTTTCATTAGTCACAAAATGAACTTGGGTTATACCCTACAAACTGGTGTCAAGTATAAATGGCTTTATAGATATAGTAACACTAATCCCTACCATGGTTAATGTAGATAAAAACAGCTGTACTCCTCTATAGAAGTCTTTTAATTTCCAAAGTGTTTAAAGAAACTCGTGGTATCACCTTTATATCACTTTTGTTATTTTTTATTTCAAAATATACCCTGTAAAGAAACTCGTGTAAATTGCATTCCAAATGCATAACTTGAAAATACAGCTAGTCTACTGTAAGTGATTAGAATCCACCTGTAGGCTATTTTTGCACTTGTTAAGTAGATTACTTAATCCATTATCATCCTGTTTTAAATGAACCTTTAGTGAACCATCATTCAGTTTAGTAAACATTTTATATATGGAATCATTTTTACTGATAATCACTAAGAAGTGTGAAGCCTAATGGAGACTAAGCTCCACTTTCACTGCTCGCTTTTTGGATCGGCTCTAAACTGCCTTTAGGATCATGTTCTGTAAAAAGATTTTGACACAATATACAAACAAGAACATAAAAATAACTATGGACATAGTTTGTGTTCAACAACTGTTAATTACCTTTGCATGCTCTGGTGCCATATAAACTACAACATAAAATACTACTAATAAATATGCCCTTGTCATAGTAACATAGTAACTGAGGTTGAATAGAGACATACGTCCATCAAGTCCAAACTCTCACCCTCCTTTTAAACCCTACCTAATGGTTGATCCAGAGGAAGGCAAAAAAAAAAAACAGCTAAAAAAAGATGGGGGTAAAATCCTTCCTGACTCCAAATGGCAATCGGAAAGTATCCCTGGATCAACCAGAACTGCAGTATATGTATTAATACCAGTAATTCTCAATACTTTTTAGTTTTAGAATCGTATCTAGCCCACTTTTAAAGCTATTCAATCATGAGAATATATAATCATACAGTTGTACCCTATCTACTTTATGCAGTAAACAAATTAGTCCTGCTGTTTTTATGTACTTGTATAAAAAATTATTTACAGAATAGTTTTTAGAGAGCTTGATTCTGTACCATCAATATGAAGCTTATGAAAACCTGCCTTATTTATATGTTTTAAATGTTATGGGTCTGTTTTCATGATTCATAAAGTTTTGTGTACATTTTTTACTAATTCAATACTAAATTTAATTATATATAATATACATTTTCAGGTATTCTACAATTCAAAAAATAATTCAAAAATAAGTAGTTTTAATATCTCTTACTATGCCCTGCTGTGGTCAGTAGTGCGCTGCCATTTCAGGATCTGAAACGGTCCTTCTTCTTCCCAGGGTGCTAAATTCCTTGGAATGTTCCAAACAGTTATTTTTACCTCATTGGCTGTTAAGTCAAACATGCTCAGGGACACTATTATGAGTCCAGCACACAGGTCATTACCAAAAATTACCATTTAAGATTTACAAAAATAAGCAAAATGTTCTGAAATGAAAATGTTTCAGTTAATGTTGCGGCAATCAATTCCTGCTACTACTGCTCACATAGAATAAATATAGTTATTGCCATGAGATGAATTTTTATGTGACAGTCTATGGTTTGGAGTGTTTATTCCTTGGCCTTTCCTTCAAGGGCTGTGCTCTCAGATCAATGAACAACTGTTGACCATTACAATCGGTTTGCCACAAGCGTTATGGCCGAGAGAAATTTGCAGTGTGTACGGAGCTTTTTTAAATAGATGTATAACAATCATTTTTATAGTAGCTGGTATTGTTTCTTTGTTTTTTAGCCTTTAAATCAGCTGTTTTAATCCAGCGCTGGTACAGACGTTATATTGCTCAATTGGAAGTAAGGAGGAGATGCACCTGGAGTATCTTTCAATCCATAGAAAACACTGGAGAGCAGGACCAAATAAAAGTAAACAAATTAGTGTAGTTGATGAAATGCATGACATTGCTATATTGGAAGCTCATTTAAAAGTACATTAGCAGCAAAACATGGAATAGGGTGTTGCTATATAGGGAAATTAGCCTACTTTCAAGGTTTAAACCATTACAGTGAAATACTGTCATTTTTACAGATTCCTTCAAAAATATGGTGGTATTTATAAAGGATAGATAGGTATTTTGTAATATCGATCCTTTATCATACTTTTCAATTGCAGCAGCTATTGCTGGCCTGTCGTTACTTTATGTCTCAGTTTTAAAATAATAATGTTGTATAATACTAATAAAGTTTTTTCACGACCATAGTATTACTTTACGAGCCCATAGAACATAATTCTGTGTCCGGTAAAAGGATCAATATCCATATTTATCAGTGTTGATCCTTTAAAAATAACACCCTACAAAAAGATATTTGATCACAGTTCAACATTTTTAAATCCTGACCTGTAAGTATATTGTGTATTTGAATCAGGCAGGTACTGCCATAGAACTGTTGGGTAATTGTTGTGAAAATAACATTAGGACAATAGAGAAGTGAATGCTGTGAGGAAACAATAAAACTGGTACACATTAATTTAAATAACAGGTTTATTTCAGTTAATTTTTCCTAATTATTTTTCTTTTTAAAAAATTCCACATTAAGTTAGTTATTTATTTATGCATTATGCATTTATTAATTACAAATTAACTGTTAATGAATGAAAAGACCTGGTTATAACATTGATGGCAGAACTGCTGACTGCTGACTACTGGTACAATTATTCTTATCATGAAAATTCTTGTGTTTGTATAGCAGCCACTGTGAGGTGAAGCTTTTCACCCTATCATTTAGCAGTTTACCAAGGAATAATCTGATTAAACTGTGTTGACCCAGATTTAACACATGATTCACAGTGTTCTTATCTTGTCATCATTCTTCTAATGAATGTGAAAAAAGCTCCTTTAACTAGATGTTTGGTATTTGCTAGTAACTGTCATTTTAAGACAAGAAACCCCTTTAGACCTGGGGAAAAGACCCTCATGCAGACAATGTAAAAAGTTAATCAGTGATCAAAAAGACAAACTGTTTTTAAGCCTGAAAGAAGCATAAACTTTACATTAGAACTAAAATTGGCTACATTTTTTGATTGAGTTGACATTCGGCTCTACATATGTAAGGATCTCCGGTTCTGCATTGTTACCCCTAGATGTCACTATTCCTTGTTCCTATTTAGTCCACTAAGTGTCGCTGTTTTGTGTTCCAGATATCACCTCTAGTTGTCACTGTTTTGTTATTTCACTCGTACTGTAACGCTCCCTAGATGAGCCCTGCTGCAAAGCAGCTAAGAAAGTACAAAGAGACTGAAGTGCAGCAGTGGTCAAGGTAACCTGTTTATTAAACACACCTAAACACACAGTGAAAATGATAAGTATACTAACATGACTATATACAAAAGACAAGAGAATGAAGGGAAAGATAATAGGGAACTGGAACAGGCATGGAAGCAGGACTGGAGCAGGACTGGAACAAAAGCTAGGCAAGGACTAGGAACAATAACAAGGTCTGGAACAGGAGCAAGGAAGATAAATGGGGAGAGCGGCCACAAAAACAACGATCTGGTCATGAACTGAAGGGGTGGAGTCCTTAAATAACTGGAGACGGCAATCAGGTGAACATGATGAGTAATAATTGTCCAAAGGTGAAATGGCCTGCTGCTGGTGGGAAGTGAAATAACAAAACAACTAGAGGTGATATCTGGAACACAAAACAGCGACACTTAGTGGACTAAATAGGAACAAGGAATAGTGACATCTAGGGGCAACATAAGGCAGAACAGGAGATCTTTACAACATAGATGTCAACTTGCTCAAATATGTGGTTACTATTCTGTCCACTAGGGCAACATTCTCCAGACCGGACTCAGTATTCCAGCATAATACAAATTGTGTAACCATTGGCCCATGCTGTGTATCAGTAAGATGCCAACTTTTTTTCACAGCAAGAATTTCCCTTTCCAAAAGGAACAAAAGCTCAAATATAAATGGACATGACAGTTGTCTGTAGTTACATTAGCTATCTATTACCTCTGATATCAGCAATATATATACAAGCATGTTCTGCTCATTAAAGCTGTTACTGGCAGCTCAATAGAACATATCTTATAGGTTTACAATTTATGACCTTAAACTCTTTTGTTTTCTCTCAGCTTTATGATTTCTTCAACTTACTGATGGACCATTTCAATCCTAACAACAGCAAAGAAAGTAAGTCATTATCTGTAAACATTACCCAAAATTACTGTTTCTCTCAGCTAATATACATTTTATGTCAGTGTTGTAGGAACAGCTCAACACATGAGTGGTCCCCTCTTAATGCAGAAGACACTTTGGTTTGTGCTGCTGCCCCCCCCTTATTTGTCCCTCCACACACGCCAATTGTTTGTTTTAAAGTCTTTTTGCTTTGTATTAAAAGAGCAGTGATTGGCTACCAGGCAGAAGATTTAAGCTCATGTAATGACTTAATTCATAAAATGTTAAGGAATGGTATTGATGATAATTTTACCGGTAGCTCTGACTTTGGCTGGTTAGAGGTGTGCCACCTGATATCACCATGTCAATGCAGATGCCACCCACATCAGCATAAAATTCAAAGTTTAAAATCAGTTGCTCAGTAGGTCTACTTTTTTTGTACCTTGGTACCTTCATTGTACCTTGCTACTTTTGTTTGTACCTTGGTACCTTTTGTTTTGCTCCTGGATCAAGCTCTCCTGCGCATGCCACTGTCCTATTGAAACTTTATTTGGGAGGCTGTGGTTGCTGTTTCTGGGAAAGATCTTTATAATACAACTACAGTAACTGTGAGATTTTACAAATTTGAGGCTAATGGGAGTTTTCAAACAGAAGGGTAGTTGTTTCAGCCACTGAATATTTTTTTAAAAAGCCAAACAATTTAATTTGTTCATTGTATGTCATTTTATTTTACTTATTTGCTACTCATACTATAGAAATTAAAAATTTAGTATTGATTACAACTACCTCTGCAACATAAAATACTGGCCGTGGTACAAATACAGATACCCTGCGACAATTTGCAACTGCATGGTGTCATGGTATCAGAATTCTAAGTAACACACTTTGAACAGATGTTCAGACCCTCATACTATACTGTTGGTTATCTTGACCAACAGCTATATAAATTCATCCAAATGCAGATCTGTAACAACAGTAAAATGAAACAGTAAAGTACTGAAAACTTTATTAGATGGAGATTCTGCAAACGGTTTTAAAGGTATTAGCTATTCTGTGTGTCACACTGCAATTTTATCTTAATAAATTACTTTTTCTTGGGATATTTCACAATTGTAAGGGGATTTAATCTGCCACATGTTTACTGAAGAAGATAATTTTAAAGACACTGAGCTGGAAAAGTACTGTGATTATGAATCAATTGAGATCCTGGAGTCATATGCAGGTCCCCACCTCAGCTTCCCGATTAAACTTAGCCATGCAACAGACTTAGTGGAAGCTTTCAAACTCAAACAAGTAAGTATCCAATCATGTATCTGTGTACATAGATAACATATATTATACATCTATATAGGAGTGTTTTCAAAGTTATTATTAATTTTTATTTATTTCTTTCTCTCAGTCATCCGTTCACTAAAATATATCATTTATACAAATAAAAAAGATAGATCAATACATTAATACATTCCCATGTATTTAAAAATGTACTTACATTTATCAAAAGGGTAATAGCCTACTATCTCTTTGGGAACTCTTACCATCCACTCAGAGAACCCTAGGTGACTTCTGTTTGAGAAATACTGCTAATCAACCTTCAGAAAGTATTCAGAACCTTTATCAGATCTTAGACCTTTAGCAGGTTATTGAATTGGCCCATACATGCAGCAAAAGAATCTGTAAGGCTGGTTACACACAAAGGGACTATTTGTCTGTCCGGGAAGAATGTCCGTCGGTCGCGGCAATAGTGGCCACGGCTGGCATAGGGATCCCACATGATCGATCGGGATTTACACGATGCGTCCGATCACGCGTCCAGCCAGCAGATATTTTCTGCCAACCGACCGAAAGTGCTGCTGATCGATCAGTTGGCCGGAAATATCTGCTGGTGTGTACCAGCCTAATTCTGTGTACCAGCCTAATTCTGCAGGTTTCTGCTTTCTCCAGCCCTCCTTTCTAGTGAGTTAACACTTTATATTCTGACTGCTCAATCTTGGTTATAGAGAGGTCACAGGCAGGTCACCCAGTAGTTAGTTAGATCTGGAAGGTATGGAGAGGGGTGTAGAAAACTTACTGAGCATGTGCAACTGTATCTAAGTGTCCAGAATACACCCCGGTATGCACAAACATTTTTGCAGATCCACCCTTCACAAGAAGCCCCATACTCCTGATGAATGTTTCTTTCAAACTTTAAGGTTTATTTACAGTTTGTAACAGGAACTCTTGATTAATGGAGAACTATAGTGCATATAATGTTTTTATTTTTTAAAGGTTAAAAGTCAAAAGGATCTGGGGCAGGGAGGTAGGATTTGTACTTTCTAACTCCCAATTTAATTTCTTTGAGGAGTGCTTCAGCACTATCTTTTGCATAGCAAGGCCCAGGACACTAACATTGCAAATGAAAACTGTATGTGCTGTAGCTCATCAATGAAACAATATTAAGGAGGTAGAAATAATCAATCCTACCTCCCTCTCCCAGGTTAAATATAACCGTATAGTTGACCTTTAATGCAAAAAAAACCCCATTATTAAAAGCATCTCCCTGAAAAATTGTTTCCCCAAAAGCAGGACTGCCCCAAACCCTATTTTACCCATCTCCCTGGTGTTTCTGTAAGGAGATATTCACCATTAAGTTCACCAGTCCTTTTTCTCTTTGGGTTTGTGGCACATGTAGCCATTGTAAATCATTAAGGTTGGGGGAGAGCAGAGGGACTGGCAGACATAATTAAAAATAGGGTTTTGTGGGTTCTGCTTTTGGGAAAAGTCTTCTTCTGGGGGGTTAACAAGCTGAGGGGTTGTCAATCTAATTTGTTTTCATAAAAAAGAGAGCATTGAACAATACTCTTAATGTATCTATAGAGTATATACTTTATAATTCTCATTGTCTCTGAATGTAGAGCATTTTGGACAATACCTGTCAATGGGTTCCAACATATTTATTTCAGGAACTGTCTTATAAAGTCTATAAACATGAAATGGGCACACAAATAATTATTTTTCCCCAAATGTTCCAAATTCACCAAGTGTGTGCTACAGTATATGAAGAAGATATATTGTAAACACTATGCCATAGACTTTAAAGGGCACCCCCACACTCTTAATAGAAATCTGTATATAGATAAAGCTTCCCTGAAACGTATTTTCATTTACCTTTTCCAAAGATGCTTATAAAGTTACTTACAGACCCTGATCCTTTAACACAGCGCTCTCTTCCTCTCCTCTCCTGATGTTTCTGTGTAACAGCCATCAGTGAATATGGTGAGGCTGCCGTTAAGCCTAATGCCTGACGGCCATTCCCACATCTGCTGCTTTGTGAGCTGGAAACAATCCACACAACAGTCCGCAATTGGAGCACATGTGATTCATCCGTTAAAAAATGGTGATTGCGTGCTTTCCGAAAATAGATTGCAGCGCATGCAGTGCTGCCACCCACATTGAAATGCGCTGCTCTGCGATTTTCATGCATTACAGCTCATAAGCAAAGTGTGGCTTGCGACAAGGCAGATGCAGTATATGCTGCAAAATAGACTTGTTTTATTTATCCCACAACATGTTGCAGGTACAGGACCCTTAATCAAGTGCACTTCATGTGGTGGGATAAATAAAACAAGTCTATTTTGCAGCATATTCTGCACTGGCCTAGGTTCCTTCCTCCTTTTCTTGTTACAGTTTACTTACCTGTATTTGGATGGATACATAGAGGATTGTGAAACACATTTGCCATAGTGTGTGGAATGTACTCTTCTTTTATGTATTGAGATAATGAGTAGGTTATAAAGGTTGGGCTAGTTGGACATACAGTATCAGGCTCATTTACCCAGAGCCGCTATCGCTCTGGGTAAAAGTCCTGTTGGCGATTTAACATCGCATTTAGATAATGTGGGTAAATCCCAGTAAGGGTTAGCTATTTGCTGGCATTAAAATCCTGCTCTAAAACTAGCGCAAACGCGATATTAAATCACGAGTGTCCGATGCGCGGGTGATTTTTGCATAACCCGCACATCCGGCGCTAATATGGAGTTAAAGTCGCACTAACCGGTAGCGAACCAGTTAGCACGACTTTACCTTCATATATTTGCCCAGAAAGTCTGGGTAAATGAGGCCCTACGTCTTTATTCAACCTCCAATGCTATGTTATTATATGCAGATTTTTGTTGAGAGGGTAGACTTGCCCTTTGAAGAAGTAATCATTCTAACTTAGTTTTCAATAATATAATCAGAATACATGCTTACTGTCGAATGCTATCCCAGGTTATGGTACTCTATGACATTATACGGCAGGGGTAGATAAGGGAAAGTGCACGGAACCATTTTTTTATGTTACTTTATTTGCTGAGTGTTTTAATGTTTCTCCTAGTAGCAGCTTCATGCTCGCTATGTGCTACACCTCCTGCATGAAACAAAGAAACATCTTAAAAAGCTGCCAAATATCAAACATGTTTCTACCAGCTACAGCAAAGAGATCACCATATGTGGTAAGAACTATTTGTGAAGATGCAAGAGGCACATTAAACAGAATATTGCTTAGAAGCACATGTCTGTATTCATATAAACTATGCTATTGGCTTGCACTGCAGTATTTTGTGGCATAATAAGGCTGTTTTTTTCAGGATAGTTTATAGTGATGTCGATTATTTAACTTTGTTAAAGGACTGTAAATATTTTAGTCAAAAACCCTATCAAACCAGCAGACAGTGATACTTCCATAGAGGGGTATAAAAAATGCAATATTCTGAAAAGCTTGCTATCCCCTTGCTATCCCCACTGAGATTGCATTTCCTGATAATACATACATTTTTCTTTTTAAGGAGATTTACATGGCAGATTAGATGATCTGTTTTTGATATTTTACAAGGTATGTGGCAAAAAACACTCCTAGTATTGTTTTCTATTGTTAGTGCTCTAACAGCGAGATTCAATAAAAGTTCTTATTGTTAAAAATGGTGCTAAATTTGCCCCAACCAATCAGATGTTAGCTTTCAAATGTTAAATAAGATATGATTGGTTGGGGCAAAATTAGCACCATTTTAAATGATAAGATCTTTTGTTGAATCTCCCTGTAAGAATGTTGTAGGTAGATGTTGTACACTGCATACTGTGTGTGTTACTTGTGTGTATTTATACAATATGCACATATAGATTAAAGATGCTACATTGTTTGCCTTATTTTGTTTAAATCTGAAAATTCTCTAGATTACCATTACTATTTACACCAATAGATTTTCAATTGGGTAATTCCAGCTCACAACAGACATTTGATCTAAACAGATTTAATTGGTTGCCTCTGATCGAATGCTTTAATACTTTTGCTCTCAGAATCATTACAGTTTGACATCCTCACTAATATAGCAGGAAGAATTTGGGATGCTTTAGAACCATAAAAATCAGCTGTTAGATATTTTTAGATGCTTCCCACTGTTCCTACTGACCAGTTGATTAAATGTAGAATTTTATAGAATTTATTGTAGCATAAATTATTTTAGGCTAAGGCCGAATGCACTGCACCGGGATAAAATGAAAAAAACGCAATACATTTTTTGTGTGATGCACAAATGTTTGTTTGTGGGAACCGGGCACAGTGAAGACAATTGTGGTATACTTTCAGAACACATAATGGATGCAGACCAAAAAAAGATCACATGATGAGGGGGACCTAGTCCTCATAGAGAGAATAACCAGTTAATTGATCATTTAAGGGTAACTATGGTCCCCAATTTTTAAATGAACCTTAAATCACATCTCTAACTAAAATGTGTGAGAAGTTATTGCTAGAAAGGTTTAGCTGTATCACTTGCTGCTTGAACCCTTTCTGTTTTCAGCCAGGTCACCAGCTTGTAGTCACGGGACCAGCCTCTGCCTACATTTATAGATTTCCCTTCTCAACTGTCAGATTTTATGTACTCTGTTAAGTAAATAAAATCTGTTTCTATTATTCACAGAAAGGTGAGAACAATTTTTCCCACCTCCCTGTGAATAATAGATGCCCAGGGGAACAGTGTTTACTTACCTTACCGGCGTTCCACTCAGCTCCTTCTAGCTGTCAGGAGCGCTGTCCCGGCCGAGCACCTATCTTCTGCGCATGCGTGCCAATACAAAAGATAGGTGCGCGATTGGGCAGAGCGCCTGACAGCTAAGGCAGCCATTAATGTAGTGCAGGTAAGTTCGGCACTGTCCCCCATGCGTTCTATTATTCACAGGGAGGTGGGAATAAGCGTTCTCGTCTCCCTGTGAATAATAAAAACAGATTTTAAATATCTATAATTCCCAGCTTAGTGTTCCTTTAAGTCCTAAGTGGGCATGCTCTGCCTCTGGGGTGGGAGGGAGGAGCAGGTGATCTAGAGCTGCAGGCTTTTAATTTAAGCCTAAAATGTTTGGAGACCACAATTGCACTTCGCTTTGGGGTTTTTTAATGCTGCATTTATGTTTCACTGCCGCAGTCTACTTATTATAACCCATATGTTCATATGATTCTCAGTATAAGACTCTATACTTCACTTTAATAAAAGAGTTTAGCTTATCTTGTGTAATCCTCATTAAACGAGTACCTAGGAATACAGCTTCTAAAGCTTCTTTAATGTTTGTACATAAGGCCGTTAAGTGCTGCTTGCACTATACAAACGCAGCATATATCTTGACACTCATGTTCTTATGAAACTTTTTATAGCTTGTTGGCATTAGTATTCATAAACATTTCACAGGTGTTTTTTAAATGTTATTTTGCATCCTTAACAATGTTTTTTCCCTAGTCTTACATTCCATAACTGACAATATCTTGAAACCAGCATTTGCTGGTTAAGTGCATTCAAATAATTATAACAGGTCTGATTGATTGGAATGGTTTATAGTTTATATTCATGAAATATAGCATGTTTTCACAAAAATTATGAAGAATGAACTCTGTAGCAGATGATAGGATGAAGTATAGATGGAAAATGTTTGCATATAATTAAGGGGAAGTTTCCTTGTTGTACTATCCTATAGATGAAATCTTTTCCTTCACTTTCTGACCTAGAATGGCCTGCCATCACCAGAGAAGCCATATATCTTCAATGGTGACTTTGTTGACAGAGGAAAACAATCTATCGAAATCTTGATGATCTTGTTTGCATTCCAGTTGGTTTACCCAAAAGTTGTTCATTTAAACAGAGGAAACCATGAAGACTATGTAGTCAATCTAAGGTAAAGATACCAAAAAAACAATATAGTAGCATTGTAAGGTGGTTAATTCTGACAATTTATTTGCAATTTTGTATTTTGTAGATATGGATTCACCAAAGAGGTCATGGAAAAATATAGGGTATGTTTCAACCCATGAATACATATATAAATATAAAAGTTTTCCATTACAACCCTACACAAAAAAATACAATGATTGCTTTAATATCATAATAAAGTATGGAATTTGAAGAAAAGCCAACAGATGGCTTAAAGAGCACAACATACAAAACATACAGAGTGATTAGAAATACTGTAAATACTGTAATACAAGTTGTATTCCTTTTCAATGGACAATTCCTTCCCAACTTCAAATGGCAATCAGAAAGTATTCCTGGATCAACCAGATCTATTAGGACATTAGTATATGTACTAACTAGCAAAATACCCGCGCTTCGCAGCGGAGATGTATTCAAATAACCTTTTTAGTAAGAAAGCAATAATGTATCAAGATTGCTGTAATCACTCGGCACTTGATATATTAAAGAAAGACAATTCAATAAGCTTTACGATAATGCAACACCATTAACTTTAATTTAATATTATATTTTTTATTCAACTACAAATTTTGGTGAAAATAACCCCCACCACCCCTCCCCATCCGCCCCCAATACCCCCCACTATTCCTCTCTGTCACCCTCCAAGCCCTTCCCCTTACACCTCACCAGTCCCCGCACACACCCTGAAATTTTGGTAAAATCGTTCCAGCCGTTAGTGTGCAGGAGTTCAAAATTCTATCCCCCCCCATTCACCACCACCCTAAAAATATATTTTTTTTATTCAACTATGAAATTTTGGTGAAAATAACCCCACCACCCCTCCCTGTCTGCCCCCAAACCCCCACTATTCCTCTCTGTCACCCCTCCAAACCCTTCCCCTTACACCTCACCAGTCCCCGCACAACCCTGAAATTTGGTAAAAATCTTCCAGCCGTTAGTGTGCAGGAGTTCAAAATTCTATTCCCCCCCCATTCACCCCCACCCTAAAAAAAATATATTTTTTATTCAACTACGAAATTTTGGTGAAAATAACCCCCACCACCCCTCCCCGTCCGCCCCCAATACCCCCCACTATTCCTCTCTGTCCACCCTCCAAACCCTTCCCCTTATACTTCAGCCAGTCCCCGCACACACCCTGAAATTTTGGTAAAAATTGGTCCAGCCGTTAGTGTGCAGGAGTTCAAAATTCTACTTCCCCCCCCATTCACCCCCACCCTAAAAAAATATTTCGTTAACCTTTTACTGGTAAAGGAGTATATGCATACAAAATTTGATTGAAATCGGACCAACCATATAGATTTGTATAGCTTGTAAGCTAGGTAACCATAAGTCTGTGCAATGTCAGATACTCACCATTACAGGTGGAATTTCGAAACGAAACCTGCTTAACTTTTGTAAGTAAGGTGCAATGAATGAGCCTGCCAAATTTAAGCCGTCTGCCTCCACGGCAAGTTGGAGAATTAGTGATGAGTGAGTGAGTGAGTGAGGGCTTTGCCTTTTATTTTTCGAAACGAAACCTGCTTAACTTTTGTAAGTAAGGTGCAATGAATGAGCCTACCAAATTTAAGCCGTCTGCCTCCACGGCAAGTTGGAGAATTAGTGATGAGTGAGTGAGTGAGGGCTTTGCCTTTTATTAGTATAGATACCAGTAATTCTCCATAATTTTTAGTTTTAAAAAGTTTTCTAGCCCACTTTTAAAGCTATTTAGTGAACTTGCCACTCTCACTGTAAAGAAAACTTTCCTAACCTATAAATCTTCTTTTCTTCCAATCTTAACTGATGTCCACGAGTCCTCTTAGGGTATATTTTGCACATGAAAAATTGGATAGTCAATAATCAAAACAATAATTTGGAAAACCATCTCTTGTGATAATTAGAGCTTTAGTAAAGTAGTTTAAGGGAAACTGTAGTTTCATTTAAAAGACAAAAGACTTTCAAATGAAAATCATTTTTCTGATCTTCTAAACAACCCATAAATTGCCACTCTGTTTACATGGTACAACACATTTTGCAATATTAAAATGAACATATTATAATATGCTGATCTTTTTTTTTCTAATATTAGGTACATGGAAAGAAAATCCTGAAAATGTTGCAGAGTGTTTTCAGTTGGCTTCCTCTAGCCACTCTAATTGATCACAAAGTACTGGTTATTCATGGTGGAATATCTGATACAACAGACTTAGAGGTGTTATCTAAAATAGAACGACACAAGGTAACATTAAGAAAAACAACATAGCTGAATGTTTTCATTGAACAAAACCAAAGATAAAGGACATTGTGTTGCCAAGTAGGGTTACATTTTTGTATGTATCCAGCATGTTGGATATTCTCATGGTAATTAGCCATGAAATTGATGTTAGCTAGTGAATTAAAATAACATCATATGCTATACGTCAATAATTGTTTAAAGATAATAATTAGCTAAAGGGAACCCTATGGATTACTCACCTTGGATGTCTCAAAGAAGAAGGAATCAGCAGTGTTCCATACTTCCCTGTATCTGGCTGATGTTTACAGTACATGACTGCCTCCTTTTTCTGATTGGGGACTAGGGCAAGTCATGTAACTCTCTCCTAAGCAGATAGGAACAATTACAAAGAGAACTGAGCAGGTCAGCGCTCTGAAGGAATTCAAGGTAAATAACCCAGAGTTTTTCCCCTTAAGTTTTCTTTTAAGAGAAGCAGCACACTCCTCACTTATTGTTAACAGCTAGAGTAATCTCAATGAATTATTTATTATAATTATGTACCCTGTTGGATCCAGCTTTTTACTGGGTAATCCCAATCCTCATTCAGTATTCTAAAGAAAGGTTTGTTTGTGGCCATTGTTTGACATTTTAATGCTTGGGCTCATTATGGCTGAATTAATTTAACTGCTTTGGACTCAAGCCAGCAACTGAGAAAACGGTTACTATCTTTTTACTGTACATGTAATGCAGTGTTCTTGACTTATACAACATTGTGATAAATTGTCTCTATGTGTTTTTTTGTGATAGACACTTGGATCAACTGTAGAAACCTTGTATCACTTGGTGACACAAGCTTATAAAATATGTTGAAGAATTATCATAGTATGACATTTTATGGAAATCACGTCTAATAATAACTTAAGGAGATTCAATCTTTATTTTTGGTGCTGCCTCTATCTCTGTTTTTATTGGTCTCCTGTGGCATTGATTTCAGATGGCCAGGAATTATCAGAGTAAAGATTAGCAGTTTAATTCCTCATTACATGGAAAAATCACCTCAACTTGAGTTAATTTTAGTTATATTTTAATTATCAAAGTAGAGTTGTTTGGTTTTTAGAAAATAGAACAACAACGGTGGAGGCAGTTCCAGGAAACAGAGACTCATGAGTAAATAAAAGTGTGTTTTCAGATATCCTAGTAGTCTCTGTTTCCTGGAACTGCCTCCACAATTGTTCTATTTGATTTACGTGATGCGGACAGATCACTGCAGAAGTCCAGGAGGAGCTTGAGGGTCAAATGGGATGCAGTGTACAGTATTTGTTTGTTTGATTTTTGGTAAACTCACACGAAATCCTAATTTCCTTAACATTTTTTGTAGTTTCCCTCAACTCTAAGATTACATAAAAAGAAAGAGAAGACAAAGCAAATTGATGCACAGCACAGTGAAATCAAATGGCCAAATATAGTCAAAAGTTCAAATATTGAAGCTACATGGCATTCCCCAAGAAGTGGCTCATTCTCGTACAGTCCAAGTTTGAGCTTAATGCCAGCCTACAAGGGGAAAAGGTCTGCCAGTAGCCCCACTACTATGACTATTGACAGGAAAGAGATTTCCAAGCACGTGCGGAAATCTGTGGATGAAGAACTACAGAAATGTAGAAGACAAGTTGGATTTAAAGAGACATATGTGGAACCAGTCAGTACTGTTTCTGTATATGAGTCTGACTCGGACTCTGGGGAAAATCAAGATTGTGACACAGATGATGATGAGAGGAAACAAGTAAGACAATCTCCTTAATGCTATTTTTAGGCTAAAGAACAGAATATAATTCATCATTTAGAAAGATAAAATTCCAGCACACGTCATTTATTTTCTAACATACAGTATGGACTAGTGTTTACTCTTTATGATAAATGTATACCGGTAAGTCACATAAAATTAAAATTTTTATCCAGGATATTGAGGAAGTGACAAAACGAAATATTAGAAGTAATAAAAGGAACCATGTCTTGTGCTTTTCTAAAGTGCTTATGGCTATACATAGCAGGTCAGTTGACCATAAAGGGACGTTACTCATATCTTCCCATTTATCGCTCAAAACAACCAAACTCACGACAATTGAGCTATCATTGAATCGAATATTTTGAACTTATCGGAAAAAAAAATTTGGATCAGACAAAACATTTTTAACAAACCCATCTTCAAGTTTCCATCTTCTGCAGATTTCAAGGTGAAATCTGTGGAAGATCGACTGGGCAAGGTGGGGAACCTGAGGAAACATTGTGTGGTTATCAACACGATTATTAAAGCATGTTGAATCTAAGGGTAGAATAATGTTAACCATGCCTCAGCATGTATCTTAGCTTTCCCTTTGTCTATATGCTTGACCCTCCCATGTGGGCTAAAGCTGCTCTATTTATTCTCACATTCCCTTTGAAGTACAAATGTGCAACCTTTAAGCTGGATACACACCATACAATAGTTCGGCCTGACCGACCGACATTTCAGTGTTTCGGTCGGTCAGGCCGAATTATTGTATGTCGGCTCCCACCAATCGCAACCGTTCCTTCGTCGTGGATGAAAGCTCGATCGGACGGGTCGGAAAACCATGACCAATCGTGTGGTCCTCTATGGACCGCACAATCGGTCCTGGTAACTGTCGGCCACTGCTGCTTTTGCTGCGACTGACAGTCCTTCCTCCTGGCCGACTGGTCAAAAGTCTCGAACGGTTGGTCAGGAGGAACAATTAAATCGTGCATATCAGGCTTTAACCAGCAGCCAATAATCAGGAGTATGGAACAGCAGACCAATCAGCAATTAAAGGACAATTATACTCACCTTCCCTCCGCTCCAGATCTTCATGTAGCGACGAGGCCAATAGGAAGGCACGCTTGTTGCAGAGCGTGTCTTCCTATTGGCCTCGTCGCCGACGGGGAGGAGGGGGCGGAGCCTACAAGAGCAGCGTTGCTGCAACACGCTGCTGAAGGTTTTGTGAATCCCGGGGTGAAGACCTAGCAGTTCAGGTCCTCACCCTGGGTAAAAGTTACTACATGAAGATCTGGAGTGGAGGGAAGGTGAGTATAATTGTCCTTTAACCTAACTTAAACAACTGTATCTTAAACAATATAGAGCCGTAGGAATTGCATTACGACAGGGTTTTACCCATAGAGCCATCTTTTGGTAAAAAGGCTAACTGCATATTGCCAACATTGCGCTTAGTAAATATTACATTATTTATTAAAGTCTGTGCACCACAAAAAATAGTGCTTGTATACAGTGTACAAGCTCTATTTTTATCAAAGTCATCAGTATTTTAAAACTCACATTTTAAGAAATATTTATTTCTACGTTAACCTATAGATCGTAGATATCCTCTGGAGTGATCCCATTGCACAAGATGGCTGCAAGTCAAACATAGCTCGTGGAGGTGGATGCTATTTCGGTCCTGATGTGACAGAAAAAATCCTTCAAAAACATAGGTTACAAATGTTGATCCGCTCCCATGAATGTAAACAAGGAGGTTATGAGTTTTGCCATAGTGGAAAGGTAAGATTACAATATGTCAGGCTGAGGCCACACTGTACAGGACGATAACACCCGTGAAATAATAAATTAACTATTTATGAATACGATACAAAGAATTATGACTTAATGGGCATGATGATAGTAAATGTCATAGGTTATTTGCATGTACATTTAATAGCCACTAAATATGAAATATTAATAATAAATAAATATTGCCAAATGATTTTCTTTCCAATAACATTAGGTTCATATACCCTAGAAATGAGAGATGATAAAAGGGCATTGCACCTTTCTTGATTCATGTGTTATCAGACATATATGTACAATGTTTAAAAAGATCTACAGTACATTGACTTTAAGGGCATCTATAGTGGGAAAATTAACTTTTTTTCTTTCTTTCCATGTGTTCTATAATTCCCCACAACCCCCAGAGTCTTCACTTTTTTCAGATTCCCTCTGTCCTGAGATACACCAGTTAGAAGAATACGTGACTGCATTCCTCTACTCCTACTTGAACTGTCAATCAAATCCCTGTGACATGATCCCCCCTCCCTGCTCTGTAATAAACATAGAGATAACAGCATTAGCAGGGGGAGAGAGGTAGCTTTGATGGTAGATATAAGGCTGCACTTGACCCCCCTTCTTAATAGCTTTCACAGATTGATGATGGGTCACAAAGTGAGAGATCGTGTCTCCAGGACAGCTTGCTTTCTATTGGCCACTGTGCGTGGGTGTGTTTTTCAGGATGTTGAACTTTTAACTCCTACTGCACATTTTAAGCTTGTCGGTTAGCCGGAGTTGAGATATGGAGGAGGTAACAGAGGGGAGGGGGAGTGCTGCACACAGATCTGACACCATGGTTAAACAGAGTCACTGACATAGATAGGATTAAGGCAGCACAGAGTACATGAATTTAACTTTGCAAAGGGGCAATGTGTTTTTTTCACTATAGATGCCCTTTAATAGCAGAGTTTAAAGGGAAAGTTCAGTGAAAAATATCAATATTTTAAAAATTCTTGGTTTGTATTATGCATACCTAGCTATTCTACATATTCTCTACCGTTTTGAAAAATCAGTTGATTTCATACCCTTTGCTGTTCCCTGCTGTTGACATTAGTGAGCTGACATTTCAGGTTCCAATAGTCTTTCTTCTTCCCAGGATGCACCACTTCCTTGGAATGTTCCTAACAGTAATTTCTACTGATTGGCTGTTGGATGGGTCAAATATGCTCAGATCTCTACTGAGCAACTGAATCAACCCAGGTGCTGGGTCAAGGGCAAGACCATAACGGTCTCTATTAGGGGTCCTGCAAACAGGAAGTCAGTATTTCGGTTGCATTTATTTATACACAGAAAAAATGTTGAATGGGCAGGTTAACATCATTGGGTTTGAAAATTACTGCTCTTTTTTCTTTAAAGCAAATGCATTTGCACTGAACTTCCCCTTTAAGGATTTTTTCCATACTTTGGTGAATCAGATTTTGTTAGATATCCCTAAAGTAAAATGTAAAGTAAATTCAGCAAATGCATTTCCAACCATGTAAAATTAAAACACTTACTGGGCAGTTTACAGAGAGCTGCAATGCTCCGAAACTTGCATTCAAGTCACAATAACCTATTGCGAGGGCTGCACTGGTATTGAAAAAGATGCCTGAGAAGCCAACACAACCTTTTATAAAGCACTTGTGATTTATTTTATAAATGCACAACTTCTAATGGCAGGTTTTAGCTTGCCTTAAAGTTGCACATCGGGTAGAACTCAATTGGGTTTACCCAGAGCTGCAGGGCTGCCTCTCTAATGAGGCAATGTGAAGCACATTACAGAGCAGCACCCAGTAGGGAGGCAGCATTTTTAATGGCAGAAAAAAAAATGTAAAAAATGGGCCAAGGGGCCCCAAAAATGCCATTTGTCAGCCCTGCTGGCACATGTTGGGCATCATTTACCAATCACTGTGGGCATTATTTACCAGTCATTGTGGGTATTATTTACCAGTCATGTGTATAAAGCCCCTCCCACTTCTGGATAAACCACACCCCACTTCCGGACAAAGCACCACCCACTTTGAATTATAAAACCACACCGCTTCCAGTGAAGCTACGGGGGAGGGTCAGCATTCGGAATATTTTTTGTTCAGGTGCCAAAAAGCCCAGTGACAGCCCTGCAGAGCTGCAAGCACTATATTAAATTAATGGGACCAGAGCAACTACAGCTCTGGGTAAATGCCCCTGTTTGTTCAAGTACTGTTTGCTAATTGGTTAGCTAAACTTCTTCTTGCCTAGGTGCTTACAATCTTTTCAGCTTCGAATTACTATGAAGTTGGCAGTAATAAAGGAGCCTTTGCCAAGCTTGGACCCGATCTTGTGCCACGCTTTGTGCAGTACCAAGCAAACAAGATAACCAATAGCTTGACCATGAGACAAAGGTACAATATGAAATTAAAAATATGACAAATCGAGTCTGTGTATTAACATGCTACATTATATTGTACAGTATAATGATGTGGTTGGGGCTGAAATGGGAGAAATATAGCTGGGCACACCAGTCTTGAAGTGAATCAAATTAATTTATTTTTCGGCACAGTGCAAGTGCCTTCTTCAGACAAAATTTTGCCTGAAGAAGGCATTTGCACTGTGCCTAAACTTTACAATAAATTGTTTGATTCACTTCAAGACTGGTGTGCCCAGCTATATTTTTTCTACTTGATACCTGTTGGCAACGGCTCTGGTAGCACCCAGCATCTATTGAACTCTAACATGTACATACATGTATATTGAAGGTGTGCAGGATTTTTTCTCCTCTGGTACGCTGTATATGAAAGACATCTCCGGTTCATTTACTCTTTTGGGATTTACCCACGGGAGCAAACGGGATATTGAATTGCAGAAGGGAGATTTACACAGAGCGATAGCAATGCATGCTTGAATTTTCCTCAATGCTGGACTATTTACAACTAAGTAACACTGCTGATGCCCGTTCACCTCTTTGTATTATAAGAGAAATATTTAACATAAATAACTAGTTGAGGCCATTTATGTATGTGGCCAATGTGGATTTCTTTGCTACACAAATATTATATTATTATGTCCCTAACACAATGTTCATGTTTTTTTATCTATCTGTTTTCTAGAGTAAGCACAGTAGAGCAATCTGCTCTTAAAGCCTTACGGGAAAAAATATTTGCTCATAAGTCAGATCTAATCAATGCTTTCAAAGTCTATGACAGTAATCAGACTGGTAAGGTTGAACATGCTTCATTGTGAACCTGTTTCTTACTTTTCCTTTGAGAGATACAGCCTCTCCCATACAACCAGTGTAGATAAAGCAGGGATGCAACTCTGTAACCGTCACTTAACAGTGAATACATTTGAATAAGTACATTTTTATGTATTTTAAAGGAATGAATTTGTGTCTCAGACTTACTAATGTGATACTGTATAGGCAAACATTCCTTATATGAATATATGCATTTAAACATGCTAGCAACATGCCATATTGTTCCACTTTGAGGGCAAATATAGTGGAAAATGGATGTTAAAATCTTGTTCGGGTTTTAAAGTCCATTTCTTATGGAGGTAGGAAATCCTATTCCTACATCCCTGGGTGGCTACTAACAGAAGAGAGAGTGAAAAGCGGTGAAATGTTAAACACAGTGCGAGCGAAAATTCAACAGCTCACTGCTAATATCTTTATATTATATATATATTATCTTTAAGGATAGGTTCACTCAAAATGTAAAAATATCCTGTTGCTCATTAATTGAAGAATGGGAGGTAAAGAAGCTATGTCTTACCTCCTGTCCTTCAATTAATGTTACAGGAGCCAGGAATGAAAGGGCAAAACTTCTAAGTGCATGTTTCCTCAATGAGTCACATGGCTGCTTCCAGTATATACTATACTAAAATGTCCATGTGCGAATGCGTTAAATCCGGAAGCAGTGGGGACCTGTCAGAGGAGTCTGTGGTGGTTTGTGCATGCGGGTAAATTTTCTCCCTTCGTTCCCAGCTCCTGTAACATTAATTAATGATCTGGAGTTAAGACATAGCTCCTTTACCAGCAGGATTTTAAAGCTGCCGCATGGGCACAGCAGCCCTGTGCAGAAACATAACTTTAGCAGGAAGGTGGGATTACCTACCGACTTGGTAAAATGCACACCGATACCTGAGCAGGATTCCATTTTTCCTCTATAGTTGCCCTTAAAAAAAGTACACAATGACGGTAAAGCTTGTGTGTACAAAGCATTTCCTATCCAAATATTTATTTAAATATTCAAACATAACAAACAAAAGTATTTATAGTACAAATTTTTAATACAAGACCTATAAATTGGACTCATGTTGCATAAAGTTATTTCATTATTATTCCACCGAGCCATTCTATTGTCCAGCATTTGCTTTCATATTTCCAAATTGCACAACCTTTATTGAAATAATAAATTGTTACATAAGAGTTGCTTTATTTATATGTATTGATATTTCATTGTAGGCTTTATCACTTTAAGCGAATGGGCAACTGTCCTTGAGTCTGTTTTAAACTTGGGACTGCCATGGCGAATACTACGACCCCAGCTGATTCATTGCTCTCCAGAAGGCCTGCTAAGATACAGGGAATGGTTTGATGAGCTGGCTGTATGTCAGCCACTTCAAGAGGTATTTCCTTTATAGTCGAATGTTATCTTTTAGAAGATTGTTACTAATGATTTACACACATTTTAAGTGTAATTTAATTATAATTAACTTTATCCCTTAGTCTAGGGAGCATAAACTGAAATAGCATGTTTGCCCAAATGTAGGTACTGCATAAGCTGTACACTACATTATATTTATAGAGGTTGCCCAGTTATCTATGTTCTCTTTAAAGCTAGGTACACACACAAGTAATAAAGCCCTGATACAGTTGGATCAGACGGTATCGGGGCTTTATCGCTAGTGTGTGTGGCGTTTTTCCCAAACGAGCGTGTAGCCGCCGAACGTTCCCGTCTGCCGAGGGGTCGTTCGGGAAAAAGAAAATTTACCTCGGCCAGGCTAGTCTCCCTATAGAGGAGTCTGCCAGGGCCGAGGGAAACACACAGTCCTGAGCATTCTCCCTATGCAGGGACTGTGTGTATGCAGATCTTTGAAAGATGGCAGACAGGATCTTGCAGATGCTGTCTGTCATCTTTTAGAAATCTGTAGTGTGTGTACCCAGCTTAAGATATACACTCATACTCACACACACTCTAATAATAGGCCTGCTCATACAGATTAAAATGGAGCGCACACAAAATCTGGGGGTATACTATACAGGTAATAAGGTATTATGGTAACGAACAAACTCTGCAAGGTTATAAAAATGTGCCATCGCAAAATTCCATCTTAAGGGCTAGGCCAGGGATCTTCAAACTACAGCTCTCCAGATGTTAAAAAACTACAACTACCAGCATTCCTTGGTTTCCCTCTTTAGTTGAAGAATGCTGGGAGTTGTAGTTTTCAAACTTCAGGAGAGCGTTAATTTGAGGATCACTGGGCTAAGCCACAAGAGCGGTTTTTTTGCAATTGCGCATGTGATTTTGGTTACACAACAACGCCCCAGAATCACACATGCATTCGCGTGTGATAACGTGTGCGCTGCCTGTGCGATTCTGGTGCATTGTAGTGTGGCCTCAGCATTAAGCTAACAAAAATAAGCTTCTGTAAAGGTGCTGTACTGTTAAGTTCTGAAAGTTACAATAATGACATATCTGTGAAATGAATCATGTATACAGTATTAAAATATAAAGACAAAATAAAGACCGGATACAGACCGGCCGTTTGCCACATTCAACTAGAAAGTAACTGCGGTAGCTGCAATCTTTTAAGAATTGGTCGTATGTCCATATGATCGTCTTTTCTCTTCCTCCACTTCTTTAAAATGTGCTTACCAAATTCAGAAAAGGAGAGAAGATTCACTGACTACATTTGTATACTGAAACCTCTCTCATTGCTAGAGCATTTTTGCAACATACAGTTTGTTTTAAAGAATTTTGCTGCAAAAAACATTCTCAGGACATTATTCAAAATCTTTGAATTTACAATCATGGAAACAGGGGTACGCAGGTGTGTATGCACGTATGAAACTATATTATCTGATAGGTAGATTAATATTCATGTTTATTTTGTGTCTCAGAATATACATGCACATTTTTTGGAAGCCCTTTACAGAAACAGATCAGATTTGGAGATGATTTTCAGAATAATAGACAGTGACAGATCAGGTAAGGGCATACTACTGTACATGTTCTCTATATGTTCTCCTGTATATGTAAGAAAGAATAATTAAAAAAAAAATGTTAGCATCCCCCATGGTTATTATATCAGCCATTCAAAAATGATTCATTGAACTAGTAGATTCAGAAAATATTGTCATTGTTAAACCAATCATTAATCTCCGATCGGTTTAACAATCATAAATTTACGACACCGATTGTTAAAGTCGAGGTGTCGCTAAAAAGCGATACCGCGGCTTTACAAATATGGCCCTTTATGACGAAGCCTTTTCCAGCCAGTGTATAATGCACCATAGTTACATTATCATGGTTATTTAATAAAAGTTATTGTTAAAAATGGCACTAATTTTGCCCCAACCAATCAGACGTTAGCTTTCAAATGTAAAATAAGATCTGATTGGTTTGGGCAAAATTAGCACCATTTTAAACGATAAGAACTTTTATTGAATCTCCCTTTATATTTTTTCAGTTAAATACTGTAGATTAGTGTACAGCTGTTCTTCAGATGGATTGGGAATTTTGTGTTTGGGTCAAAAGGAAAATAAGTAGGTATTATAAAATTACATTTTACCTTAACAACCATACATTAATACTTTATTCTGTTTCAGGGCTGATTTCCTTTGAGGAGTTCCAGCACACATGGAAACTGCTCAGTTCTCACTTAAATGTAGAGATAACTGATGAAGCCATCTGTAAAATGGCTCAGAGTATTGACTTCAACAAGGATGGAAACATTGACATTAATGAGTTTTTGGAAGCCTTTCGATTAGTTGATAAACCCAACATGAAAGACAAAGGAACAAACATATAAAATGAAAATGTACGGTAACACCCTGATGTGAACAAGACATTTGGCAATTTTTGCAAATGCCAAGGGGTGTGGAACAAAAAGGTCTGTCTGTGAGAAATGTTTTCAGATTTGCTTAGATCTGGATCATAGATTTTAACTCAACCAATTCCTGTGTTTATACTATCATGTAGTCTCTCTTTCTAAATTGTTTATGAAATCAATACCTGTAGAACAATATGCCAGGTTGGTCCATCAAAGGCAGTGAAGCCCATCTCTTGTTCTTGGCATCAAAAAGCTCAGGAATTCAGTAAAAAATACTTTTTTGTTCAATGCTGCAACAGAGCTATGTTCACACTACAAGATGCAAAGCAGTAAAAGCTATACAGTCAGCAGTGTATTTAAAACGCATTGGATCACAAACTCTAATGAGTGGACGTAAAAATGGATGTCCAAAGGAAAAAAAATAGTGATAGCTTTTTTTCAAAAAACTGCTCACAAAAGCGTCTAGGGTGAATGAACCCTTACTTACAACTCTCCTGCCCTCTTCCCTGGGTCAGCAAGCCAGGGTATTCACCACCTATAGGAGTTCATGCTTGTTACAAAGTGTCTTCCAATAAATAGACCGCATGCCAAGAAAAGGGGCAGGCTGGAGTGAAATCAGGGAACTCTCTTTTAGATATTTAATGAGACTGCACAAACTCATATTTTTTTTTTTGAAGCATCAGTTCAGATGTCTCACCCTAGCAATATAGGCCATATCTTTTGGGTGGTGCCAAGAAACAAGTTCACAAATCTTTACAGCACCGCATCACCATTAGCTGACTTTTATATAGGTGTGCACCTAAAATCATGTGCCCATAGAATCTGTATATTACTGTAGAGATGCCAGATGTGGAATATATGGCAAATAAATAACCGTAACCAGGAGTTCTACTCCCAATCATCTGTCAATGTGTTGAATAGTCAAAGACAAAGAAGGAGCTACCACTATAAACATATGTGGGCTGTTTATTTTGGATGGTTAAGACGTGGCTGTAAGGCGCTAAGGGACGTGGCCCTAAGACGGTCATTCGTAAAGGGCAAGTCCAGCACTAAAATTAAAACTTACATACAGGTAAATCACCCCCCCAAAATCCTAAACGGTAATCGTTGGAAATCTGAAATATATAACAACAAAAAACATTTGTAAAGCGCTTCTCTCACTTTTCTCCCGTAGGACTCAAAAATCTGTAAGTATGGCTCAGACCAACAATTGGTTGCTTGGTAAAGTGTGGTATAGAGGAAGAACTCCAGGTGGCTTTTCAGTCTGGATTTGAATAACTCCAGGGAAAAGCCTGTCTTTACTGGGTGTAGTAGGGAGTTCCAAAGGGTAGGGGCAGCAGGACAGAAAGCTCAGTCTCCAAAGGTTTTGAGGCACACTCTGGGAGTGACCAAGTTTATGGAACCCGCTGATCTGAGGTTGTGAAAGGTGTGGTGCAGCTTCAGCAAGTCCTTCATGTGCCCAGATTGTGTAGTGATTTGAAAGTCAACAGTCCAATCTTGAAGAGTATTCTCCATTGTACTGGTAGCCAGTGCAGTGAGCAAAGGATTGGTGTAATGTGACATATAAGTCTAACCTGAAATCCTGCACAATGTCCTGTAGCCCCCATTTCTGCTTCCTGGTTCTTCCAGTTGTCAACTGTCAAATCCATAAAAGTTGCTATCACAGCCAATGACTGAATGTTAATCCCCTATTTGCCTCTTCTGAGCATGCCCAGGCTCAGTACAGGTTTCTAAATTGCTTAGTTTCCATGAGGCATACAGTAATGAATTTATAGGACAAAGTATGATATATCAACATATTTTAGAGGCCATTCTTTCTAAAAGATGTTCTTATGAGGGTGGAGTTGTCCTTTAAAGACTGCTGTTTTATTGTACGTTTGAAACCACTCATTAGTATATTTCACTGCGGTTGTAGATTTACTTCCGTCGGGCAACGGGACACCATTTTATACTACCGACCATTATCGATAGTTTACAATGCTGTTATTTTAAATATGTGTGATACTGCATCTTTTTTAATACGGCCCCATAACCTCTGTACTATTAGGCTGGGAGAACAAACAGAAAAGTCATGTATTACTGTATTTCTTGTATTTACACCTTTCTGTCAATGATTGTAGAAAGGGGCATTTAACATTTTTACATCAGAGAGAACTGAACAGTCCTACAAGCATTATAAACTCTGTAATAAGGTGTGCAAGAAAGCAATTAAACTAGCTAAAATAGACCATTATGCAGGGATAGCTTAAAAATGCAAGACCAACCACAACATGTTTTTTTAAGTATGTCAGTGTTATAAAGATGAGGACAAAGAATGCGGGACGATTAAATAATAATAAATAAAGATGGTTACAGAAGATGAAAAGGCAAATGTGGTAAACAGTTTTACTCCCTCTGTATACACTATAGAGAATCCTAGTCCTTATAGCAGTGCCTGTAATAATATAAAGGGTTAACAATTAGAAGTTAATATCAATAAAGCCCCAGGACCCAATGAAATAACATTCTTGATCTTAAAGAGAACAATAGCACACTCTGGGCAGCAGAGTGGCAGATGAGATTCAATGCTGATAAATGTAAGGTGATGCATTTGGGTTTTAACAATCCCTTGTGCCACCTACACCATATATGGCTCTGTTGAATGTATGTTGGGAGTTGAATTTCTGTTGGAAAAAGATTTGAGGGTTGCATATATAAAAAGCAGTTTACAAGGTGTTTTATTTAAAAATACAGTACACAACATTTTGCAATCAAACAGAATGATCTTTCATTATTATCATACTATTATAATGAGTCATATAGTATAGGAAAATATATGAAATGGTTTTACTTTGGGATATTTAGTTTTGTTCTTCTATATCTGCATCAAGGACTGCATTGTTTATACCACTCATTTTCAAGAGACCCATGATAACTTCCCTAAATAATTTATGGTCCATAATTATCTGACTCCATTATTGTTTGCAAAAAAAGAATTCTCATCCATCAGGCATTTAATTAATGAGCCTTTTTCTTTTCTTCAAAAGTGAGTCACGCAATGCAATCTAAAGAGAAAAATGGATAAAAATTTTAAGAATCAATTTGTGATGAGTAAATGGTCACACTCAAGTACACTTCGCTAATATATAAGTGATAATATGCCCCTTACAGTGTAATAAAAGGATATAAAGGCACAGAGGTGTTCCCTGTCCATATAAAAAGCAAGAGGCCACAGGTCAGGGCAGGGAACTCCCAGTTGACTTTTATAAACCTTATGTTACACTGTAAGGGGGCATATTATTTCTTAAAATACATAATGCTTCTTATAATACAATGCTTTAAATACAGACTGTCACGATTAACAATGAAGGATTTGAGTTATTTCCATGTAAACAGCTATAACAGACCTGAATGTTATTGTATGTCTTTAACCAGCACCAGCATTCCTTTTCCTTCACTGACTTAAAGGGGAACTGTGGTCCAAAAATGACTTTAGGTAAATTGATAGGAATTGCTCTCCTGAGAATTTTAGCAATTAATTTTCATTGTTTTTTTTGCATAGTTTTGAAGATATTTACATTTTTGGGCGTTATATGGCAAGCAGCATCACCAGGTCCCCTGCACTTCCTGTTTCCTGCTCTGAAACCAATCATCAGTCAATCTGCCCTTTGACCCAGCCTTCCCTTGCAGCCCCCCTCCTCTTGCAAGCCCCCTGGTCCCTCCCACTCATGGAACCCATGACCCCTCCATTTGCAGGCCCCCCTTGGCCCATTCACTTACAGAATCACGGGTGCCGTGGGAAACTCAGACCTCCCTACAGAAAACTGTGTGAAAACAGCCTTTTCAGGCTGCGGGACCCATTAAGCCCCAAAAGGCACTTGTCAGTGCCACAAGGGCCCTACCAAGAACCAATGGGGGTCCTGGTTTCGAGCTGCAGGACCCCCAACAAAGGCACTTCTAAGTGCCAGAGAGGGGGGTCCCGGTTCGAGCTGTGGGACCCCCGAACATCCGGCTTTGGGACTTTCGGCCGCTTGATAATCCTTCAATGGCCGAATTTGGGAATCTTCAAACGTTCAAGGCTTTCAATGGGGAGATGCAGTGGTATATATTCTTATAAAAAACCTCTTGGCTACATAGTAGCTACTAAGCTACTAATTATATATTGTACTGCACCATCCCATTGAAAGTCCAGAGCCTTATGTATTATAAAATTATATAGTAATTTTTTTTTTTACAAAAGTTGCATTAACATGGGTTCTGCTAAACTGCTGTTGGTAAACATAGATATACACTGGCCATGTTTTAACATATGCAGCCCACATAAATCTATTTATTTATATATATATTTAATACACAGGGAGGTATGAGAGCATATTCCTACCTCCCTGTGTGCTGTAGAAAAGAAACTGCTCAGCAGTAACAAAAAAGGCTCTTTCTGACAACTGATCAGACAGATCTGACAGCTGATAAGACCCAACACCCCTTTTGCCAAGACGCATCTTGGCATGGAAATTACCGTACCTTTCCATGACCTTTATATGGAACTCCTCTGTGACTAATATCATTAAAATTTATGTAGGATAGGATACATTATCTATATTAATCCACATTAATTAACATTACCCAACATTAATTATGTTCCAATTTCATTAAAATATCTACTTTATGACGGGACAAAAAATTAAGCACCAATCAGATCATTTGCAAAAAGTGTCCAGCCATTTGGAAAAATACAAGCTGTTCACAAATTGACAAATTAGGTATTTTACACTTTATATGAATAAATAATAAATATATCCCAAAAATAACCAAGTAATACCTGCTTGTCCCTGAAGGAGCGCTTATTTTTAGAACGAATGTTCTGGCTGTATCGCATCATCATAAAGTTTTTATTCTTTTTCTTCTGCTTGTTTGTGGAGCTAGCATAAGGATTCAGTTTAGTTTTTTTCTTTACAAATTCTTTTCTGTCTGTTCTCCCAGCCTAAAAGGAAAGTATAAGCACAAGTGATACATTAAAAAGTATGTTACAAATATGGGTGTTTATTATAGAACTATAGGAATAATTATATAGTTCCTGATTTTTTGCTGTAACAGCTTTGACTCTTCTGGATGTGAGAACTGGTACCCATTCAACGAAGATCATCTGTGTCATCAAGCTCAAATTCCAAGCAATTATAGGAGAACTAAACCCAAATTTTTACACTACAAAATCTGAAAAATTCCCCTCTAAAAACACCAATAAAGTGTAAAATAGCACTGCAGTAAATGGCATTAAAGTAAATGTAACTGCCCCCCCCCCGAAGAACTGGATGAAATAACTGTTTGTACAGTGACTGGTCACACACCTGACCTTAGTCACATACTCGCTTGCCTAATCTTTCCTGTAAAAAGGATTGGCTAGAGGCTACTAGTGGGCGGGACCTAAAACAAGTCTTGCAGTATCTTAGAACTGAGCATGTGTGAAGAACACAATGGTTAGTGACCATACTCTGTGATACTGGAACGTTGGGAAATAAAACACAAACCCCATGTTAGAAAGGTAAATTTCTCAGCAACCATTTCAAAATTAGAGGTGAGTCACGGATTACTGCTTTAATATCAGTTGTCCTTTAAGCTTATCTTTTAGTTAGCATTCCAATTTATCTCTGAGGTGTTTGATGATGTAGGCTGTTAAAATTTTCTATGAAACATTAAGTAAATACCGTAGCTTCTATATGGACCTTTGGCACAAAGGAATTTATTCCTCCCCATATAGATATACAAATGATAAGTGTTATTAGCATTTGTCAATGACAAGTGATTGGCTATATGTTTATGAACATGTTATTAATAACAACACAGCCAATTGCCAAAAACTATTAATTAGAAGAAGTCTGCATTCTTTAGCCATTATAGTGTATAATACAATTATTATGGCATTGGTCTAGTGTTATGCACTTGACTAGAGATGGCCGAGGATTCTCAAATGGCCGAAAGCCCCGTGGCCAGAGATTCGGAGGTCCTGCGGCTCAACCCGGCCCCCTCCCAGGTCCTTAGAAGGACCATTGTGGTCCTTACAAGTGTCCTCTGGGGCTTAAGGAGTCCCCACAGCTCGTACCGGGACCACCCTCCCAGGCATTTTGAAGTGCCCTTGTGGCATGGAAAAATGCCTTTTGGAGGTTAAAGGGTCCCACAGCTAGTACCAAGACCCCCTTCCCCAGCTCATAGAAGAGCTAAGAAGTCATCAGTGATGGCAGAAAAAAAGATGATGTCGGCAACACTGGCGATGTTGATGTTGCCAGCGCCAGCGGTTTCACTGGCATCTGCATTGTTGATGTCGCTGGTTGAGAATAAAGAAGACACATCCTCAAGGGTTCTTCTAAGAGCCATTGGGGGTCCTGGTTTCGAGCTGCAGGACCCCAAACAAAGGTACTTGTCAGTGCTGCAAGGGCACTTCTAAGTGCCGGGGAGGGGGGGTCCCGGTACGAGCTGCGGGACCGATTAAGCCCCAAAAGGCACTTACCAGTGCCACAAGGGCCCTTCCAAGAGCCAATGGGGATCCTGGTTTCGAGCTGCAGGAACCCTAACAAAGACACTTGTCAGTGCCGCAAGGGCACTTCTATGTGCCAGGGAGGGGGGTCCCCGTTCGAGCTGCAGGACCCCCGAACATCCGGCCTTGGGACTTTTGACCATAATCCTCCAACAGCCGAATTTGGGAATCTTCGAAAGTTCCAGGATTACCGAAAATGGCCAACACGACACGGAAGTACCGTTTTTTTTGCTGTTCTTCCCACGAGACCATTTCCCAGGTCTCAGAGTGATTTACAGTAAGTTACCACTACTTTTTAAACCATTATTTTAGGCAGAAATTTCAGAATTTTTTCCCCCATTAACTTTAATGGCGAATTCTCAAGTGAAACAGATTTTCGGAAGTTCGTCCATCTCTATTATTGACATGTAGCACAGAAACAAGGTTTTCAATGCAAAAATATTTAAATATTTCCTGGTAAATGAGCAAAACGTATAATTTATAATTGTAATTGTTATAGATGTATATTACCCTTACAAAGTAAACTTGTGAAGGTTCTCATTCATCCAGGTCATGGTATATCTGTTGTATTCAATTAGATCAACTGGACTCCTTGACACCTCTCTTGAAATCAGAGCATTCTCTGAAGAATGCTCTGATTTGAATGTGGGGGAGACCAAACAGCAACTGCATTAATGTATGGCCCAGCATAGAAGCCAAATCCTCGGGTCAGGACTCAGCCGTGTACCTGCATCTTAACAAAAAGGACATACCTTTGAAGATTGTAATGTTAACATATTGGCAAAGGAACATGACTGGTTCAAGAGAGGTGTCAAGGAGGCCATTTATGTGAAAATAAAGAAACCAAGCCTAAATAGAGGTGGGGTGGTTCGACACCAACTGTCTGCCATGTACAATGCTGTTTTGACACCTTACTCTGGGCGTTCCTATACGACCTCTTAGCCACTATGCAATCACGCCCTTAACACCTAGCTGTGATATGCTAATTGGGATTTTCCAGGGTACATAATTGCCACAGATTCTTGTACAAGTCATTCTGAAATGAGAAAGCCAGTCGGGTGACTAGCGAAATGTCTTCAAGAACTAAACTTGAAGTCCAGTTTATCTAATTGAATACAACAGATATACTTACAAAGTAATTCGTCATGCAAACATATGGTAATGTGCACTACACAGCAAGGATGAAAACAAAATACTCACCATAACTGTGGCCAGTCTGGTTTCTTTGTCTGACTTTGGCTTCTTGTGTAAATGCTCGATATCTCGTAGAGTAAGCAGCTCTCCACTAAGGATTAAAACAGAAAAACAATTTATAATTCTAAAGTCATAGGGTATCTCCACCTATAAAATAGGCCTTTTCTGTAGTGTAGGGGACCCTACCGCCAAACTTGTTTGCTAAAAGAATCATCAGGAATGTACTTACAAAGCTTCATTTGCCCAGCGTTCTGATTGGCCTTCTGCTTGCAGGAAATTAAAAGTAGAAGGCCAGACAGGCAGCCGCATCTGTGAGAGGCAGCCAATGACTGACACAGCTGCCAGCAGTGCAGAAAGCTGGGGGAACAAATCGATGCAAGTACATTCCTGATGATTTTTTTTAAGCAAATGAACACGGCGGTTGGGGATGTGCTAGGGTCCCCTACACTACGGAAAAAGGGTTTTAAAGTAGGGCACCAGGCAGCAAAGAGGGATCTAGAGGGGGGGGGGGGGGGCGCTACACTGTGCATGCCAGAAACCTCTCACAGTACAGGGAAGGGGCAGAAACCTTTTTACATGCAGAAAGGCTACTTCACTTTCTGAGACTTTGGCTAGACACTGCAAGGCAACCATATGGAGCAGAGGGGTGAGGTAAGGAATTTTTAACACTACACAGTGGGGCCAGTAGTGGGGGAAATTTTAGTTTTGGGGGTGGACATGCCCTTTAATAATTACAGGATGCCTCCCAAAGGCAACAGAGAATGAAATATTAGAGTACAAAAGATTTCCTATGTAATGAGGTCCAAAGCCACTATATGCTAATAATATGTTCCAGCTGTCCATATTTAGAAACCAACCTCACAAGCCCCAAAGAGTAATAGAATACAAGGAGAGGAAATACCAAAATCACTTTAACTTTAACCGCTAAGCTCCTCCTTTCCAAAATTAATTGTTTATTTTTTATCAAAATGTATTCTTCCCTTAAAATTATGCATGCTATTGTTTTAAGTTTAATGTTGAGAATAAAGTGGAGATTATTCTTCTAACACAAGAATCTATTTACAAAAATATATAGCAAGGTAATTTTTTACACACAAGAATATTCTAGGTTTTGAGGTGGCATAAACCAATCATTTGACTTTTAAAGCCTTTAATAGTGATGAATCTCTGTTTCAAAATGAACATGGTTTTGAAAATTTGCAGATCTGACAATTTTAAAAATTTTTAAATATTGAATATTTGAAAAACATATGTTCCAAAATTCATTATAGAACAATTACAAAAAAATCAGATTCAAATGGGTTTGAAATAGATTTTCTGAACTTTAATTGGTTCATAGTAACTGCTGTCAGAATGAAACCCGACAATTTTGTTCATTTCTAATAACTGATCTGTGCTGAGGCCAGGGAGAAGACAGAAGCGCAACTAGGCACACTGGGTGCTTACAGTTGGCAAACTGGACAAAAGCTTGGTACAGGAAGAGTAAGCAAATCATAAACAGGGACAGAGCCGAGGGTTGATACACAGGAAATCAGTCAGTGGAGCAGGGTACCACAAGATATAGAGTAAGCAGGGTCAGGAGGCAGGCAAAGATCAGGTAAGGTGGCAAACTGTTGTAAACGGAGGGAAAGCAGAAATCAGGAATCACCGGAAAAACACACAATGAGCAAGGGAAACCACAAGCTCTAACGGGCAATAGGCAATTGAGGAACAGGAACTTAAAAAGTTACAAGAAACAAATCAAAAACAAGTAGAGAGGCAAGCAGGAACCTACAGGCAGATTAGAATTTGCCACATAAAACAAAAGGAGCCAATGGTAGAAGCCGAAAACTAAAAAACCTAACTTTTTCCAGAAATGAACAAAGGTTTCTGAAGTAGTCCAAATGCTTGCACGCCACAAAGATAGCCAAACTAACCCGGAAGAGCAGTGGGTAGAAGAAGATAGTGCAGCGTGGGACTGAGGGAAAGTAAGTAAACCTTGAGATTGACGATAGTACTCTACTGTTATTTATTTCACTTGCCAAACCTCCAGGATTGTTACAGAATTGAACTGTGGATAGGATGAACAAACCTTTTTTCCTCATCACTGTCTATTTCAATGTGTTTCCTTTTATCAGATTTTCCTGGAGCAGCCTTCATTTCTTTGGCCATCTGTGCAAGTTTGATTTTCTTGAACTCTTCTTGTGTAAGCAGTCGGCTGGCGCTGACCACTGCTGCCTTGGCTTTTCTCTCTTCCGCTGGCATTGATTGTACTTTCTCTGCCTGTAAAATAAAATACAAGGTGATTCTAAAACTTTTTTTTGATGATAAAATTATTTTCATTTTAATTTTTGCACCTGCACTCATTTAAACCAAGAAGTGGTTGTGAGTCTTCTGCATGTCCAAATTCCAGACTTTGTGCTTGTTTCTATAAATGTTTAATCTTTCAATGTATGTTTTGTTTTTGTGTTTTTTACAGATGTTTCTATTGTGCTAAGAGTGCAGATGCACAAAACCTCAAGAAAAAACAATTTGTGTATTTAGATGAAAATGGAGAATTAGTGTCATGACAGAGCAAGGTTTAAGCCACACAGTCAGGCAGGGAAGGGTTGACATTTGGGGACCTGTAATAAAGAGTTAGGGACTGCTCTTCCAGAACTTCTTACAGCCACATTCCACCTTTTTGCAGACCCTGGGACAGGAACAAGTCAAGAGGAATGGTTTGATGGTATCGTATATACTCGAGTATAAACAGAGGTTTTCAGCTGCCGCTTGCTCGCTGCCTGTACTGATCTGCCGGCTGACGTCTCTGCCTGGCACCGAGTAGTGACGTCAGCCAGCAGATCAGTACAGGGAGCGAGCGAGCGAGTGAGCGGCGGCTGGATTTGCAGAGCATTACCTTGCCACTGCAGATCTTTGGTAACTACAACTCCCAGCTATTAAAGCATGCTGGGAGTTGTAGTTTCCAAACATCGGGAGTGCGAAGGAATGAGGCTTTAGTTGCCTTTTAAATGGACAGCAAAATTCTCATACAGTAATAGCCAAATCCAGTATGGCTATTACTGTATGGGTTTACTGGATGGGAATTCTGCTGTTAATTTAAAGGGCAACTAAAGCCTCAAAACAATACAGAATAAGATGGAGGATGGTATCTTTGGTTGCCCTTTAAAAAGGACAGCAGCATTCACATACAGTAATCCTAGCCATACTGCATTTGGCTATTAATAGCCATACTGCATTTGGCTATTACTGTATGGAACTACTGTATGGAAATTCTGCTGTCCATTTAAAGGGCAACTAAAGCCTAAAAACAACACAGACTCAGAAGACATCAGTGTTCATATTTTCTACCTTCGGTTTATACTCGAGTCAATCACTTAATATTTTTTTCCAGGTAAAATAGGTATGTCGGTTTATATTCGGGTCAGTTTATACTCGAGTATTAACAGTAAAGGTCAAAGATAGGCCAGTAATACATGAAACATAGGGATATTATTTTATTGAAATATGATATTCATATACCAATACTGTATTTATAAATGGGAGGATATGCCCATTAAACCAATACCAGACATGATGGTGTGTGCCTGGGGCAGTCATGTTTTATATAACTTGAATTAATCATGTAGAATAAGAATCTCTAGTTGCTGCAATATTACAATGTACAGATATAAAGTTATAGGTATTCTGTGTAACTTGAGGATGGATGGAAGGTTTGGGACATGTCATAAAGTTGTACTCCCACTCTCAGGCAGATGGGAGGGGGAAATTCTCTCAGGAGACCTTTAAATGTGGTTGACTGTAAAAGGTTTAGTGTCATACTTCTGAGGTCCAACTTGGTTGGAGTGTGTCCATTATTTTTTCCTGCCTCTGGAACACAGAAGTTCTGTGTATTCCTTCCTTTTTTATTTAAAATAACTATTTGTACCTTTATTGTGTGTCTATACCAACATTTTCTATTTTTTTTTTAGGATTATATGCACTGTCCGCCTTTTGGAAAATGAAATCTAAAATGTAATACTTTTTTCTTTGATGTCTGTGACTGCTGGCAGAGAAGTGCGAATGTGTGAAGCTGATTAACCCTTTGATTGCTGGAGTAAGTGGTGTGGTGTTAACCATTTAGCTGCCAGGACAGGGGTGAGTATAGCCAGTGAGAGTCAAAAGTGATTGTGAGGTGTCCCCAAGGTGCCCCAACGTGGTGTGGCTGCAGTGAATTACAGATTGATTGGTTAGATCACGTGCCCAGTGAACTGGTGTTTGCGACAAATTACACATATACTGTTATGCTAAACTAAACTCTAGCAAGAGCTGCATTCTTTATTATATACAACAAATACAAATATATATATATATATATATATATATATATATATATATATATGTCAATGAAGACTTCAACGAGCCTTTTGAGCATGCGCACCTATTGGAATGTCTTCTAGCCCCACTATTCATTGTATCTATTCACACATTTTTACACAAATCTCTCCACACCAAAATGGATGTCCCTTATCAGATAGAGGTTTGTAACCCTGCAGTTTATTTTCCAGCCAGCATAAATTGCTGAAAACCTACCTGGAACAATTCAAAATAGTCAACTGATTTTTCTGCCATTTTTTTGCTTCCGTTCTGGTCCTAGCAAAAATTTCTAAATGTACCAATTTTCTTATTGTTAGAGCTGGTGGCTCTCCATACAAATGCTCCACTTTTAGAAACACAGAAGCCCACAGGTTTACAGGTTTAAATTACCAGACTTATCAATGAAATTTTGTTTCCTCTTCCTTCAAAGCATGAAAGGGAAAAAAAATGCAGTTTACTCATTTGTTTTTGTATAAAATGCAGGGAATATGTGGGAAAAGCAGATTTTATGAACAAATGTACACTGTTAAATCTCTGTTCTTTGTCCGAGAGGCAGGATCTGCTGTAGCATGATATGTGCTGTAATATTATTTGCTGTCAGCTTCTAGGGACAAGGCCGCAGCTTCTTTGTTAATTTGGTGTGAAAGAGCCAAATTATCGTTCCTTTTATTTTTTTTCTATTCTTCCTATTTGTGGACTGTATTTCTTCCTACAGCTTTCGAGATATAGACAGAAAATTCAGAACAGACACGCAGGACACACAGCAGAAGTATACAATTACCCAGCAAATAAATCCATAAAAGCATTCCCATGTTATGCATGAATTTTGGCATATCTTTTCCCCATTGGCTATAATGGTAACAATCCTCTAACATGAACAGGTTTCAGGGTCATGTGATCAAATCCCAACTGTCACTTTCTTAATGAAAAGCACCTGGATTTGAGTTCTATACTAACTTACACTGTATCCCAAACAACACACACAAAATTTTAAAATAAAAGACTAAAATTACAAAAGAACAATAATAAAATATGTATTTACTCACAATTAAGTTTGAAACTAAATTTTACGGATATAAAGCAAGGAGAAGTGACACAAAAGTGCTGCAGGATCACAGTAAGGTAAATACTGCAATCTCCGCTTAAGGGTTAATATAGGAGAGCCATAATCAATCCACATCAGAATAGCCTCACATGCAATAAAATAGCGGCTTAGAATTTATGAACCTAGAAAACCCATTTAATGTATTATCAAGATCTTCAAATAGAGAGGTCTAATTGCATGGACTTACGGACAACTGCATTTTGTCTGTCATTTCCAAAAAAAAACCAAACACTAAAGGACAGACTATAATTCTGCAAGAAGTACAAAAACGGAACAGCAGGAGACCTGTGGAAAGTTATATATCCAGGGGAAAAAGGTAGACACTTAACATTGATCCTGTGTCGTGCCAACGTTGAAGCATTCGGATACTAGTAAAATACCTTCCTTTATTCCTGTATTATTCTGCTGGTCCAATCCATGCACTACTATAGAAAAGTAGTGCATGGACAGCATTATGGAGTGGTCATTCCCACAATTCTGCCTAAGAAAACTACCTGAGTGTATAATGGTTAATTTTTGATCACAGCAAACATTTTCACCATTTAACTCAATGGCTGATTACAGGCAGTATTGAAACAGTGGAAACAATATTGAAACAGTTGAATTAAATATAGCTATTGACAGTGTTTTTTCAACAGTGGTAACCCAATAGTGATCCTTTATAAATATCATCCATCATACCACTACTTCTGCTCTTACTTGCTATGCTTCTTGTAGATTTCCAATAACAATGAAGCATGATTGGGTGGGACCCTAATAGGATATTAGCTGATAAATGCAGGTTTTGTAAAAACAGTTTTCTGTATTTCTGAAAATGTGAGCCCCTACGTATTGTATGGATTTCCTGTAAAACCAATGCGGAAGTCAAAGAAATTTGGAGGGCACCTCAAAAGTGCATTTAAATGCTTTGGATGTTGCAGCTGAAATTCTAAAGGAACATTACCTGCAATTAATAAATGTAAAGACACAGTAATGTAAAGAAATCCAGTGATAAAATGCAACAGATAGCATGAAACATTCAGATATCATTTGGGCTCCTAACTATGTTCTTATTTTAGTCTATTGGGTTGCAAAATTAAAATTTATAGAGAGATGCAGTGCTTGCATCCCTGTTTTGAAGCAACACAAATTCATTTACAAAGGGTTTGTGTGGGTTTTGCAAAAGGCACCAGTGCAGCCGCCAAAGTGATTTGCAGGGTTATTCAATAAAAATTCTTATCGTTAAAAATGGTGCTAATTTTGCCCCAACCAATCAGATTTTAGCTTCAAAATGTTAAAAAGATCTGATTGGTTGGGGCAACATTGGCACCATTTTTAACGATAAGAACTTTTATTGAATCTCCCTGTTGATATTTTAATTGTGTTACCTTTAGCGTGCCTTTTTAACATTAGCACATTGCGGTTAAGACTTAATAAGAATTTATTTATAGCTGCAACCGTGATATTAATTTGACAGGAACAGTGCAATCTCTGTAAATCCTCACAATAGTCCTTAAATATAAAATTAGTCTGATTATAACAAAACCCAGAAAACTTTATTATTCAGTCCTCATAAAAAGGACTCACATGTTCCACTATTGTAAATAGCTTGCAAAATGCATGGTATCTAGTACGATTACCGTATTAGGGGCTTTGCTTTTAATTTTATACATTTTATTAACACAAATGCATTGCCCTAATTGAATACTGTATAGGTTTTACTAAATGCACCAGTCTGAGGAAAAGAATAGAGATTTTCACTTACTGAATCATTAGGATATGCAGAATGGAAATAAAAATATACCAATAGTTTTCTCTAATCTACATCAGCCTTTGGCCAGAATTCACTACTTACTACTTCTTGTTGCTCCTCATCTGACGAGTGATGAACATCAATCCATTCTCCATCCTCATCATCATCACTAAGACTTGCACTTTCCCAGCCATCTGTAAGTAGAGAAGATTAAGCATTCTGTACTTTCCACTATGACAACAATAGAAAATGTTTCCACACAAACCATCCTCATCTGGCTCTTCTGTTTTCTCTCTTTCAACTTCCAAAACTTCTGCCCCTGGAATATAGTCTTTTGCATCCAACTCTCCATATGCATGAATTCTCGCTTCTTTGGAGGCCTCTGTAGGTTTGCCCTGTCAACAATATTTAATTTTAATTAAAGTAATTCTGCACTCTTTAACATGGTAATTTGTAAGTTTCTTCATAACTAAATTTTTAAAAAACACCATTTTGCCCTAGTAAAAAAATGACACATATGTTCCATATTCATCACATGTGCCAGAAACAATTCATAAGTATTTTCCAGCTTTCTCCAGAACAATTCAGCAATATCTGGACTTTTTTGGGTGTTTTTTCAACAGATGATCTTAAAGCATTACTTACTCTGAATTTCTTTTGTAACATTTCAGGATTCAGTGAGCGGAAGAGTTGTATCAAACTTCTGGCAGACATGGACACATCTGTTTTATACAAAGATTAAGATTATACTTAAAGGATTATTTAAGATTTTGGAAAATCACACCTAAAGAATACTTAACCCTTTATATTTTAAAAATATTTCTTGCTATATTTGGAATTAAGACAAAAAAACTCTTGTTAACTTTCCACTGTTGCAAATTTTTTTTATTTTAATCCAATAAATGGTAAACTTACTTTTATCCTTATGAGTTTTGTACTGGACAAGATCTTGTAGTAGTTCTTCTGTCATTGACAGTGGGGACCTTGCGGCAATTTCTTTTATAGAATTTATCCTATAGAATTAAATTACATTGTAAGTACAAACTACAAATAAGTTAAGAGATTAGGATGTTCTGTATTTTAAAGGATGAAAAAAAACCCAAATGTATGTTTTCTAAATTCGTAAAAATAATAAATGACAACAAGTTAGCTGTATCCATTGTTATCTGGAAGCCATTGTAGTAAATTAAAGATTCACTGAAATAAATTGTTAATCAAAACAGGAGAATATGCTGAAATTTGATAATGTTCTGGCTGCGTGACCCTCGTTCCCTGAAGACGGCTCCAGTTACGGAGCGGAAACATGTCAACCTTTGTTTTTGAATAAACACGCTTGCTGAGATTTAAGACCTGTGAGTGCCTCCACCGTTTTACATATTACATAAAATAATGTAGAGTAAGTAAAAGTACTAATCAATTATCTGATAGATACATACCATATAAAAATAAATGTAAAAAGTACTTACATTTAGTTTTCCATATTTATTTCTTCACTCCACAGTTCAGAAAAGTGCACACATTTGTAAAAATGTTTAAAATAAGCTGTAAGTCCTTGTCCAATTTTTGGATTCCTTTCAAGAACTAATGGGTGCCCTATTACAGGCACTCTAGGTCTAGGGGTTCAATCTAGAGACTCAACGCGTTTTGCTAAGTAGCATTAGCTTTTTCAAGAGTGTTTAGCCTTACCTGGCTTCTCCTGCTCTTAAATCCTGTACTCGTGGCTATTTCCCGCCATTCGCTGCTTTCCCCCGCTAGTCGCGCATGCCGCACTTTACGTGACATCATGTGTTCCACAGTGTGCGTTCCAAAATGCCGGTTTTGCTAATTGGTCTATTACTAGACTCCTGATGGTTGGAGGTTTTTAACTGCTTAAGTCTATGGGGCCATAACTTATAACAGAAATATATAAAGAGGAAACTCTCCTAATTTGGTTTAATGGGAGTTCACTGACCTATAAAGAAGCTTCCTCTACTGGTGGTTTATTTTATTGACATACTCTTATAGTCCTATTATAACCTTATATTTTACATACCTAATCAACATGATAATGGTTAAAAATAATTTAAAAACATGGTGTAGGGGGGCGTGGTCTGCTAAGCTATGAGGTAGGATGTGAGTGCTAACAGCTCCGCTCTAACAATATCCTTGTTGTATCCTGGGGAACCTGATAACTACCCAAATTCTACCTAAACAACTTGGGGAGGCACCGGGTGAGCATATGGCACCCCCCCAAAAAAAGCCACAGAGGCAACACCACGGCTGGATAAATACCGCTGAAGGAGAAGACGACACAGGCCTCGCAAACCCAGGAGACCGGAACCTCCACCACGGACTCCTCACAGGCACCGTCTGACCCCAAGACCCGCACCTCCGGGAGCAACCCCTTAATAGCAAAGCTCCTAAAAATTACAAGTACAGGGATGCACTACTATATCGCACTCGTGAGATGGGGAAGATTACGTACCAAAACACCTCTATATCTGTATATCCAGATTTCTCCACGGAGCTGCAAAGGCAATGCGCAAAGATTGTGGATGTTAAACGTAAATTACACTCACTTGAGCTGAAGTACAACATGCTTTACCCCACACGCCTTAAGGTGCAAGACGGCAACCACAATTTTTTACCTCACCTGAGGAAGCAATGTCCTGGTTGGACCAAAGAAATGGAGGCCCACTCTAACTCCCTACTCTGACTCCCAGGCGAAACGGACTCAGGATGGGCCCTAGCCCATACAGGTTTTAAATATCAAGCCTAAGAATGCATATTAAGCTATTAATAATGCCAATTATGTTATGTGTTTATTACTTGTTAATGTATTGCAATAACTGCCCCCCACAAATTAATCTTTTACATCCTTACACCCTTTTGCCACTCCCCAAATGTGATATTGATCCACTGGGATAAACCAGGCAAAAGTTATCCCCTGCATAACATAGGAAATGTAATTTATTATATCTGGGCCTGTTTCCTGATGGGAAAATCTTTCTTCTCAATTTTCCTACCTTCCTATACCGCTTCATACTTCCTTCCTACTCTCTACACTCTATTGCTATACACCCAGAAACAAAATGGATGTTTATATTTACTTGTTGTTGTTGCTATAACCATTGCTGAATCTTTTAACAATGTCTAAAATATGAAAAAAAAAAAAACTCGTCCAGGTCGAATCAATCTCATTAATTCAATGACACTCCTCCAACCTGATTATGATCCATACTCATTTTCATCTACTCTTCATCTATACATCTTTACTATCTTCTTTATAAT
Organism: Hymenochirus boettgeri; assembly: GCA_019447015.1. Lineage (NCBI taxonomy): Eukaryota > Metazoa > Chordata > Amphibia > Anura > Pipidae > Hymenochirus > Hymenochirus boettgeri. The sequence continues at coordinate 152,503,292 of CM033469.1, forward strand.
CTATCTATACTCATACTATCCCTTTACATCCCCAACCACCATACCATATACCGATGTGACTGTCTAGATTTCAAATAAAACCAATATAGGTTTTTTCCCCCCATTAATAAAATACGGCCACAATTCATAACACAACCCCATAGTACTAGAGCGGAACTATGAAATGCCCATTCAAATATTTCCCTGGGTGGGCACTGCCCCACGTCCACCCATGAGACAGAATATAGTTTGTCCCCATAGTAAATCACAATCCAGCTACCACAATCTTGCTGTTGGACAATAGTGTTTAATAATTACATTGTAAGCCCCGGAACTATGCTTTCACAATGTTCACTGTGTAAAACCCAGATGTTATTGTATAAAAAGTTTTATGTTTTGTTTGGTGCCAATACAAATATTTCATTTATTATGTGTAGTCAAACTAGAGTATAATGCTAAATGGCTGGTGTGTCACTGTTACAAATGTGTGTTAAATATGTGGGGGAGGGGGGCAAGGCCCAATATCCGGTGCAGCTTTACCCACCCTAGTTTATAAATAATGCTTCTTAAACTGATAGTCTGGAATGTCTGTGGGATCCAGAATAAAACCAAACGTGTCTCTGTCCTAAGACATATACGTAAACAATCCCCAGATGTTGTTGTATTGGTGGAAACGTTGTGCGTGTTTTGGTTGATTGTACAATAAACAAGTTTGTTCACGTCTTTTTTTTTGTCTGTGGCGGAGTGAGATGCAAAATCTCCTGGGCAACACTTAAGAGACCACTGGATGCTGGGGGCTTGGCTGTGCCGGATTTACCACTATATTATTTTGCTTCACAACGCTCTCATATTTTCCATTGGAGTAATACCGAATCGGATAGATTCCTAGCCCTATCTCAAATTCCAGATGCTGCAATATTCAAAAATCCCCTTTACCTAATATCCAGAGGCCTTAGAGGTACCCCAAGTACCCATCTGCTACCCTCTATCACAGTTCAAGCGTTAAAAATATGAGATAAGGCCCTTGATAGAATTGGACTCCCTGCAGTTCCTGCTGGACTCCGCTCTGGAACAACAAGAATCTCCCGGAATGCCACAAACTCCCTCATTTTAACCTTTGGTATAAATATGGTGTCTACACTTGGACATTTATTAAGTAATGACTGTCTAAAACCATTTGCACAAATGCAACAAGAATTTAAATTACCTAACTATATGTTGTTCCATACCTTCAACTCAAACACGCATTCCTGTCCCAATTTCCTGCCCCACCACTGGTACCCCCGGAATCGGATGTGGGCCACCTGGAGGATGAATGGGACAAGGCCCTGACAGCCCACAGGATCACCTCCCTAAAAGCCTCAGACAAACTTACTCAATTATTCACACTTCACAGAGCCTATCTCACGCCTATACGTATCACCAGATACAAAACTGGATATAATCCTCTGCCCCAAGTGCCAAGCGGCACCGGGCACTTTCTACCATTTCATCTGGTCATGTCCAGTCTTGCAAGGCTTTTGGAAACAAATTACTAAGTTTCTTCATGATGAAATGTGAGCACCGGTGAAAACTTGGAATAACTGAGCACTTATCTTTGGACAAATTTACCAGGATATTTTTGACAGAAACTAACTTCACATCAAAAAAGTTGCTGTCACGCACATGGATACAAGCATTGCCCCCCACATTGACTCAATGGAAACAGGCACTCATTGCAACCCTGGACTTTAAGAGGGTGATATATGGAAACAGGGGATGCCCTTCAAAATTGAATAAAATTTGGGACAGATGGATACAATCTGATAATCAATACATGTGACTCTTGATAGGGTTAAAAGCAATAACTCCTTCCATTCCCTCTCTGGATGGAAATGTATCCATGTCAAATTAATTGTGGTTTCCTGGACCCCCCTCCCTCCCCCCCATTGTGACCATTGCCCGACTGACACACCAGGCCAATAGTGTATGGTAACTACTATACATTAAATAGGCTATAAATATATATGGATCCGTATAAACCATAGACCTATAACCAAGCTATCTCAAAAATGATGCACCAAACTGTTTATTGTTTTAATTTTACTTGTTTAAGTTTACTTGTTTATTATCTATTTTATGATAATGTTATATTATTAATAAACGTTTCCTCCATTTGGAGGGGAGGAAAAAAAACATGGTGTAAAATAAATAGTTAATAAATACACAAGTAAATTCTTAAAAGACATGGGAGGATGGATTATAAATAGATACAGTACTAAAAACCTGGGGGAAGATATAAATAGATAAATAGTTAATGGGTCCACACTTAATGTTCCAAAGAGACATGGGGGAAGATTATAAAAAGCTCCAAAGGTCAATCAGGGTTATTTAATAAAAGTTCTCATCGTTTAAAAATGGTGCTAATTTTGCCCCAACCAATCAGATGTTAGCTTTCAAATGTTAAATAAGATCTGATTGTTTGGGGCAAAAGTAGCACCATTTTAAACGATAAGAACTTTTATTGAATCTCCCTGAATGTCTTTATTAAGTCCTTTGGGTCTTAAGGTGTCCAGTTTATAAATTCATTGGGTTTCTGTCCTAGAAAGGCCTGCTTGGCCATCTCCTTTTCTTTCTGTATGTGTATAAATGTCAATTCCACAGAACCTAAACTTCTGCGAAAGGTGGGAAATAGCCGTGAGTACAGGATTTAAGAGCAGGAGAAGCCAGGTAAGGCTAAACACTCTTGAAAAAGCTAATGCTACTTAGCGAAACACATTGAGTCTCTAGACTGTGAGCCCCTAGACCTAGAGTGCCTGTTATAGGGCACCCATTAGTTCTTGAAAGGAATCCAAAAATTGGATCAGGACTTACAGCTTATTTTAAACATTTTTACAAATGTGTGCACATTTCTGAACTGTGGAGTGAAGAAATAAATATGGAAAACTAAATGTAAGTGCTTTTTACATTTATTTTTATATGGTTTGTATCAGATAATTGATTAGTACTTTTACTTACACTACATTATTTTATTTTTAATATATATATATATATATATATATATATATATATAAAGCAATAACAAAAGCAATTTTGTCAGCACACTCCTGGGTCTTATTCAACAGTTTATTAACATGCAAAAGTGCAACAAGGTGCGGCGACGGTGTTCTAAGACCTTTCTCAAGCCAAGCATTACAATTACCAACAGTGCATTCAAATAGACAATAACTCCACCCATATAGTGACATCATGAAACATTCACAAACTCTTAAAAAGATAATCTAGATAGATCTAAAAAGAGAGAAGAAGTAGATAGAATATAGATATATAATATATATATCTAATACACACACACAACACACACACACACACAACACACTTACATACACGGGGAACGAGGATCACGCAGCCAGAACAATAAATCAAATACCTAACTACATATAGTGGATACTGAGCTCCGCAGTGATCCCAACAGGACCCCTAAATATCCATAGGTGCTGAGGACACTATACCCTTGAATATTGATATGTAATAGGACTGTGAAATGATGTCAAATAACAGAATAGTAAAATAAAAATGTTTCTCAGTGTATCATATGTATTGATACTTATTATGGTTTAATAAACACAGAGACTAAAATAGTCAACTCATTCATGAATGAAATTATGGAATTTTTCTACTTACGTAAAATGCTTTTCTCTGAAGCCGAATGGGGACCCAGGCACAATGGGGTTCCTACCCCAAGGAGTTTAAAGGGCATGTGCACCCCCAAAACTACTCTATATTTATTTGGCCCAAATAAGTGCTCCAAAACAAACTTTACAGCATGTTAATCGGTCCAGTGGTTCAAAAGTTACAGACCTTTGTAGCTGGCTTAATCCTGCAGCATGGACCAATACAGCGATGAACAGAGACAGGTTACATTACCTTGCCTCTGTTCTTTTCATGTTCTCGCGCATGTCTGTTAACATCCAGCAGTGAGCACAGAGGAAGTTGTATCGGTAATGATCTGACCCCTGGATCCCGTCCTCTTTTCCCAATCAACCAATCGCAGCTGTAAAGTTATGTGTACGGAAGAAATCAAGGATTAACATGTTGCAGCCAGCCGGCTTCCAGACACAGACACACCCTCCGTGAATGCTGGGTTCTGATTGGCTTCCGCGTCAAGCAAGGAAGAATCTCTTGTCTTTTTTTGTCTAAGCTGCAGCGCGGGGTCACCTAAAGAGGAAGTGGAGCTTAAGTGCAGCCTGATATATATCTTATTAAATATCGGGCAAAGCAAATGATTTTTAGAAAAATGAACATGGCGTTTGAGGTTGGTGCTATTATATAAATAACATATACATGGTTAATTTTTTGGGTGGACATACCCTTTAAATTCTTTAGATTTTAAAATTCTTTAAGAAATTCTTTAAATTCTTAAGAAATGAGGGTCCGGTAATATTAAAAGTAATTATAAACTCCAAACCTTTGAAAATTGTGTCAAACAGCCAAACTACAGAACAAAACCAGCCACCTAGGCCAAAATGGCTGGGAGGAGGTGACGGGCCCCCCTTCGGCTTCAGAGAAAAGCATTTTAAGTAAGTATAAAAGTTGCCTTTAAAATTTTCTGAATGTCGTAATGGACGATCAAGTTGATGCTCGTCATATCGGATCGACAAAGGTTCCTTTGCAATCAGCCCAGGAAGCTCTTGTGGCCCCGGTTGAATGGGCTGCAACCCGCCTGGGAGGAGCAGCCGCAGAAAGATGGTAACAGTGTATGATGGTCGATCTTATCCATCTTGCCAGAGTCTGTAGCGAGGCTCTGGACCCGTGACGCAGCCCTGCCAGGAGAACAAAGAGAACTTGAGAAGATCTGAAAGCCTTAGTTTTGGCGACGTAAACAAGAAGAGCCCTAACCACTTCCAAACAGTGTAGCCATCTTTCCTTGGGAGAGAGGAAGGATGAGCATTAAAGGAAGGGACAATGATATCCTGGTTAAGGTGGAAGGATTATAACACCTTCGGTAAGAACCCAGGATGCAGCCACATAACTGCTCAGTCATTTAAAAAGAGTAAGCAGGCTGGGTCTTCTGAGAGAGCTGCCAGCTTTGAGGCTCTGCATATCAAGGAGATAGCCAATAGAAAGATGGTTTTCCACTATAAAAAGGTCAAGGGAATTGACTCTAGGGGCTCAAAGGGGGGAGGACCTAAGGGCCCTGAGAACCAGAGTTAGGTCCCAGGTTAAATAGGCGTCCTCTTGGGAGGGCGAATGTGAGCCACCCCTTGCAGAAAGGTGTGAACGTCCCTTTTCTAGGATAGCCTACGATGTAAGAAAACAGACAGAGCTGAAACTTGACCCTTTAGGACACTTTGCGGAGACCCTTGTCTACCCGATTGCAGGAAACGGAGCAGTCGAGAGAGTACAAATGACCTCCTTGGGAGGCTGCACTCCCTATACCAAGACGCACAGCGTTGCCAGACCCTAAAGTAAATTCATGCTGAGGAGCGGCCTGAGAAAATCGGCCTGAATGTTCTGGGTCCCCAGGATATAGACCGCTGAGAGGGCTGGAATGTGAGCCTTTGCCCAGAATAAGATCTTCTGAGTTTCTGCCATGGCAGAGTCCCTGTGCGTTCCCCCTTGGTGGTTTAGATATGCCACCGCCCTTGCATTGTTTGATTGTATCCTGACGCACTTCTCGGTCAGGAAGGTTTTACAAAATTTTAGAGCATTGCGAATGGCACAAAGCTCCAGAATGTTGATGGATAGAGTGCTTTCCTGTTGGGACCACTGCCCCTGAGCTTGGCCCCCCTCCAATAGAGCTCCCAGCCCAGAAGTCTGGCGTCTGTCGTGACTACCGTTTAAGTCACGGGGCACAGGTCTTTGCCCTTCAGCAGATGCTGTGGTATTGTCCACCAGTGTAAGGACTGTCAGATCTGGAGAGGAATGGGTAGAGACTGGTCCAAAGAGAGGGAGGACTTGTCCCAATGTTTTAGGATGTGTCTCTGCACAGGTTTTAGGTGGAATATTCCATATGGGATTGCTTCTGCTGAGGACACCATTTTCCAATGAGTTTCATGGCCTGTCTGGTGACTTGTTTTCTGGACATGACGTGGCATGTCATTGTCCGAAGACTGGATGCCTTGTCGTCTGGTAGGAAAATCTTGTTTTACTGTGTCGAAAGACATATACGCAGAAAGGACATCCTCTGTGATGGGAAAAGCAAGGATTTAGGTAGATTATGAATCCACCCGAAGTGGGATAGGATCTCGATGCACCTGGCTACCTGAGATTGAGCCAGAAGCTGGGATTGCGCCTTGACCAGGATGTCGTCCAGGTAAAGTAGGAAGAATATGTTCTGGAGACAAATGAATGCTGCTTGGCAGGCCATGATCTTGGTGAACACCCAAGGTGCCGTCGCTAGCCCGAAAGGAAGGGCAGTGAATTGGAAGTGCGCTTGTCCCACTGTGAATCTGATAAATTTGTAGTGGGCTGGCCAAATGGGAATGTGGAGGTATGCATCCTTGATATTCAAGGATGATGGGAAGTCTCCTTTTTCTAAAGTTAGGATGACTGTCCTTAAGGACTCCATCTTGAAGTGGTATTTGTGGACATAGCAGTTTAGTGCTTTTAAGTCCAGCACTGGTCTGAACAGTACCTCTTTCCTGGGTATGAGAAACAGGTTTGAATTGAAACCATAGTACCTCAGAAGGAGGGACCAGAGAAATCACTTCCACTGCCAGCAGGGAGAGGATCGCCTTATCTAGTGCTTTCCTTTTTACTAGATACCTTGGAAGTCTGGAGGATAGAAAGCGTGGAGGTGGCCTGCTGGTAAATTCTATCCTGTTGTTGGGTGTCTCCAGCGAGTATGGAAGAAGTGCAGGCATCCTCCCTCCTGGGTTGGGAGATAGTCAGGATTGTTTTGATCTTGCTCCCGAACCTCTGAAGGTTCCTCTACCAGAGGACCATGAGCCCCTAGGTCTTGAGGGCCGTCTGGGAGGTGCAGAGTCAGAGGACGAGTCCTGATGTGGCCTAGGAACCTGAAAGGGACGAAAGATCTGTGAAAAGTAGGGGGTTCTCCTTACCCTGCTCTGAGGCAGTATAGTACTCTTACCCCCCGTAGCCTGGGCAATAATTTTGTCCAGTCCAGGACCGAACATGAGGCGTCCTGAAACGGGTAAACTAATGAGGGCCTTTTTTGAGGCGGCATCAGCGTCTCAGGCTTTGAGCCATAAGACCCGTATAGCAGCAGTGACTGTTGCTGAGGTGTGGGCTATTAGGCGGACCGCTTCTATGGTGGCATCGCTTATATACGATACCGCATCCGCCAGCTGCCTAATATTGGGAAACAAAGAAATCTTTGCCGGATCTTGCTGGCACTGAAGGATAATATCCTGAATCCAAGTCTATAAGGCTTTTGCCACCCATGCTGAGGCGAACACTGGTCTCAATGCTGTTCCCTCCAAAGTAAAGGTGTTTTTTAGCAATACCTCAGTGCGGAGATCTAGAGGATGCCTAAAGGTTGCTGCCTCTGATAAGGGAATAGCAGTTGCCCGAGATAGTCTGGGCACTGGACGGTCGACTATGGGAGGACATGCCCAGCAGTCCACATCTGATTTTGAAATGGGAAAAGAGTTTTGAAACTGTTGGCTGAGTTTTAGCGGTTTGTCTGGGGCTGAACATTCATCTGAGACTATCTTCTCTAGCTGGCCATGTGACGGGAAACAAGTAATGTTTCTCTTACGTCTAGAAAAAAGGAGTGCAGTAGGTTCCTGTTTGGCCTCCGTATCAGAGATATTTAGGGCCCTTATGGCATCGGTATATCTATGGACGGAAGGAAATCACCCGCTACTGCCTCTGGGTCTCTCGCCTTCCTCTGAGAACTCATCCTAATCTGATAAGTTAGTGGCTTCTACCTGAGAGGTGAGAGGTATGGGCTCTGGAACTGTAGATATCTAGACGTCATATCTGTGGCATTTTGGGCAGTATTTTTGGGACATTTGGCATAGGAAAGCAGAGACAATAGACATATTTTCAGGTAATAATCTAGCCCAAGCAGTTTCAGTCTCCTACGGGAAAACCGTGGGAGCTGCCTGCGCCACAGACCCTGTATTTTGATTACTTAGGGAATCTATGGAGGTTCTGGGGGATTTTGCCCACTCAGGCTCCTGGTCCTGCCTGGGACCTTGCTCATGAGAAGGGTCATGGACCTTGCTGCAGGAACCACATAGTGGATCAGGGTGACTGGCTGGCAACTTGGCATTGCATGTAGTGCAATTGTAATGCACTACATGCCCTACTGGATTTTTGCCTTTTTGGTGTCTGGGGTGGGCTTTTTCTGTAGGAGACATAGCTGCTTTTGGGATATGGCAGGAGAAATAAAAATAAATAAAGACTTTGTTATGTGGAGCAAACTCAGGGGGACTCTTTGTCGGCTGGAACAGTTTTCCTTCTGCTGTAGCTGTATCCAAGATGGCCACCGCCATGTGTAGCTGGGAGGTATAAGTTCTGCCCCTTAAAGCCAACCAGTCTAGAAGCACGGCTTAACAGGGGCACGGTGGCATGTTTCCCTTGCAGGAGAGGGGAGAGCTTTCTGACGCCTTGCTGTCAAGCAGTGTGGTGTTAGGCACCCTCCAAAGAAACATTTGTTTTCTGTGCGCACAGAGGTGCGCTAGAGATCCCACTCCTGAGCAGACACTTAAACTAGAGGAGGCTTCCGATGCCCAGGCACTTATAGCCAGGGTGCGGGACTGGAGCCTCATTTCTTAAGAATTTAGTGTCCGCTCCTTGGGGTAGGAACTTAACCCCATTGTGACTGGGACCCCCTGAGGCTGAAAGAGAAAATTGTATTTATAAACTGATATTTTGTATCTAATTACAGAAATATAGGAAAAAAAGAGGCCTGTAGCCTTTTTTTACATTTCAATTAGGTCTTTTACGGCATACTTCTGAAATGATGTTACATTTTTATCTGAATGAAATGTAAACATTTAATAGAACCCTGTAACTAAAATGCATCCACCCCTTCATGGCCATAACTAGAGATCAAGAACCGTGCTGTAGTCTCACAAAATACTGTGTAATAAAACTATGGGATCTTCCTATAGTAATAAAAGGAAGATAAGTTTTAATGATTAGCAAGAGGGCAACAAGGGGGTTAAAATTAAATTTTTTTTATTTTACATTTTAGGCATTAAAAAGACATTTAGAACAACATTGAGCACCTTGGCATAAACCTAGAAATGTGTCTCACCTCTTATTTTGAATGCAAGGAAATTTACCTTACCAACACGGGGTTTGTGCTTTAAACAGTAATTTAAAATCGAATCGAGAGCGTCAGAATCGCACTTTAATAAATGTCTATGGGAACGCAAAAATAAAATGCGGACACATGTGTTTCCTGTTGATCTTCCAAAAACTGCACACTCAAGCAAATTAACTGGAAACACGGACACACTCAGACAAATGCATAGAAAAATGCATGTCTGTTAACCTACAAACTGACCGGAACGGACAAAGTGCATTGTCCTTAAACGCACTCAATGGACAGCACAACACAACAACCTTGGCCTTAATCCTAATTTGTGTAGCCAGACAGAGGACATACACACAGCTTATTCATTTCTTCTGGGGTTTAACATTGATTTCATTAACTAGAGTGATATTTTTTATTTCACTGGAATTTTTGGACGTTTTCATATAATGGAATGTATAAATGTTGCTATAGTTCTCCATTAAGTGTTTGGTTAGCTTCTTGAGTATTGCTCTGGAAATTCAGTCACATTCCTGTTTAACTACATATTTTATGAACCCAAAAATCTCAATGACAATACATTCAAAAGTTAACCATCACTTTTTTGGCAGCTTGTTATATCAACTGCAGTTAATATTACATATGTATTATATACATAATATATATGCTTGGAATGCTTAAAGGGCAACTTTGGTCTCCAAACAAGTTAGGGTTAAGTCTGACGTTATTTGGCCTGTGAAAAATTATATTGGGGTGAATCTTCCAACATCCTGCTTTCAGTAGGTTGAGTGGCATCACCTGACCTCTGCCCCACCCAGTTAAAAGACAACAATATAAAAAAAAACATCACCCACAATCACATATCCACACTTCCAGCAGCTGAAATCACTTACATTTACAGCTGTGCTGCCCTCCCTTAGATATTTCACAGCAAAGATGAGTGCTAAAAGCCTGCCTCCTAGACGGGCCTAGGCCCAGTTTAACATAGCACTGTCATTGGCTGGTAGGAATGTCTGTTACAACCTCTCTCCTCCTCCTCGGCCGGTTAAACAAACTTGAAATATCCGGTTGCCAGGATACAGCCTACATAATGAAGCTGATCAAGGATGGGTGGATGAGTATTTTCTCGCCTGCTAGCTCTGAGTGACAGTTAGTGGCAGACAGAATTCTTACGCCCCCTTCACAGCATGGCTAATTGAAGGCATAGAGACTCGAAATCAGGAAAAAAATGTATTGGGGAGGGCCGCATACCTTTACTCTTTCTAAAGCAATTTAAAAAGAAAATGCATTGAGGCATTACAGTTATCCTTTAAGACTTAATTTCTTCATTGGGTAATTTCTGTTTTCCTCAGCATTGACAGTTAAGAAGTGCATTGTTATTGCAGGTAGAGGCTGATCACATGACTGAAGACAGGAAGTGTTTGAGCAGGAAGTAATATTGCTGAACCTTACAAGCAATAACTTCTCACAAATTTTATCTAGAATTTTGTTTTATGTTATGTTTTATTTTGAAGGTACAATGGAAGGCTTTTTATATAATTAACCAGTTACCCTTGAGATGCCACAAATGCTACATTTTTACAAAAGCAATGGAGATTTATAAATTAGATGTAAAAAATGCTTTATTCTACTTTAAATAGCATGTCTACCCCCAAAACTATAATTTAACCCACTACTGGCCCCACTCTGTAGTGCATAAAAATCATTACCTTACATCCCAGCTCCAAAAGGCTGCCCTGCAATATCCCTCCAAAGTCCCAAAAACTGGCCACCAGGAGCCTAGCAGATTCCATACAGCACTCTGCCTCCTATCTCTCCTCCGGTAGAATTTTGCCATGCAGCCCCCCCCCCCCCCCACCCCTCTCCCACTCGTTTTGCTCTCCCTCCCCCAAGTGTAAATTCCCTTTGTTATATAGTAGCTCTCCCTCTCCCAGCCCCAACCGCTATAAGGCTGGGTACACACTGAGGGACTATTTGTCGCGAGCGCTCGGCCAGGCCAAATGTCAGTCAGTCGCAGCAAATTCGGCCGCGGCCGAAAATGCGAACAATTGATCGGGCATACCCACAGGGAACTGCCCAACCGATCGTAATTTTTCGACACATCCAATCATTCGTTCGTCCGATCTGGCTGGTGTGTACCCAGCCTAATACATTTTCCAGAGACTCCCCCGAACTCTACTTACCTTGCAGTTTCTTGCAAGCAGAGGGCCGGGACAGTACGCCGGAGGAAAGAGGTAAGGTAAGTTCAGGGGAGTCTCTGGAAAATATATTATAGCGGTTGGGGCTGGGAGCTCTACTATATAACAAAAATTATTAAATGGGGTGGACGTGCCCTTTAACACAAAAACTTACCCAACTGTCATAACCTCTCCCGAGTTTCTTTCCGTCACAAAGTTGTTAGCGATTGTCATTAGAACAGACTGAGAAATCTGAAAGAAAATAATGAGTGCCAATTAATAGGGTAAACCTATCATACAAATGGGTGTCTATATGATTTCAGACATCGTTTCTTGGTATCAATACCGGTTTTCGATATCGTTTTTTAGTATACACATCATTTTTCGATATCTGTTCTCCGGTATTGTTGTGTGGTATCAATTTGATATCCGTTTCTGAAGGGAACATGTTGACAGATCTGTCTACTAAAAGGAAAAGGTGTTGTGTGATGGATGAAAAAGAAAAGTCATACATACATCAGGTGGGACCAGGTGATGGATGGCTTGCGCAGCATACAACAGTATCTTGGTCACTTCTAAAGAAAAAAAGTACAAGAAATGTAAAGATCAATTTATTATCGCCTAAGGTTTATGTTTAAATGGCAAACTCAAACAAAAAAACTCTGCATATGCACATAGTGTCTGTTTAAAATATACAGATACAGTACCAATAGCTTTAACACTAAATACAATTCAGTATGTTCAGCTCATACTCCCCACTCCCTTTCAGAAATTCATCCAAACATTTAGGAGCCAGCTTCAAAAAGTTAGGAGCCAATGACAGTTGACCTGCCCCATCCACCCTAGCTCCACCCAGTCAACCCCACCCAAGACATAAATTTTGCAGTTAAAGGGACACTACACTGAAAAAATGACTTATCTTAAACTATAAATAAATAAGTAGCACACTCCCACTTCCACCTAACCTGACTTTTTTCCTACAAACCAACTGTCATAACTGCACACAGCATTCCAACTGTCAAAATCCCAGATAAAACTGCTCACAGAAGAATAGTTTATGAGAGCAAGACACTTGATTGACAGCTGAAATGTAAGATATATTAGATTTGATATCTAAAGAAACGGGACAGATCAACAAAAAAAAAATAGTACAGTGGTGGTTGGGAAGAATTATAGTTTCCATTTATGATCAATTTAATATAACTTTTATTCAGTATAGACAGACAGACAGATATATAGATTGATATAGATGGAACTGGAAATGTGTCTAAGCACAATGACAAAACAGAATTGGAGTTGCTTAAATAAAATAAAACAAATGTTTTTGAGAAGCCCAGTAAAAGTCCTAACTTTGCCAACACACAAAGCATATATGGCAATAGAATGTGTGTTCTACCAACACTATTCACATAACCTGGCAAAACATAAGCAATTTTTCAAAGAGGATTGCAGAGTTATTTAAAATTAAAATGAGCTTCAAACACTGAAAGAGGTAAATTATTCTATGCATTGGGCATACATTTTTTTGGGTTACTAGGCTTTTAAGTAAATGTTGATATAATATGAACAGCATATACATTCCTAAGTAAGCACAGAAATATAATCGAAATACCTCTTTGGTGCGGCTGAATAAATCTTTGCACAAATGGATAGAAATTGAAGATAAGTAGCTATAAGAAAAGAAAAAGTTAAAGTTTAATAAAGTACTAGCCCATTCCACCACCCAAACAAAATGACAAAATGTTTTATTCAAGCAGACTAACAAGTATCTCTTCATGTGTGTGAGTGTGTAAAACATATTTTAGATTGGGGGTAGACATGCACTATAACCTTTATATTGACAGAATAAATTGAACAAAATAAAGATTTTGGTCTTTGGGCTGGGTACACACTAGGGGACTGTTGGTTGCGGCAAAAGTGGTTGCGGCCGACAGTTACGCGACCAATCACGCGCACAATCAGCTGTGATTTACCAACAGTCCTGATTGCCCGTTCGTCCGGTACGGATAAACAGGCAACCAAGCTCGGTCGCTCCACCCACCTCCTGCTTTCTTCCAGCAGGTGATGTCACAGCCAATGGCTGACAGTCCATATCTGGAAGAGCTGGCTACGAGTGCTCAAATCAGATAGCTGGAAGAAGGACTTCCGGTTAAGGAACGGCCGAGTAAAAGTTAGTATATCTCAGCATGGGAGCGTCGGATCAAGGTAAGGTTAAAATGCACTTGAGATTTTGGGGTGTAATGAGGCTAAAAAAAAGAATTTGCTGGACATACGCTTAAAGAACGTAAGCAGATGAGAGCAGTTTATTTATATATTAAAGGGCAGCTGTGGTCTCAAAACAAGTAAGGGTTAAATGAAAGCCTGCAGTATATCCTTTACACTGAGCCAACACTCACATCTCTGGCTGGAGCCTGTGAGAAATTACATTGGGGTGAATGCTCAAACTGCTTCCACTGCTGCTTCGAGTAGGTTGAGTGACATCACCTGACCTCTGCTGGCCCTTTTCCCCCGGGTGGGGGGGGTTGGAAGCATGCTCAGTTAAGACTTATTTCTGGGGAAATCAGGAAGTACCTGAGGAAAAAATTGACAGTTGAGAAGGGGAGCCTATTAGTGCAGACAGGCTGGTCACATGGCTAAAAACAGGAAGAGTGCAACCAGGAAGTAATATTGCTGAACCTTTCCAGAAATAACTTCTCACAAATTTTATCTAGAGATGTGATTTAGGTTTTATTTTGTAGGTACAATGGAAGGCTTTTTATATAATTCTTACTAGTTTGGAAGAATTTGAGACCACAGTTACCCTTTAAGTTGCTCTTACCATTATCTCCTTTAGTAAGACAGATCTTCAATCAATCTTTCCTTTACAAATTTTTTCGAGTTTTATTTTACAGGTCCATATCCAAACCCAGCATTTAATTTTTAAATCAAAACAAACTCAAATCAACAGACAGAAAAACAGATTAAAGACAGAATTGTTAACATAAATAGCTAATCAGCCAATCACATGTCATCAACTCAATGCATTTACTGTAGGCATCTAGATGTTGCTAAGACAAGTAGCTAAAGTTCAAAAACAGCATCAGAATGGAGGAAGAAAGGGGATGTGTAAGTAACTTACAAATCTGTCACCAACAAAAATGGCACATTCAAAGTACACTTGGGCCTCTAAATAATATCTGAACACAACCTACCAGATCATTGTTGCTTTGTTATCTCTTTACTGTGTACCCACCTTCTGATGGCTATTTCCAGCAGATCACATCACTGATTTCTGAATATGACAATAAGTTCACTGTACTACAATGGTCTCCACAGTCACCAGATCTCAACCTTTGGGATGTGGTGGAATTAGATATTTGCATTATGAATGTGCAGCTGACAAATCTACACTAACTGCATGATGCCATCATGTCAATATGGACCTGTTGAATCTATGCCATGAATAACTAAGGCAGCTCTAAAAGCAAGAGGTGGTCTTATTTGGTACTGACCAAATATATATATTGCTACTTTACTACTTTCATTGAAATATTAATAAATACCCACAACATATCCTTTATTAAAAGAAATCAATTTATGGTCAAAGTCACTCACCTCATGGATCCCAACCAGCCTGGAAATCAAATCCATGTGCATGAGCTTAACCTCAAATCTCTCCTTAGACGTTTCTAGCTGCTTAAGCAGTTTTTCTGCAAAATCTGAAAAATGGGAAGAAAATAAATATATATTAATATACATTTTTCCATGGATAAATTATCATAAAAAAAACAGTGCAAAGAGCTTAAAGGGCATCTATAGTGAAAAAACACTAAAAGTGTTTAAATTCATGTACTCTGTGCTGCCTTTATCCTATCTCTGTCAGTGACTTTGTTTTTCCATGGTGTCAAATCTCTGTGAGTGGGATATAGAGTAGAGGAGCACACTACTTAGGTGAAAACTTCATTTATTGGTGCAAAAACATAACATACAACGTTTTGGGACATGCTGTCCCTTCCTTTTTGCACCAATAAATGAAGTTTTCACCTAAGTAGTGTGCTCCTCTACTCTATATCCCACTTGCACTGTGTAGCCCTGGAAGTAGGGCTGAGAGGATATCCACCTACCAACTTGTCTGGCTAACCAGCCAACAGCAGTGTAACATTGTACACCTGGAACTTATGTCAAACCTCTGTGCAGCAATCCCCCCCTTCTCCCTCCCTTCTGTCACCTCCTCCATGTCCCAACTCCGGCTAAACGACAAGCTTATCGTGCAGTAGGAGTTAAAAGTTCAACATCCTAAAAAACAGATCGACACAAAGTGGCCAATAGAAAGCAAGCTGTCCTGGAGACACGATCTTGCCGTGTCCTGATCTCTCTCACTGTGACCCATCATCAATCAGTGAAAGCTATGAAGAAGGGGGGTCAAGTGCAGCCTTATCTCTGCAATCAAAGCTACCTCTCTCCCCCTGCTAATGCTGTTATCTCTATGTTTATTATAGAGCAGGGAGGAGGGAGGGAATTGAGCAGGGAAGAGGATCACGTCACAGGGATTTGATTGACAGTACATGTAGGAGTAGAGGAATGCAATCACGTATTCTTCTAACTTGTGTATCTCAGGACAGAGAGGGAATCTGAACAAAGTGAAGACACTGGGGGTTGGGGAGAATTATAGAACACATGGAAAGAAAGAAAAAGAAAAAGTCCATACAAATATGAGTAAATCTTTTTTTCCTACCATTGCTAAAAGAAATTGTTTTTTATTGCCTCATCTTTTACCTGCATTTTAGACCTGCAATGCCAAAGAAGGTACCAGGACATGTGTTCTCCCACAAATAAAAAAACATATGTATTAACTGTCCCCAGTAATATTAAAAAACAGTTTTTTTTTCATTGTTATGAATGGAAATTGCCTGCTTCTATGCAAGCAGCTGGGGAAGATTAGTGATAAATTCCCGGTAGTAAACCAAAAGTTTTAAAAACTGCATTAAAAATGGCTATTGAATATTCGGAAAAATTAAGATACAAATGTGTTTGAATTGGATTTTTGGAACTTTATTAGGTTTCCATGGAACCGCTATCGGAACAGAGCCCGCCAGCTTTATTATCTCTAGTGAAGATAACTATAAGCTGAGACTGCTTAATGACATTTAGTTTGATTTTTCTTACCTTGGGGATCATGCACCAAATGAATGGCAGAGAAATTAAATACTTCTGGCTTTTTCTTCTTTTTATGTTTCTGTAGAGTTCGGGAAACAAAAATAAAGCATAAAGATTTTAAAAAAATTTAACTAAAAGTTGTCTTGACATAATAGAATCAATTACAGGTTTAAAGGAGAACTATTGTGTGTATATATATATCTATATATAGATATATATCTATCTACATATCTAAAAGTCACAAGGAATCGACTGCACTCCAATCAACATAGATACTTGCCCGGGTGCTGTCCCATAACATACACGAATTCCAAAAATATCGACCCACTCACAGGTCTTCCATCATGGCAAAAAACTTTTATTCACAGGTCAACATGTTTCGACCACACCTGGTCGTCATCAGGACTAATTACCCCTCCTAATCCCCACAAATAAATAGGCCCCAAAGGACCCACCCCCACCACACCCAGTTACCAGCATATATAATAAATACATCAGAAAAAATACTATAAAAACTTTAAAACACCCACTAAAACAGTGACACCACTAAATAAAACAATACATCAAAGACCTACCCCCACTGGAGAACACCCCCGGTTCCTGTCGCCTGCCGGCACCCATAATCCTAAAAGGGATCTAAGTCCACAATCCCCCCATACAACTAGCCGGGCCGCAACCACTTCCGTGCACCGGCATTAACATACTGCACAGGAGACTATCACGTGTCCAAACAACATAGCCGGACCTGATAGAGACAGGGAGACAACGGCGGACGCGATAGGGAAAGGGGAACAAGGCAGGGAATAAGTTATCCCAGCCATCACATGGTACGCATCAAGAAGGACACGCCCATCGTAAACAAAACCCCGAGAGTCGGGACAGGGAAATAAATAACCAGCCCGACTCCAGCACTATAATTAAATCGGAGCAAACCAAACAAATTAACCCCACACCCCCGTATCCCTCTCCTGGCAGGCAAACAGGAAACCCAGCAATGTTCCCCAGTAGGATAAACCACAAAATATCTATATATAATATATACAATATACACTATATAACTATGGAACCATAATAATCAGAACAATTAAGTAATACCAATCCAACAGCACAAGATCTAAATCTTAACCTTCCAGGGTTCATAATTGCCACAGATTCTTGTACAAGTCATTCTGAATTGAGAAAGCCAGTCGCATGACTAGCGAAACGTCTTCAAGAACTACATTTCAAGTCCAGTTGATCTAATTGAATACAACAGATATACCATGACCTGGATGAATGAGAACCTTCACAAGCATATGTATGTATGTATTTTATTTCTTATATAGCGCTACATATTCCGCAGCGCTTACCAATTACTTTACTCAATTCACATCAAGACCTGCCCCGAAGAGCTTACAATCTAATCACTTTATATACACATTCAACCTATCAGTATGTCTTTATGATTGTGGGGGAAACCGGAGTGCCCGGAGGAAACCCATGCAAGCACGGGGAGAACAAACTCCTTGCAGATGTGTCCAAGGAATCAAACTCAGGACCTCAGCGCTGCAAGGCATCAGTGCTAACCATTGAGACACAGTGTTGTCTTGGTGCAGAAGGTTGAAATGTACCGGTTGCTTCTGGATTCCATGATATGCAGGTGTGATAGGCCCCAGCAGTTGGTCGAAGACATCCAGGTGCGGGGCCTGTTTTCCCAGGTCCAGAATGTAGTGGCTGTAGTGAGAAATTATGCCTGTACATTCAAGACACCTTGGATGTAGACTACTGAGGGGGCTGAAATGTAAGCCTCTGCCCAGGACAAGATCTGGGTCATGTAGCTGTGTGTTCCCCCTCAGTGGTTTAGGTAATGTCCGATCGTATTCAGACATATTTCCGTTAGGAAGGTGGTCCAAAAGAGCAAAGCATTGCGAATGGCCCTTAGCTTCATAATAATGATGGGCAGCTTCATCTCCTTGGGGGACCACTGTCCCTGTGTCTGGCCTGCCTCCAATATAGCTCCCCAGCCCAAAGGGCTAGCATTCCTCTTGACTAACATCCGAGACGAGAGGCAAAGAACTTTGCCCCATTCCAGATGGTGTGGTCGAGTCCACCAGTGTAAGGATTGCTGGACACGGAGAGGGAAGTGGTCCAGGAAGTGAGGGGATTTGCCCTAATGTCTCAAAACGTGTTGCTGGAGAGGCCTTAGGTGGAATATACCATACGAGATCACTTCTGCTGAGGATACCATCCTGCCAATGAGTCTCATGGCTTGTTTGATGGTGACCTAACTCCTGGACATAGCATGGTATGCCAACGTCAGGAGGCTGGTTACCTTGTCACCTGGTAGAAAGATTCTCGTTGTCGAAGGACATCCTCTGTAATGGAAGAAGAGAAGATTTTGGCAGTTTGAGGAGCCATCTGAATTGGGCTTGAACCAGCACCTGGGATGGGGCCTTGATCAGGATGTCATCCAGTTAAGGCAGAAGATGTTCTGGAGATGTATAAATGCTGCCTGGCCTGCCATGATCTTGGTAAACACCCAAGGTGCCATAATCTGACCAAAAGGGAAGGCTGAGAAGTGAAAATAGACTTGACCCACTGTGAAATATGCAGTGAGGTGGCCAGATGGGAATGTGAAGATATGCATCCATGATATCCAAACATGCTACGAAAATCTCCTTTCTCTAAAGTCGAGATGACTGTCTGTAAGGATTCCATCTTGAAGCGGAAGTTTTGGACGTAGCAGCTTTGCGCCTTTAAGACCAGAACTGGTCTGAAAAGTCACCCATTTTTGGGAGCTAGGAACAGGTTTGAATAGACAAACCATGGAATCTCCGAGAACGGGGGAAAATACCTCCGTGGGCCAAAAGGGAGAGGATCGCCTGATTAAGCGCTTTTCGTTTCACGGAACACCTTGGGAGCCTGGAGGGATGGTGGTTTGTGTAGCAGTTTTGTAGCACATGTAACGTCCCAGTAACTATGGTTGGGTGTCTCCACTGAGTGTGGAAAAAGTACAGGCGTCCTCCTACCTAAACTGGAGACTAGTCAGGATTGCTTGGATCTTGCTCCGGATCCCCTGAAGGTTCCTCTTCCTGAGGACAATGAGCCCATTGGTCTTGAGGGCTGTCAGGAACGTGTGATCTCAGAGGGAGCTTCCTGATGTGGTCTGGATGCCCTATAAGTGTGAAAACGCTGTGATCTATGAAAAGTAGGTGGTCTTCTGGTCTTGCTCTATGGCAGCATGGTACTCTTACCCACCTGTTGCCTGGGCAATAATCTTGTCCAGATTGGTTGAACAGGCGGCCAGTAAATGGTAAGGCAATGAGTGCCTTTCTAAGAGGCCGCATTCATTTCCGTGCGCACGAAGGTGCACTAGTGATCCTACTCCTGAGCGGACACAAACTGGAGGCTTCCGGCGCCCGGGTACTTATGGACAAGAGGTGGGGCCGGAGCCTCAAATCTTAAGTATTTACAGGGCAGCTATAGTGGGAAAATGAACTTTTTTTTCTTTCTTTCCATGTGTTCTATAATTCCCCACAACCCCCAGAGTGTCATCACTTTGTTCAGATTCCCTCTCTATCCTGAGATACACCAGTTAGAAGAATACGTGACTGCATTCCTCTACTCCTACTTGGACTGTCAATCAAATCCCTGTTACATGATCCCCCCTCCCTGCTCTGTAATAAACATAGAGATAACAGCATTAGCAGGGGGAGAAAGGTAGCTTTCATGGTAGATATAAGGCTGCACTTGACCCCCCTTCTTGATAGACTTCACTGATTGATTATGGGTCACAAAGAGAGAGATCGTAAACTGTACTGTTCTCCTTCTTCCGTGTCTCCAGGACAGCTTGCTTTCTATTGGCCACTGTGCGTGAGTATGTTTTTCAGGATGTTGAACTTTTAACTCCTACTGCACATGATAAGCTTGTCGATTAGCCGAAGTTGAGACATGGAGGAGGTAACAGAGGGGAGGGGAAAGGGGGGAATGCTGCACACAGATCTGGCACCATGGTTAAACAGAGTCACTGGCATAGATAGGATTAAGGCAGCACAGAGTACATGAATTTAACTTTGCAAAGGGGCAATGTGTTTTTTTCACTATAGATGCCCTTTAAAGTGCCCGCTCCTTGGGGTAGGAACTTAACCCCAGTGTGCTTGCTGGGTCCCCCTGAGGCTGAAAGAGAAAGTTAATTTTCAGAGCATAGTTATCCTTTAAAAAAGAACAACACTTATTTTTTTTACTCCTAATATGAAAGCTTTTCTCCTCAGAACACCTACACATTGTAAGATTCTTCTCTAGAAAGTTGCATTTAGTACATCTAAGTAATAGATTCTGTATCTAAGAAGGCTTTCATCATGTTGTTTCCAGTACAACCCACAGTCCATGTAGTCTTCAAAGGGCCATGCCCTTTGACTGATCGCAGGCTCTATGCCCAGAGTCTTTTCTATACAGATGTCTACAAACCAGAATGGGAGTCCCTGAAAAGACTGAAAGACTGTAACTGTCTTTCTGGTTCTGCATTTAGCTTATGGAATGCTGCTAAGTCATAGTAGAAAGAAAATTGGACTGGTTTTAAAGTTAGCATTAGCATATAAGGTAAAAGTACACTGGGAATCACCTGAACTTTATTATCAGACTTTAATTCTCTAAAAATCAAAAAAACAGGGTATTGACACCACAGGTAGTTTGGAGTTCATGCTTATTTGGGTCACTAATGCCCTTCTGGATTATGACACTTGAGTGGTGGAATGTTTCACATTAAAGCACAAAGGAACATAAGAATAGCAGATCCTACATTACTTGGAATTGTAGAATGAAAAGGGAAATCTTGAAATTTACATTACAGTGATCATTTAGATAATTGGAAATGCAAGATTTGAAAAAATTTAAACTTGGCTAGAAAATTATTTTTCTCCATAAAATACTGTGACACAGTTTAAGAACTAAGTTGAGTCCTAGTTAAAAGAGAAACCAACCTTTAAAACTTTCATGGCTTTTTCCAGCTTCTTCTTGCTTTTTGTGTTTTTCTTTCCAGTGGCATATCTGAGCATCAGTTCTCTGGCAGTGGGGCCTTCATTCTTTAGATTTTAAGAATTTAAGACTGAATTACAAAATCTAAACTTAAATCATTAAAAACACTATCAACTAACATATGGGATTTATATTATAAGCACTTCAAAAAAAACCTGATAAAACCACATATATAAAAAAATAAAATAAGCATTCTTTGTGGACAATTCTTCACTAAAAAGACACGCTAATACAGAACACAAGTCATCGCAACATTCTAATTTTCGTCATTTTACCAAATTGGGGCAGAGATCCTTATTATCAAAATGTATAAAATACTATATTAATTGGAAGCCTTCTACTAATTTTCTAATAAGGATTGCACAGCTGCAGAGGCTGCTCCTAGGTTAATTAGGGACTGTTTGGGAAATATTGTCCATTAACTGCCCGCAATCCCAACTGCTATTTTTACCATTTTATTACATGCATTTGTAGCCAGAAATTTGATTATAAGTAATATTTCTTTCTGGCAAAGATATCTGCCTCCTCCCTCTGCTCAAAGAGGGTTTTTTTTATTAGAAGCTTGTGTAGAGAAGGCAGCAGGTGAAACAGGAGTCAGTCATTGGCTGTGATGTCAGTTGTCAAAGCCTTGAATGACTGCATGGTGGGAGGAAACAGATTACTTTGCCAGAATGAGGTCAATAATTATCCTTAAATATCTGGTTAGAAATGCAGAAAAGTGCAAAATATATCAGTTGGGGTTGAGGGCAGGTAACAGACAATTGACAGTTTTTTGTTTTAATGGTGGACATTCCTTTTAATGTATACTGTGTGCTTAGAGGTTCAGTGTTCTAGCTTTATATTGAAAAGGAAGTTTAAAAAAAGGCAGTCAAGACACAGAGATTACTACATACTACATGGGAAGTAGTCACAAGCCTAGAAGGACATTTTGCTAGATATCATGGGAGCTCTACAACCAGTGTTCCCTCTAAACTTTAAGTTTGTTTATGCACACACACCTCAGCAGAACTGCACAAACAAGTTAATGTGGTGAGCACACAAAAATCTTTTTGTATGTGCATGGATAATATACATGTGCATATACGACTGATGTGAAATTAGAAGGAACATTATCTATACCTTTATAATGACCAAAGATGTTAAATTAACCGAAAAAGAACTGTTAGGCTGGGTACAAATGAGCAGATTTTTCAGCCTAACTGACCAATATTTCAGTGTATTGGTCAGTCGGGCCATAAAATCTGAGGAAATTTTGCCGGTGATGTTGACAAAAAGCGCCTACAAAAGGAGTGTAGATGGATATACAATTTAGCTTTTCTGCTTAACCTGGAGTGACTTTACCCAATTTGTATTTGGCCTGATTGCTCTAATCTACCTGGAATTCAGTGAACATGATTTTGCCTGGAAAATAGCATTGGTAAATATGTTTTCCCCTGGTCCCTGAAAACCCATTTGTTTCAAATTTGCTCATATGTAATAAAAGTGGTAGAAGTTTGCGTGTGCAAATAATCCACAGCGATCAATCCGATGCCTCCCAATTGAAGAACACCACTGGAAACTTGGAAAATTGTTTGCTTTGAATTACTAGCACAGGCAGACTTTGACAGTATTCTTTCATCAGCACAATGCTCTGTGTGCCATCGCTCAAACTTATTGTGCTGTATAAAACTGCACAATAATAAAATAACTAGAAGCATATGTACACTGACCTCCGATTCTGAATCACTATCTTTCTGTTCATCCTCGTCCTTTCCCAGAAAAAATTTTAACGCAGCTACTAAGATCTGTAAAATGAAGTAAATAATTTTGTTAAAGCAGAACTATAATGAATGCCTAAAAATGATGAACTATTAGATCAGACAGGTGATCGTGTTACAATTGTCAAAATGGGCAGAGGAATGGCAGATGAGATTCAATGTTGATTAATGTAAAGTGATGCATTTGGGATTTAATAATCCCTGTGCCCCCCACACCATAAATAACTCTGTGTTAAGTGTATCTGTAATGGAAAAAGATTTGGGGGTTCTGGTAGATAACAGACTTAGCTATAGCAAACAATGCCAGGTAGCAACTGCTAGAGCTAGCAAGATATTGTCTTGTATAAAGAGGTGTAAGTAACTTACAAATCTGTGCACCAGGGCAAAACAAATGCCACAGGATTCAAAGTACACTTGAGGGCCTCTAAATATATCTCTGAACGACACAACCTACCAGATCATTGGTGTTGCTTTGTTATCTCTTGACTGTGTACCGCCGAGAGGGCCACAACCTGGATGGCATATTAGGGTCCACGCCTATAACAAACAAATCAAACATGATTTGAATTAGATGACAAAAGTTCACTGTACAGTGACAATGTTCAATCCACAGTCAACCGAGATGCTCACCTTTGGGATGTGGTGGAATTAGAATATTTGCATTATGATGTGCAGCTGACAAATCTACACTAACTGCATGATGCCATCATGTCAATATTGTACCTGTTGAATCTATCTATGCCATGAATAACTAAGGCAGCTCTAAAAGCAAAGGTGGTCTTCTTATAGGTACTGGACCAAATATATATTGCTACTTTCACTACGTTTCATGAAATATTAATAACTACCCCCACCAACATATCCTTTATTAAAAGAAATCATTTAGGTCAAATTCATCTCACCTCATGGATCCCAACCAGCCTGGAAATCAAATCCATGTGCAGATGCTTAACCTCAAATCTCTCCTTAAGACGTTTCTAGCTGCTTAAGCAGTTGTTTCTGCAAAATCGAAAAATGGGAAAAATAAATATATATTAATATACATTTTCCACGGATAAATGAAATGTATCATAAAAAAAAACAGTGCAAAGAGCTTAAAGGGCATGTCCACCCCCAAACTATAATTCCCCCCAACTACTACTGGCCCCACCATGTAGTGTAGTTTAATCCTTACCTCACATCCCAACTGCCATCTGGTTCTCCTGTAGTCCCCCCCCAAGTTCTCACAAAACTGCCCACCAGGAGGCTAGCAGGTCCATATAGGACACTGCCTGCTAGCTGGCCTCAGTAGATTTTTTGCCATGCGTTACTGCAGTCCCTTCTCCCCCCCCTCCCTCCCCTCCCGTTCTACTATCCCTCCCCCTAGCTCAATCCCCTTAATATTGTGGCTCCCCCATGTCCCCCGCCCCAACCGCATGTTTTTTTTTTTTTTAAAAGCTCCCCAAACTCTTACTTACCTCTCCCGCTTTCCTTCCGCTGCACTGAATGACCGGCAGCCGCTGTCCGTGATTGGCTGCCGCTCAGCCAATCACAGACGCCGACTGCCGGTCCCCGCCCCTCGCTTGCATTCCGCAAGCAGAGGGCCGGCAGTGCGGCGGAGGATCGAGGGTGAGGTAAGTAGAGTTTGGGGAGCTTTTAAAAAACAAACATGCGGTTGGGGCTGGGGACATGGGGGAGCATAATATTAAGTCTATTTTAGGGGTGGACATAGCCTTTAAAGGGCATCTTAGTGAAAAACACCTAACAGTGTTTAAATTCATGTACTCTGTGCTGCCTTTATCTGCTTTCTATCTCGTCAGTGACTTTGTTTTTCCCATGGTGTCAAATCTCTGTGAGTGGGATTAGAGTAGAGGAGCACACTACTTAGGTGAAAACTTCATTTAATTGGTGCAAAAACATAACATACAACGTTTTGGGACATGCTGTCCCTTCCTTTTTGCACAATAAATGAAGTTTTCACCTAAGTAGTGTGCTCCTCTACTCTATATCCCACTTGCACTGTGTAGCCCTGGAAGTAGGGTGCTGAGATGATAGCACCTACCAACTTGTCTGGCTAACCAGCCAACAGCAGTGTAACATTGTACACATGGAACTTATGTCAAACCTCTGTGCAGCAATCCCCCCCTTCTCCCTCCCTTCTGTCCATCCTCCATTCCCAACCTCCGGCTAAACGACAAGCTTTATCGTGCAGTAGGAGTTAAAAGTTCAACATCCTAAAAACAGATCGCACACAAGTGCCAATAGAAAGCAAGCTGTCCTGGAGACACGATCTTGCCGTGTCCTGATCTCTCTCACTGTGCCCATCATCATCACGAAAGCTATGAAGAAGGGGGGTCAAGTGCACCTTATCTCTAATCAAAGCTACCTCTCCCCCCTGTTGCTAATGCTGTTATATCTCTATGTTTATTATAGAGCAGGGAGGGGGAGGGAATTGACAGGGAAGAGGATCACGTCACAGGGATTTGATTGACAGTACATGTAGGAGTAGAGGAATGCAATCACGTATTCTTCTAATTGTGTATCTCAGGACGAGGCGGGGAATCTGAACAATAAGAACACTGGGGGTTGGGGAGAATATAGAACACATGGAAAGAAAGAAAAAGAAAGTCCAAACATATGGAGTAATCTTTTTTCCTACCATTGCTAAAAGAAATTGTTTTTTATTGCCTCATCTTTTACCTGCATTTTAGACCTGCAATGCCAAAGAAGGTACCATGACATGGGTTCTCCCCACAAATAAAAAAAACATATGTATTAACTGTCCCCAGTAATATTAAAAAAACAGGTTTTTTTTTTTCATTGTTATGAATGGAAATTGCCTGCTTCTATGCAAGCACTGGGGAAGATTAGTGATAAATTCCCGGTAGTAAACCAAAAGTTTTTAAAAACTGCTAAAAAATGGCTATTGAATATTCGGAAAATTAAGATCAATGTTTTTTGAATTGGTTTTTGGAACTTTATTAGGTTTCCATGGAACCGCTATCGACAGAGCCCGCCAGCTTATTATCTCTAGTGAAGATAACTATAAGCTGAGACTGCTTAATGACATTTAGTTGATTTTTCTTACCTTGGGGATCATGCACCAATGAATGGCAGAGAAAATTAAATACTTCTGGCTTTTTCTTTCTTCTTTTTATGTTTCTGTAGAGTTCGGGAAACAAAAAAAAAAGATTTTAAAAAAATTTAACTAAAGTTGTCTTGACATATAGAATCATTACGGTTTAAAGGAGAACTATTGTGTGTATATATATCATTATATAGATATATATATATATATCTATCTATATATCTAAAAGTCACAAGGAATCGACTGCACTCCAATCAACATAGATACTTGCCCGGGTTGCTGTCCCATAACATACACGATTCCAAAATATCGACCACTCACAGGTCTTCCATCATGGCAAAACACTTTTATTCACAGGTCAACATGTTTCGACCACACCTGGTCGTCATCAGGACTAATTACCCCCTCCTAATCTCCAGAATAAATGCCCCAAAGACCCACCCCCACCACACCCAGTTACCAGCATATATAATAATACATCAGAAAAAATACTATAAAAACTTTAAAACACCCACTAAACATGACACCACTAATAAAACATAACATCAAGACCTACCCCCACTGGAGAACACCCCGGTTCCTGTCGCCCTGCCGGCACCCATAATCCTAAAAGGGATCTAAGTCCACAATCCCCAATACAACTAGCCGGCCCGCCAACCCCTTCCGCGCACCGGCATTAACATACTGCACAGGAGACTATCACGTGTCCAACACATAGCCGGACCTGATAGAGACAGGGAGACAACCGGCGGACGCGATAGGTAAAGGGGAACAAGGCAGGAATAAGTTATCCCAGCCATCACATGGTACGCATCAAGAAGGCCGCCCATCGTAACAAAACCCCGAAGTCGGGACAGGGAAATAAATACCGCCCACTCCAGCACTATAATTAATTCGGAGCAAACCAAACAAATTAAACCCCAACCCCCCACTATCCCTCTCCTGGCAGGCAAACAGGAAACCCAGCAATGTTCCCCAGTAAGGATAACCCACAAAATATCTATATATAATATATACAATATACACATATAACTATGGGAACCATAATATCAGAACAATTAATGTAAATACCAATCCAACGCACAAAGATCTAATATCTTAACAACCTTTGCCGATGTCTTCATAATTGCCACAGATTCTTGTACAAGTCATTCGATTGAGAAAGCCAGTCGGATGAACTAGCCAACTTCAAGACTACATTTCAGTGCCAGTGATCTAATGAATACAACATGATTATACATGACCTGAAAGATGAACCCCTTCACAAGCATATGTATGTAAATGATTTTATTTCTTATATGCGCTACATATTCCGCACGCTTTACAATTATTTTACTCAATTCCATCAGACCTGCCCCGAGAGCTTACAATCTAATCACTTTATATATCACACATTCACCTATCAGTATGTTCTTAATGATTGTGGGGAACCGGAGTGCCCGGAGGAACCCATGCAAGCATGGGAGAACAAACTCCTTGCGAGAGTGTCCAAGGAATCAAACCTCAGGACCTCAGGCGCTGCAAGGCATCAGTGCTAACCATTGATGACACAGTGTTGTCTTTGGTGCAGTAGGTTGAAATGTTACCGGTTTGCTTCTGATTCCATGATATGTAGGTGTGGATAGGCCCCAGCAGTTTGGTGCAAGACATCCAGGCGGGGCCCGTTTTCCCAGGTCCAGAATGTATGCTGTAGTGAGAAATAATGCCTGTACATTCAGACACCTTGGATGTAGACTACTGAGGGGGCTGAAATGTAAGCATCTGCCCAGGACAAGATACTGGGTCATGTCGCTGTGTGTTCCCCTCGTGGTTTTTAGTAATGTCCGATCGTATTCAGACATATTTTTCCGTTAGGAAGGTGGTCCAAAAGAGCAAAGCATTGCGAATGGCCCTTAGCTTCATAATATGATGGGCAGCTTTCATCTCCTTGGGGGACCACTGTCCCCTGTGTCTGGCCTGCCTCCAATATAGCTCCCCAGCCCAAAGGCTACATTCCTCTTGACTAACATCCGAGACGAGGGCAAAGAACTTTGTCCCCATCCCCAGATGGTGTGTGTCGAGTCCACCATGTAAGGATTGCTGGACACGGAGAGGGAAGTGGTCCAGGAAGTGAGGGGATTTTCCCTAATGTCTCAAAACGTGTTGCTGGGAGAGCCTTAGGTGGAATATACCATACGAGATCACTTCTGCTGAGGATACCATCCTGCCAATGAGTCTCATGGCTTGTTTGATGGTGACCTAACTCCTGGACATAGCATGGTATGCCAACGTCAGGAGGCTGGTTACCTTGTCACCTGGTAGAAAGATTTTGTTGTCGAGGACATCCTCTGTAATGGAAGAAGAGAGATTTTGGCAGTTTGAGGAGCCATCTGAATTGGGCTTGAAGCCAGCCACCTGGGATGGGGCCTTGATCAGGATGTCATCCAGTTAAGGCAGAATGTTCTGGAGATGTATAAATGCTGCCTGGCCTGGCCATGATCTTGGTAACACCCAAGGTGCCATAATCTACCCAAAAGGGAAGGCTGAGAAGTGAAAATAGACTTGACCCACTGTGAAATGCAGTGAGGTGGCCAGATGGAATGTGAAGATATGCATCCATGATATCCAAACATGCTACGAAAATCTCCTTTCTCTAAAGTCTGTAAGGATTCCATCTTGAAGCGGAGTTTTGGACGTAGCAGCTTTGTGCCTTTAAGACCAGAACTGGTCTGAAAAGTCACCCCATTTTTGGGAGCTAGGAACAGGTTTGAATAGACAACCATGGAATCTCCGAGAACGGGGAAAATACCTCCATGGGCCAGAAGGGAGAGGATCGTCCTGATTAAGCGCTTTTCGTTTCACGAACACCTTGGGAGCCTGGAGGGATGGTGGTTTGTGTAGCAGTGTTGTAGCACATGTAACGTCCCAGTAACTATGGTTGGGTGTCTCCACTGAGTGTGGAAAAAGTACAGGCGTCCTCCTACCTAACTGGAGACTAGTCAGGATTGCTTGGATCTTGCTCCGGATCCCCTGAAGGTCACTCTTCCTGAGGACAATGAGCCCATTGGTCTTGAGGGCTGTCAGGAACGTGTGATCTCAGGGAGCTTCCTGATGTGGTCTGGATGCCCTAAAAGTGTGAAAACGCTGTGATCTATGAAAAGTAGGTGGTCTCTGGTCTTGCTCTATGGCGCATGGTACTCTTACCCACCTGTTGCCTGGGCAATAATCTTCGAGATGGTTGAACAGGCGGCCAGTAAATGGTAAGCAATGAGTGCCTTTCTAAGAGGCGCATTCATTTCCGTGCGCACGAAGGTGCACTAGTGATCCTACTCCTGAGCGGACACAAACTAGGAGGCTTCCGGCGCCCGGGTACTTATGGACAGAGGTGGGGCCGGCAGCCTCAAACTTAAGTATTTACAGGGCAGCTATAGTGGAAATGAACTTTTTTTTCTTTCTTTCCATGTGTTCTATAATTCCCCACAACCCCCAGAGTGTCCATCACTTTGTTCAGATTCCCTCTCTACCCTGAGATACACAGTTAGAAGAATACGGACTGCATTCCTCTACTCCTACTTGGACTGTCAATCAAATCCCTGTGACATGATCCCCCCCTCCCTGCTCTGTAATAAACAGAGATAACAGCATTAGCAGGGGGAGAAAGGTAGCTTTCATGGTAGATATAAGGCTGCACTTGACCCCCCTTCTTGATAGACTTCACTGATTGATTATGGGTCACAAGAGAGAGATCGTAAACTGTACTGTTCTCCTTCTTCCGTGTCTCAAGGACAGCTTGCTTTCTATTGGCCACTGTGCGTGAGTATGTTTTTCAGATGTTGAACTTTTAACTCCTACTGCACATGATAAGCTTGTCGGTTAGCCGAAGTTGAGACATGGAGGAGGTAACAGAGGGAGGGAAAGGGGGAGTGCTGCACACAGATCTGGCACCATGGTTTAAACAGAGTCACTGCATAGATAGGATTAAGGCCACAAGAGTACATGAATTTGACTTTGCAAAGGGGCAATGTGTTTTTTTCACTATAGATGCCCTTTAAAGTGCCCGCTCCGGGGTAGGAACTTACCCCCAGTGTGCTTGCTGGGTCCCCCTGAGGCTGAAAGAGAAAGTTAATTTTCAGAGCATAGTTATCCTTTAAAAAAGAACCACACTTGTTTTTTTTTACTCCTAATATGAAAGCTTTTTCTCCTCAGAACACCTACACATTGTAAGATTCTTCTCTAGAAGTTGCATTTAGTACATCTAAGTAATAGATTCTGTATCTAAGAAGGCTTTCATGTTTGTTTCCAGTACAACCCACATCCATGTAGTCTTCAAAGGGCCATGCCCTTTGACTGATCGCAGGCTCTATGCCCAGAGTGTTTTCTATACAGATGTCTACAAACCAGAATGGGAGTCCCTGAAAAGACTGAAAGCTGCTGGTTACCCTGCAGTTTATTTTCCTGCAACTTCCAGTCTTATCAGGAATTCCATTCGATGGAGACATCAGTATGACTTTTTTTTATTATTCTGTTCCTACAAGCTAAATTTCTAAACGTACATGAATTATTTGCTTAAAGCACATGTTAAAAATAATAAATTAAGTTAAGGCGATTCCTGATCTGAAATGCAATATTTTCTATTTTCATAATGTTATAGGTTGTATCAAAATGTGCTACTTTTGTTGCCCTACTCTTCTTTTCAAGCTCCTATGTTTCTGGTTGCACCCTGTGAGCTAAATTCTTATTTGGCACAAACCCCATAGAATTAAATGTGGTTTACATTACCAACACAAGATCATTGGAAAAATAAAGTAAGGAGGCCTAAGCCGCACTGATGATGGCTCAGTAAATCCTAAACCGGCGTGTAACTGTCTTTCTGGTTCTGCATTTAGCTTATGGAATGCTGCTAAGTCATAGTAGAATGAAAATTGGACTGGTTTTAAAGTTAGCATTAGCATATAGGTAAAAGTACACTGGGAATCACCTGAACTTTATTTATTATCATGACTTTATTCTCTAAAATCAAAAAACAGGGTATTGACACCACAGGTAGTTTGGGAGTTCATGCTTATTGGGGTCACTAATGCCCTTCTGAATTATGACACTTGAGTGGTGGAATGTTTCACATTAAAGCACAAAGGAACATAAGAATAGCGATCCTACATTACTTGGAATTGTAGAATGAAAAGGGAAATCTTGAAATTTACATTACAGTGATCATTTAAAGGCTATGTCCACCCAAAAATAAACTTTTTATATGTTCTTTATATAATAGCACCAACCTCAAACGCCATGTTCATTTTTCTCAAAATCATTTGCCTTGCCTGATATTTTATGAGATATATATCAGGCTGCACTTCCTCTCCACTTCCACTTTAGATGACCCGAGCTGCAGCTTAGAAAAAAAAAAAAAAATTCTTGCCTGTGTTTGTGTGTGTCTCACTCTCTCTCTCTCTCTCCGGGCTGGTGGCTGCAGCTGTTGATCCTGGATTTCTTCAGTAACACATAACTTTACAGCTGTGATTGGTGAGAGGGAAAATCCAGGGATCCAGGGGTCAGACCATTACTGATGCAACTTTCCTCTGTTCTCACTGCTGGACGCTAACAGACATGCTCAAGAACATGAAAAGACAGAGACAAGGTAATGTAACCTGTCCTGTTCATCACTGTATTGGTCCATGCTGCAGGATAAGCGACAAAGGTCTGTAACTTTTTGAACCACTGGACCGATTTACATGCTGTAAAGTTTGTTTTGGAGCACTTTTTGGGCCAAATAAATATAAAAAGTTAGTTTTGGGGAGTGGACATGCCCTTTAAGATAATTGGAAATGCAAGATTTGAAAAAATTAAACTTGGCTAGAAAATTATTTTTCTCCATAAAATACTGTGACACAGTTTAAGAACTAAGTTGAGTCCTAGTTAAAAGAGAAACCAACCTTTAAAACTTTCATGGCTTTTTCCAGCTTCTTCTTGCTTTTTTGTTTTTCTTTCCAGTGGCATATCTGAGCATCAGTTCCTGGCAGTGGGGCCTTCTTCTTTAGATTTTAAAAATTTAAGACTGAATTACAAAATCTAAACTTAAATCATTAAAAACACTATCAACTAACATATGGGATTTATATTATAAGCACTTCAAAAAAAACTGATAAAACCACATATATAAAAAATAAAATAAGCATTCTTTGTGGACAATTCTTCACTAAAAAGACACGCTAATACAGAACACAAGTCATCGCAACATTCTATTTTCGTCATTTTACCAAATTGGGGCAGAGATCCTTATTATCAAAATGTATAAAATACTATATTATTGGAAGCCTTCTACTAATTTTCTAATAAGGATTGCACAGCCGCAGAGGCTGCTCCTAGGTTAATTAGGGACTGTTTGGGAAATATTGTCCATTAACTGCCCGCAATCCCAACTGCTATTTTTACCATTTTATTACATGCTTTGTAGCCAGAAATTTGATTATAAGTAATATTATCGCAAATTCTGCTCTTTAAAGAGGGTTTTTTTATTAGAACTTGTGTAGAGAAGGCAGCAGGTGAAACAGGAGTCAGTCATTGGCTGTGATGTCAGTTCAAGCCTTGAATGACTGCATGGTGGGAGGAAACAATTACTTTGCCAGAATGAGGTCAATAATTATCCTTAAATATCTGGTTAGAAATGCAGAAAAGTGCAAAATATATCAGTTGGGGTTGAGGGCAGGTAACAGACAATTGACCAGTTTTTTGTTTTAATGGTGGACATTCCTTTAATGTATACTGTGATTCTTAGAGTTCAGTGTTCTAGCTTTATAATGAAAAGGAAGTTTAAAAAAAGGCAGTCAAGACACAGAGATATACATACTACATGGGAAGTGTCACAAGCCTAGAAGGACATTTTGCTAGATATCATGGGAGCTCTACAACCAGTGTTCCCTCTAAACTTTAAGTTTGTTTATGCACACACACCTCAGCAGAACTGCACAAACAAGTTAATGTGGTGAGCACACAAAATCTTTTTGTATGTGCATGGATAATATACATGTGCATATACGACTGATGTGAAATTAGAAGGAACATTATCTATACCTTTTAATGACCAAAGATGTTAAATTAACCAAAGAACTGTTAGGCTGGGTACAAATGAGCAGATTTTTCAGCCTAACTGACCATATTTAGTGTATTGGTCAGTTGGGCCATAAAATCTGAGGAAATTTTGCCGGTGATGTTGACAAAAAGCGCCTACAAAAGGAGTGTAGATGGATATACAATTTAGCTTTTCTGCTTAACCTGGAGTGGACTTTACCCAATTTGTATTTGGCCTGATTGCTCTAATCTACCTGGAATTCAGTTGAACATGATTTTGCCTGGAAAATAGCATTGGTATATGTTTTCCCCTGGTCCCTGAAAACCCATTTGTTTCAAATTTGCCCATATGTAATAAAGTGTTTGCGTGTGCAAATAATCCACAGCGATCAATCCGATGCCTCCCAATTGAAGAACACCACTGGAAACTTGGAAAATTGTTTGCTTTGAATTACTAGCACAGGCAGACTTTGACAGTATTCTTTCATCAGCACAATGCCTGTGTGCCATCTCAAACTTATGTGCTGTATATAACTGCACAATAATAAATAACTAGAAGCATATGTACACTGACCTCCGATTCTGAATCACTATCTTTCTGTTCATCCTCGTCCTTTCCCAGAAAAAATTTTAACGCAGCTACTAAGATCTGTAAAATGAAGTAAATAATTTTGTTAAAGCAGAACTATAATGAATGCCTAAAAATGATAACTATTAGATCAGACAGGTGATCGTGTTACAATTGTCAAAATGGGCAGAGAATGGCAGATGAGATTCAATGTTGATTAATGTAAGTGATGCATTTGGATTTAATAATCCCTGTGCCCCCCCACCCATAAATAACTCTGTTTAAGTGTATCTGTAATGGAAAAAGATTTGGGGGTTCTGGTAGATACAGACTTAGCTATAGCAAACAATGCCAGGTAGCAACTGCTAGAGCTAGCAAGATATTGTGTCTTGTATAGGAATAGATTCAAGAGAGAAAAGTTTATTCTCCCTCTTACAGGCACTGGTAAGGCCTCATTTGGAATATGCGGTGCAGTTTTGAAATCCCACATACAAAAGGGACATCTTGGAAATGAGGCAGTTCAGATGGAGGGGCTTGAATATGCAGGCAGATTAGACAAGTTAGGGCTGTTTACATTGGAGAAGCAATGTTTGTGTGGGGACATGATAACCTTATACAAATATTTAATGGGCATATAATGAACTCTCTGGTGGCATTGTTTACTAATAGGTCATATCAGAGGACTCGTGGACCTCCTTTAAGGTTGGAAGAAAAGAAGTTTCATCTTCAGGTTAGGAAAGGTTTCTTTACAGTGAGAACGGTGAAACTGTGGAACTGTCTTCAGCAGAAGTGGTAATGGCAAGTTCACCGAACAGTTCATTGAATAGCTTTAAAAAAGACCTGGATACGTTTCTAAAACTAAAAAATATTGAGAATTACTGGTATTAATGCATATAGATCTGGTTGATCCAGGGATACTTTCCGATTGCCGTTTGAGTCAGGAAGGAATTTTTTCCCCCCTTTTTAGCTGTTTTTTTTTGCCTTCCTCTGGATCAACTGTTAGGTAGGGTTAAAAAAAAAAAAAAAAGGAGGGTGAATAGGTTGGACTTGATGGTGTATATGTCTTTATTCAACATTATTATTATGTTACAATACAGTGACCAGCTGCTCTTTCTTAACTGATTGAGATCTTAGTGCATTTCATTAGCAGCCCTGTCATTAGTGTAGTATCCTCACTGCATAAAATAACGGGCTGATGTAGTAATAAAAAAAAATTCTTAAAGGAGAACTATCTTGTGTATAATTTTTAAAAAACAGTTAAATGAAAAGTACTTGGGACAGGGAAATAGGACTGGTAATTCCTACTGCCACAATATTGTTTTTGTGGGAGGCACCAGTCCAAAGAAAACTAACTTTGCCAATCTTCCTCCTAGCTTCAGCACTATCTTTAATATAAGACTAGTCCAGGACTAACCTGGCAAATGAAATCGTATGTGCACTGTGCGAACACTGTTAATACGAAACTAGTTGAGGCACACATGTACAAGTCATCATTCATGATGCCATTCAGTTCTTTAGGAGTTGTGTGGCAAAAACTCTGGAAATAATGTAAGAACATTCAATTGATTTCCCTTACCTTGTGGACTTTGGAAAAGCAGGCTGTAGTTATCACATTAAATGTTTTGGCATCATCCTGTAACAAAATAAATTACAAAAGATTCACTATGCAATTTAATACAGAACACTAACATTTAGCAACCATTTTTTTTTTTTTACTACCCCCCCCCCCCCCAAAACACACACACTATTAGAACACCATAAATAACTCTGTGTTAAGTGTATCTGTAATGGAAAAAGATTTGGGGGTTCTGGTAGATAACAGACTTAGCTATAGCAAACAATGCCAGGTAGCAACGGCTAGAGCTAGCAAGATATTGTCTTGTATAAAGAGGGGAATAGATTCAAGAGAGAAAAGTATTATTCTCCCTCTTTACAAGGCACTGGTAAGGCCTCATTTGGAATATGCGGTGCAGTTTTGAAATCCCACATACAAAAGGGACATCTTGGAAATTGAGGCAGTTCAGAAAAGGGCAACTAAATTAATAAGGGGAATGGAGGGGCTTGAATATGCAAGCAGATTAGACAAGTTAGGGCTGTTTACATTGGAGAAGCAATGTTTGTGTGGGGACATGATAACCTTATACAAATATATTAATGGGCCATATAATGAACTCTCTGGTGCATTGTTTACTAATAGGTCATATCAGAGGACTCGTGGACATCCTTTAAGGTTGGAAGAAAAGAAGTTTCATCTTCAGGTTAGGAAAGGTTTCTTTACAGTGAGAACGGTGAAACTGTGGAACTGTCTTCCAGCAGAAGTGGTAATGGCAAGTTCACCGAACAGTTCATTGAATAGCTTTAAAAAAGACCTGGATACGTTTCTAAAACTAAAAAATATTGAGAATTACTGGTATTAATGCATATAGATCTGGTTGATCCAGGGATACTTTCCGATTGCCGTTTGGAGTCAGGAAGGAATTTTTTCCCCCCTTTTTAGCTGTTTTTTTTTGCCTTCCTCTGGATCAACTGTTAGGTAGGGTTAAAAAAAAAAAAAAAAAAAAAAAAGGAGGGTGAATAGGTTGGACTTGATGGATGTATATGTCTTTATTCAACATTAATTATTATGTTACAATACAGTGACCAGCTGCTCTTTCTTAACTGATTGAGATCTTCAGTGCATTTAGCAGCCCTGTCATTAGTGTAGTATCCTCACTGCATAAAATAACGGGCTGATGTAGTAATAAAAAAAAAATTCTTAAAGGAGAACTATCGTGTGTATAATTTTTTCTTAAAAAACAGTTAAAATGAAAAGTACTTGGGAGAGGGAAATAGGACTGGTAATTCCTACTGCACAAATATTGTTTTTGTGGGGAGCACCAGTCCAAAGAAAACGAACTCTGCCAATCTTCCTCCTAGCTTCAGCACTATCTTTAATACAAGACTAGTCCAGGACTAACCTGGCAAATGAAATCGTATGTGCACTGTGCGAACACTGTTAATACAGAACTAGTTGAGGCACACATGTACAAGTCATCATTCATGATGCCATTCAGTTCTTTAGGAGTTGTTGTGCAATAAACTCTGGAAATAATGTAAGAACATTCAATTGATTTCCCTTACCTTTGTGACTTTGGAAAAGCAGGCTGTAGTTATCACATTAACTGTTTTGGCATCATTCCTGTAACAAAATAAATTACATTCAAAAGATTCACTATGCAATTTAATAAAGAACACTAACATTTAGCAACCCTTTTTTTTTTTTACTACCCCCCCCCCCAAAACACACACACACACACACTATTATA
The DNA here is from genome assembly GCA_019447015.1 of Hymenochirus boettgeri. Taxonomy (NCBI): domain Eukaryota; kingdom Metazoa; phylum Chordata; class Amphibia; order Anura; family Pipidae; genus Hymenochirus; species Hymenochirus boettgeri. Next base: position 152,540,549 of record CM033469.1, read on the forward strand.
GGTAAGACCGCATTTTTAAAACTAGAAAAAAAAATGATGGATGAGGTTACGTACAAAAAATAAATTTACTCCTGCTTCCAGACTCCCTTTTTCTTTTTGATTTATGCATAGTTTTGGTCAAGAGCAGACGCCTTGAGCCTGTGAACACACATGAAGAACCGGAGAGGACGCCCACCATTTTGGATAACATAACTTTCAATTGATCTGCAGGTGATCTGCAGTGTCAGTGGTGTTGTCTAAGATGCAGGGAAGTCACACTTTCAAAAGACTAAAATGGGAAATATGGTTTTCTGTTATTGCCCACTACAAGGGTAGAATGGGTGAATTTTAATGGTTCAATGTAGCCTACATTATATTTGCCATTAAAGGGCATGTCCACCCCGAAATTTAACTTTTGATATGTGGTAGGGCATACTCCCCCAGCCCCAACCGCATTAATATAACTGTTAGAAAGTCCCCCGATTCTTACTTACCTGCCCTCTCTACTCCGCTGCAGTGTTCAGGCCCTCTGCTTGCATGGAATTGAAAGCAGGGGGCGGGACTGGCAGCCGCGTCCGTGATTGGCTGAGAGGCAGGGAGGGCTGCACTGAGCATGCCTCAACCTTGATGAGGTTGAGGAAGTCTCAGGCAAACCATGAGTCACACACTGCTCCTACACAGCAGTTTCCTGGATTTTGGAGGGGCACAGAAGGGGAACTATTTTGAGCAGGAATGTAAGGTAAGGATTGTTTTAAACTACTTGATGTGGCCAGTAAGGGGTTAAATTTTAGTTTTGGGGGTGGACATGCCCTTTAAGTCAACAGCCATTATGTCCAACCTGGCGCTCACTCTTGCTTACAATACAGCCAACTGGAACTGTGCTCAATCACCTGGAGACCTTGGTTGCTACTAATCCCAGAACATCCATAAAAGAATAAAAAGAGCAGACAGGCATCAATTTCCCATAAAACTTTAAGGCTTTATCGTTTCAGTTTAAAAGCATATATCTAACAGAATAGTATGGAGAAGGAGAGTAGAGAGGACAGTCTTTTTGGTTAGATATATGCATTTAAATTGAAACAATAAAGCCTTGAAGGTTTATGGGAACTTGATTCCTGCCTGCTCTTCTTATTCTTTTATGGATGTTCTGGGATTGGTAGCAACCAAGGTCTCCAGGTGATTGAGCACAGTTCCAGTTGGCTGTATTGTAAGCAAGAGTGAGCACCAGGGTGAACACGCTATTTGATTTATATTATGTCAACAAGTGACTAGTTTCATAATTGATCTTTACAAAGGTCCCTTTAAAAATAAACACTCACCAAATATTTCTCCTGTACAGTTCAATCATGACATCAAGGGATATTTTTGCTGCAGTTGCATTACTGTCTCTCAGCATTGTGTACATAAAATTCTGTAGAGTCTAATAGATTAGAAAATCATACCATAAGTATTCATGAGCAAGAGATTTTTTGTTATGAGGAAAATCATTGCTTACCGTATTCACTTTGTTGTTCTTGTGTTTGGCATTTATGTTCTTGATGTCAGTCACAATATGTGTGTATAATGTCTAAGAAAAAATCCATACTTTATAAGGGTGCAGGGAAAAAAAAAGACCTATCATCACAATGAATCTATGAAGCCACATTTTCAAGTTTCAATTATATTTCAGCCTACCTGTCTCTGCACTTTATCATATATCAATAAATACATTTCTGGTTAGTAACATAGAAGTCAAGGCTGAATCAAGTCATATTTCTATCACGTTAAACCCTTTTACCCAAGCCACAATGCTTGCCTATCTTAAGAATTGGTCAAGTAAAGCAAAATATTCCGTATAAAGCACATTTAAATATATAAGGGATAGAATTTTAAAGGCTAAATAGATCTATTATAAAAAAAATGATTTTCTTCTGTGCTACTTCACTCCTAAATGAGTTCTTCACAGACTTCAAAAGGACAGTTATCTATTTCTGTTCATTAAAGGGCATGTCCACCCTTAAAACAAAAAACTGGTGACTTGTCAATTATCTTCCCACAATCCCAACAGCAATGTTCCCAGTTTATTACATGCATGTGTAACCAGATATCTAATGAGAAGTTCTCTTCCTATCTGGCAAAAGTAAAGCTCTGCTCTAAGATCTTTATATATGCTTGAGCATATTCAGAGAAGGCAGCAGGTGAAAGAGCAGTCAATCATTGGTTGTGATGTTAGCAGTCATGGCCTTGACTGAATGCATGGAGGGAGGGGCCAGCTTATTCTGCCAGAATGGGGTCAATAATTACACATAAAAAAACTGGTTAGTAATGCAGGTAATACACTGCAAAATATATCCAGTATGGTTGATCAGTTTTTAGTTTTAAAGGGTAAACCTGCTCTTTAAGGATATTGTAAGAAATAAAAACACAACAGCTTAATTAGTGCCCCAGAAAAAAATATGGGGCTTATTTATTAAAAGTTACAACATTATCTGCAGCAACCAATTAGATGTCATCAAATGTTTTCTGTAGTAAACCAGTGAAAAGCTGTGATCTAATTGGTTGCAGCTTCGAGTTGGATCAAACATTTTATCAGTGTAACTTTGTGCCAGCGTATGGCCAGCATAGGTAGCTGGCTCATTGGTGAAATGGGAGTAATTACTTTAGTTAAGACTTTTTCACTTTATTACATAAAATACACCGGAGAGTTTACTCACCTTCCTTAATAGTTTGTCCTGGCATCTTAACAACTCAAAGAACAGTTCTAGGAGAACTGCAGGACTAATTAAATCTTTGTTTCTTAACATTATAAGAGCTTTGCACAGTGTCTAAAAATACAAGCAACACAGAAGCCAAATTAAATAGAAATATAATAATGCAAATTATATTAAGAACATGTATATTAACAACAATATAACCCTAGAAAAGTAGAAAAAGAATTACAATATATTTTTTTTTTCTTCTGTAAGGGTATTACTATTTTTTTTTCATGTATCACAGATCTCGATCATGTATGGAAGATAAACACAACAAATAAAATATTCACAGCAATGATGGTATTTAAATACCATTCTTTGATTCGGATCCATCGCAGTTTGATGAGCACAGAGCAAAGATTTTAATTGTTCTGGGAAATCTTCTAAATATTCCGGAAAGCAGTGTGCTGTCTGATTAAAACAAAAACCAACCTTAAGTATGTTTGACAGTAAGCAACTAATAAAAATAATAGATGTAATTTGTTCCCTTTGCCAAGACAACTGCCATATGTATAATTGTATTCTCAGATATTATAATAGCATGACATTATAAACTTAGGGGATTATTTTTAGAACGCCTCAGCAGATGTGGACACCAGTAATGAAGTAAAACAGGCTTTAAACAGCGCACTTTAATCGAATCTGCTAAAAATGCATTGCATCCAATTACCGACCTTCTCACATGGCCCCATATGTCACTGGCGGTGCCCTTCGTTACTCACAAGGCAATCTTATCCACAAATCCCCAACAAACAATGCCATTCTCTCTTGCTGCTTCCTACCATTTGAACTCTTTTTACCTCTCTCGCTTTGCTAGGTGACACCCTAATGGTACGGTACTTTACATTTGATACTTTCAAATGTAACTTTCTAAGAACCAGCACAAGGAATGATTTTAGTCATCTTGAGCGCTTTGTACCCACTCCCCCACTTGTATCTGCATGTTGTCCCACCTACTTAGTTTGTAAGCTCTTCAGCGCTCATTCCTATGTGTCTAGGCATGCCACACTTATCTAAATTTATCTATAATTTAAATATATGCATTCTTAACCTATGTGTGAAACTTTATTTAATTTGTTTTCATCTGTATAATCGCTTGCACTTTTCCAATTGTTTGTATACTCTGTATTTTATTATGTACATCATGCTGCGTACCCAAGTGGCGCTTTATAAATAAAATTATACATACATATGTACTTTGTGCTGCAGTAAGAATTACAAGGTATGCCTCCACTAATTTTTGATCATATCGCTACTGAAATCTAATCACAAATCATTTGCCCATTGTACACTGATGGTACAAACAATCAATGATTTCCAGGTTGGAAATAGATTGGGGAGTCGTCAATTGTTTGTACTATTGGCTGATGTAAAAAGATCGTCTTATGTCATGTTCACATAAGAAACATGCATAAGAGTGCAGCAGTGGATCATTTGCAACCAGATATGCTGCAAGAGGGAGAGAGTGACTTTCCCCCACACTCTCTTACATTTTGTTAATTGTTAACTAAATTTTGTTTTCTTGGCTATATTGAGAACTAGAAGATATATGTGTCTATTATAGTCACTTTCAATGTAGGCCATAAAATATTTGTGTTTGCATTTAAGAATTTAATTAATTGGCAATAGCCATCTTTTAGTTTTTGTTCTTCTTTACAATTAGCACCTCTTAAACAATAAGTAATCTAGCCCAACATCAAAATTAAAATTTACGCAGTTGTTCCAATTGAATCATATTTCCTTTTATTGTGCTATTTATAAATGTACAAACTAATCATACAGAAGCTTACCTGAGCCATAAACATCACCAATGTTGACAATTCTTTGTTAGGCCTGTCTGGCTGAAGTTTGAATATTTCAACAATGGACAGGTAATGCTTATACTGCTGCAAAAACTGTGAAAAGAAAAACATTTTTACATCACACATAGATCATAGCCAAATATCCCACAGAAAGATTGTGTTAGTGTTTCAGATATTTCTGCCAAACTTTTAGAAATATTTTTTAGCCACAATGTAGCTCACGGTGTATAAAATCTGCAGTTTAACTGTGGACTTTATACACTGTGAGATATTTTATGGCTACTAATAGCACTGGACCAGGGCTTTTTCTAGGCATAAGTGACATAGGCGAAATGCTAGTACACTTAAAGGGTGGAGGGCACCATTCAAATGTATTTTTCTTTTTAAAGACAGGTATTCTGTCCAGAGAGTAATAGGTTCCATAGCTCCCTGGGTGCATACATACAGTATAATCATCTTGGCTGAGTTCAGTTTTTACTGACACTTTGTAGTTACACCACAAACACACAACAGAGATAGGGTATCCTTAATTCAGCTCAATACAGCACTCTGTACTCTTTGTGAATGCAACCCAACATAGCCAAATACCATATGATGCCCTATCTCTGTCAATTGGGGGTTTTCCAATCTATGCAGAAACTAATGAAAGATTTCAAAATCTCCAAGACTTAAGCTAGGTACACACAGTACTGATAAAGACATGATAGTCAAATCCGACAGAATCGGGGCTTTATCGGCACTGTGTGTGGGTGCTATTCTGAAAGAGTGCATGGCCGCCGAATGTTTGGGTCAGCCGAGTGCTCGTTCGGGAAAGTCAGTAAATTTCCTTCGGCCGCGGTAAATTCCTATAGAGTCTGCCGCGGCTGAGGGAGACACACAGTCCCGAGCATTCTCCCTATGTTGGGAGAACACTCTGGACTGTATGTATGCAGATGTTTGAAAAATGACAGACAGGATCTTGCAGATCTTTAAAAATGTGATTTGTGTGAATATTTATATTTAAATGCTCAGCTATCCACTAAGACAGTATATCCCACAGAGTGCCCCAGTAAGACGGTACATCCCACAGAGTGCCCCAGTAAGGCGGTACATCCCACAGAGTGCCCCAGTAAGGCGGTACATCCCACAGAGTGCCCCAGTAAGACGGTACATCCCACAGAGTGCCCCAGTAAGACGGTATATCCCACAGAGTGCCCCAGAAGACGGTAATCCCACAGAGTGCCCAGCAAGGGTATATCCCACAGAGTGCCCCAGCAAGCGGTATCTCCACAGAGTGCCCAGAAGACGGTATATCCCCACAGAGGGCCCCAAGACGGTATATCCACAGAGTGCCCCAGCAAGACGGTATATCCCACAGAGTTGCCCCAGCAAGACGGTAGATACACACAGAGTGCCCCAGCAAGCGGTATATCCCACAGAGTGCCCCGGTAAGACGGTATATCCCACAGAGTGCCCCGGTAAGACAGTATATCCCACAGAGTGCCCCGGTAAGACAGTATATCCCACAGAGTGCCCCGGTAAGACAGTATATCCCAGAGTGCCCCAGTAAGACAGTATATCCCACAGAGTGCCCCAGTAAGACAGTATATCCCACAGAGTCCCCGCAAGACTGTCTACAATCCCCACGAGGTGCCAGCAACGTACCAGCAGACGGTATATCCCACAGAGTCCCCAGCAAGACGGTATATATCCCACAGAGTGCCCCAGCAAGACGGTATATCCCACAGAGGTGCCCCAGCAAGACGGTCATATTCCCACAGAGTGCCCCAGCAAGACGGTATATCCCACAGAGTGGCCCCAGTAAACGGTATATCCCACAGAGTGCCCCAGCAAGACGGTATATCCCACAGAGTGCCCCAGCAAGACGGTATATCCCACAGAGTGCCCCAGCAAGACGGTATATCCCACAGAGTGCCCCAGCAAGACGGTATATCCCACAGAGTGCCCCAGCAAGACGGTATATCCCACAGAGTGCCCCAGCAAGACGGTATCACAATAAAGATAAGTACATTAATGCCCCAAAAAATCCCACAGAGTGCCCCAGTAAGACGGTAATATCCCCAGAGTGCCCCAGTAAGACGGTATATCCCACAGAGTGCCCCAGTAAACGGTATCCCACAGAGTGCCCCAATAAGAAGGTATATCCACAGAGTGCCCCAGTAAGACGGTATATCCCACAGAGTGCCCCAGCAAGACGGTATATCCCACAGAGTGCCCCAGTAAGACGGTATATACCCACAGAGTGCCCCAGTAAGACGGTATATCCCACAGAGTGCCCCAGTAAGGCGGTATATCCCACAGAGTGCCCCAGTAGACGGTATCCCACAGAGTGCCCCAGTAAGACGGTAATATCCCACAGAGTGCCCCAGCGTAAAGGACGGTATAATAACCCACAGAGTGCCCCCGGTAAGACGGTATATCCCACAGAGTGCCCCGGTAAGACGGTATATCCCACAGAGTGCCCCGGTAAGACGGTATATCCCCACGAGTGGCCCCGTGAGACGGTATCAACAGAGTGCCCACGAGTCCCCGGTAGACGGTATATCCCACAGAGTGCCCCGGTAAGACGGTATATCCCACAGAGTGCCCCGGTAAGACGGTATATCCCAGAGTGCCCCGGTAAGACGGTATATCCCACAGAGTGCCCCGGTAAGACGTTATAATCCCAAGAGTGCCCCGGTAAGACAGTATATCCCACAGAGTTGCCCCGTAAGACAGTATATCCCCACAGAGTGCCCCGGTAAGACAGTATATCCCACGAGTGCCCCAGTAAGACCGTATATCCACAGAGTGCCCCAGTAAGACAGTATCTCCCCACACATGAGTCCCCAGTAAGACAGTATATCCCACAGAGTGCCCCAGTAAGACAGTATATCCCACAGAGTGCCCCAGTATGACAGTATATCCCAGAGAGTGCCACAGTAAGACAGTATATCCAACAGAGTGCCCCAGTAAGACACCAGTAAGGTTCCCCAGTCTTACCTCCTCCCTGTAAGAGGCTGGATCCCGTTTTATTAAATTTTGTAGCTGTGGCAGATTGGTCGGGAGCTTGTTGTTATTCCTTCCCGACATTGTAGCGATGTTATAATGTCAAAACACTTAACAAGCGATAATCGTTGTTACTCTCTCTACTTTATAGATATATTTATATATTATATACACACTATATAGATACTATAGATATATATCTCCAGCTAATACTATACAGTAAGATCTACAGAGTAATGCACGTGAACACATCAATGGTGGCCGCCATATTGGAAACTTGTCATGCCTTACGTTGGAGAACGTCATTACAGGGCGACGCGTGTGAACAAACGTAGCAAAATATCTAAGCACAGAACGTTAAGTTATTGCCGTGCGAAATGCCCAGTTCACGCCTTAACCGAGTGATAGTATTAGTTTATTAATAAAGTTTTATCAAATCCGTAATGGCTGGATCCTGATCGATCCGAAAACAAAATGATTTATATATATATATATATAAATACAGATATAAAATACAGTTCCCAGCATGACTTAGATAGCTGGTAGTTGTATTTGCTAAACATTTGGAGTGTGCCTGGGTTCTACATCAGTGATAGGTGGATGAAAACTACAGTGTAACTGTGATGGTGATTTCTCATGGGCACTGGAAGTATTTGTCGGCATCGCTGCTGGTTGTTCCAGTGTAAAATATCTGGCGGTTGGTATTGGTTCCCTTTAGTAGCGGTATGGGGATTGGTTGTGGTGCATAAAGCTAGGTACACACCATACAATAATTCGCCCAAACGACCAACATTTCAGTGTTTCGGTCGGTTGGAGCTGCCATACAATAATTAATTTGGCCTGCCGATCATTTATTCATCCATATCGGATAGGTGGGAAAACCATGACCGATCATGCAGCCCTACTGTGGACTTATACACTGTGAGATATTTTATGGCTACTAATAGCACTGGACCAGGGCTTTTTTTCTAGGCATAAGTGCCTAGGCGAAAATGCTAGTACACTTAACGGGTGGAGGGCACCATTCAAATGTATTTTTCTTTTAAACGAAGGATTGTCCAGAGAGTAATAGGTTCCATAGCTCCCTGGGTACAACATACAGATAATCATCTTGGCTGAGTTCAGTTTTTACTGACACTTGTGTAGTTACACCACAAACACACAACAGAGATAGGGTATCTTAATTCAGCTCAATACAGCACTCTGTACTCTTTGTGAATGCAACCCAACATAGCCAAATACCATATGATGCCCTACTCTGTCAATTGGGGGTTTTCCAATCTATGCAGAAAACTAATGAAAGATTTCAAAATCTCCAAGACTTAAGCTAGGTACACACAGTACTGATAAAGACATGATAGTCAAATCCGACAGAATCGGGGCTTTATCGGCACTGTGTGGGTGCTATTCTGAAGAGTGTGGCGCCGAATTTGGGTCAGCCGAGTGCTCGTTCGGGAAAGTCAGTAAATTCCTTCGCCGGGTAAATTCTATAGAGTCTGCCGCGGTGAGGGGAGACCACAGTCCCGAGCTTCTCCTATGTTGGGAGAAACACTCTGGACGTAGGTATGCAGAGTGAAAAATGGACAGACAAGGATCTGGCGATCTTTAAAAAGTATTTGTGTGAATATTTATATTTAAATGCTCAGCTATCCACTAAGACACGTATATCCCACAGAATGCCCAGTGTTAAGACAGTAAAATCCAACAGAGTGCCCCAGTAAGTCGGTATATCCCATACAGAGTGCCCGTAAGGCGGTATATCCACAAGAGTGCCCCAGTAAGTCGGTATATCCCACAGAGGTCCCAGTAAGATCGGTATATCCCACAAGAGTTGTCCCAGTAAGTCGGTATATCACCAGAGTGTCCCCAGTAGACGTCGGATATCCCACAGAGTGCCCCAGCAAGCGATATCCCACAGAGTGCCAGTAAGCGGATATCCCACAGAGGCCCAGAGACGGTATCCACACAGAGTGCCCCAGCAAGACGGTATATCCCCACAGAGTGCTCCCAGCAAGACGGTACCCAAGAGTGCTCCCACAAGACGGGTATATCCCACGAGTGCCCAGCAAGACGTATATCCCCCAGAGTGCCCAGAAAGCGGTATATCCCCAGAGTGTCCCAGTAAGTCGGTATATCCCACAGAGTGCCCCAGTAAGTCGGTATATCCCACAGAGTGCCCCAGCAAGACGGTATATCCCACAGAGTGCCCCAGCAAGACGGTATATCCCACAGAGTGCCAGCAAGACGGTATATCCCACAGAGTGCCCCAGCAAGACGGTATTATCCCACAGAAGTGCCCCAGCAAGACGGTTATCCACAGAGTGCCCAGCAAGACGGTATATCCCACAGAGTGCCCCAGCAAGACGGTATATCCCACAGAGTGCCCAGCAGACGGTATATACACACAGAGTGCCCCAGCAAGACGGGTATATCCCACAGAGTGCCCAGCAAGAGACGGTATATCCACAGAGTGCCCCAGCAAGACGGTATATCCCACAGAGTGCCCCAGCAAGACGCGGTATATCCCACAGAGTGCCCCAGCAAGACGGTATATCCACAGAGTGCCCCAGCAAGACGGTATATCCCACAGAGTGCCCCAGCAAGACGGTATATCCCACAGAGTGCCCCAGCAAGACGGGTATATCCCACCACAGAGTGCCCCCAGTAAGACGGTATATCCCACAGAGTGACCCAGTAAAGACGGTATATCCACAGAGTGCCCCCAGTTAAGACGGTATATCCCACAGAGTGCCCCAGTAAGACGGGATATCCCACAGAGTGCCCCAGTAAGACGGGATATCCCACAGAGTGCCCCAGTAAGACGGTATATCCCACAGAGTGCCCCAGTAAGACGGTATATCCCACAGAGTGCCCCAGTTTAAGACGGTATACCACAGAGTGCCCCAGTAAGACGGTATATCCACAGAGTGCCCAGTAAGACGGGTATATCCCACCGAGTGCCAGTAAGACGGTATATCCCACAGAGTGCCCCGTAGACGGTATACCCACAGAGTGCCACACGTTAAGACGGTATATCCCACAGAGTGCCCCGGTAAGACGGTATATCCCACAGAGTGCCCCAGGTAGACGGATATCCCAACAGAGTGCCCCGGTAAGACGGTATATCCCACAGAGTGCCACGGTAAGACGGTATATCCCACAGAGTGCCCCGGGTAAGACGGTATATCCCACAGAGTGCCCCGGTAAGACGGTATACCCACAGAGTGCCCCGGTAAGACGGATACCCAGAGTGCCCCGGTTAAGACGGTATATCCCACAGAGTGCCCCGGTAAGAAGTATATCCCACAGAGTGCCCCGGTAAGCCAGTATATCCCACAGAGTGCCCCGGGTAAGACCGTATATCCCACAGAGTGCCCGGGTAAGACAGTATATCCCAGAGGTGGCCCCAGTAAGACAGTATATCCCACAGAGTGCCCCAGTAAGACAGTATATCCCACAGAGTGCCCCAGTAAGACAGTTATCCCACAGAGTGCCCCAGATGACAGTATATCCCAGAGAGTGCCACAGTGATGACAGTATATTCCAACAGAGTGCCCAGTAAGACACCAGTAAGGTTCCCCAGTCTACCTCCTCCCTGTAAGAGGCTGGATCCCGTTTTATTAAATTTTGTAGCTGTGGCAGATTGGTCGGGAGATGTTTGTTATTCCTCCCGACATGTAGCGATGTTATAATGTCAAAACACTTAACAAGCGATAATCGTTGTACTCTCTCTACTATAGATATATTATATATTTATTACCACTATATAGAACTATAGATATATATCTCCAGCTAATACTCTACAGTAAGATCTACAAGAGTAATGCACGTCAACACATCAATGGTGGCCGCCATAGTGGAAACTTGTATGCCTTTACGTTGGAGAACGTCATTACAGGGCGACGCGTGTGTGTGAACAAACGTAGCAAAATATCTAAGCACAGAACGTTAAGTTATTGGCTGCGTGCGAAAATGCCCAGTTCACGCCTAGAGGATGTATTATTTGTTATATAAAGTTTTATCAGGATTACCGATCGATGCTAAAACATTGGAGTGTGCCTGGGTTCTACATCAGTGATAGGTGGATGAAAAACTACAGTGTAAACTGTGATGGTGATTTCTTCCATGGGCACTGGAAGTATTTGCGGCATCGCTGTGGGTGTTCCAGTGTAAAAATCTGGCGGTTGGTATTGGTCCCTTAGTAGCGGTATGGGGATTGGTTGTTGGTGCATAAAGCTAGGTACACACCATACATAATTCGCCCAAACGACCAAACATTTCAGTGTTTCGGTCGGTTGGAGCTGCCATACAATAATTAATTTGGCCCGCGATCATTTTTCATCCATATCGGATAGGTGGGAAAACCATGACCGATCAGCAGCCAGACACGACTGACGTCAGTTGCAGTAGTAACTGTCGGAGTGGCTGACCAAAAGGTGCCAACCCAAGCTGATGTTGTTCAGTGCAACTCTGATAATAATATTTCTTTTACTTATTCGATAGATATGATCACATAAATATCTGCTTGTAAGAAGCTCCTGCAGTACTTAGGACTAGGCATGTGTGACTGTCTGTGACTAAAATAGTGGATATATATCGAGAGTCTGGAAGCCTGAAACTAAGGAACATGACTCACATGTTAATAAGTTTAATTTCTTTACCGCCCAGACCAAAAATAAAAAGAAGGAACACGATGAATTTTTTTAGGGCCAAAATAACCAGCTTTAAAAATAGTACCCGGGATAGGAATAATAAAAGGGACAGTCAGTGGAAATATCAATATTTGTTAAATTGTTAGTTTGTGTAATGCATATTTAGTTATTCTACATATTCTCTTCCGTTTTGAAAAATCAGTTGATTTCATTACCCTTGCTATGCCCTGCTGTTTGACTTAGGGAGCTGACATTTAGGTTCTAACGGTCCTTCTTCCAGGATGCACCACATCCTTGGAATGTTCCTAACAGTTAATTTCTACTGATTGGCTGTTGGGATGGGGGGTTCAAACATGCTCAGAGCTCTACTGAGCAATGAATCAACCCAGGCGCTGGGTCAAGGGCAAGACCATAAGTCGCTACTAGGGGTCCGCAAAACAGGAAGTCAGGTTTCGGTTGGATTTATTATACACAGACAAATGCTGGAAAAAGAAAATACTGCTCTTTTTTCTGCAAAGCATGTTGGTTTGCACGAAATCCCTTAACTGGTCCTCATCCCGGGTTTTTTTAGTTTCCATAAAACAAAACTGACAGCACTGGCTTTTAAGAAGGGTCCAGGAAGACACACACCTTTCAGACTGTGATAGCAGCCTGGGCACCTTGTTAACTGTAAATTGGGTGGGCACTTCCTTTTACAAATGTGTATATTTACTAGTCTGTATTGTAGGCACATCTGTTACCAGTTCACCAGACAGTGTTAAGTCAGCCTCCAGTCTACCAGTCAGTGTAAAGTCAGCCTCCAGTTAACCAATCTAGTTAAGTCAGTCCTGCATTTCGCCAGTCAGGTTAATTCTGCCCTCCAGTTCACCAGCCAGTGTTAGCTCTCCACACCTCCTCCATAAGCCAACCCCCTTGCGCACTACTGGAAGATGCAGAGGAGGGTTAAATATTTGTTTTGGTGACAAAAAGTCTAGAGAAACCCCTGGGTTAGGGTCAAGCTACAATGATTCTTCTTAAAAGGGCAAACTGTGTTCTCCCGATTATAAAAAGCTCCCTCCATACTAGCACAATCAGATTACAAACGGTTTTCAACATTATTCAAGTGTTGAGAGGCTTAAGTTACCTTCCTTGGAGAATCTACAACCAAAGGTAAACTATTTGGCCGGAGTGTGCTGGATTTAAATGCAATTGTACATTCTTTTTTCATTTGACTATGTATAAATTAATTCAGAATATTTATGAGTGGGCACTTCAATACAGTTACCAAATTGCATCATTAGCTTGGTTGGTGAATAAAGATAAGCATCCATCAAATAGAAAAATCCCGTATGTTTAGCCGACATTTATAAAGGGGAAAATAAGAACACTAAACAAAGCATTTAGATGATAAAAATACTTTTTAGTATTGTATTTGTAAAAAAAATGAAACTAAAGCAAATATACGTAAAATGCACATTGTGTAGATATTTATGCTGTCTAAGGTTTGTTATGCTGATCTCTTTTTGAATAATATGATTACATGGAGATATTAATTTTTAGTTTTATTCTGCTAAGCTTTAATATTAATCTGCAGACAGCTTTATGGTGCTTTGTCATTCTTTTTCGGTAGTACTTATATGGTCCTGGAAATAAATGAATAAAAGGTTAAACACAATGCAGTTTTTTGTTAAGGTAATATACATTTTTTTTTGTAATAACAGGATTCGCTAAATTGAGCAGTATTTAATTCTCAGACTAAAGCCACAACCTCTTCTGTAAAATGTATGGAGAAAATCAATGCTAACAAGAAAGAGAATGTTAAAGGGCAAGTCGCCCAGCCCTAAAATGAAAAACTTACATACAGGTTAATCACCCCCAAAACCCTAAATGGTAATACAGTTTGAAATCTGAAATGATATTAAGTCTAACCTGAAATCTGCACAATGCCATGTCTCCCCTGTTTAGCTTCCTGGTTCTTTTAGTTAGCAACTGTCAGTTATGGATTTGACAGTTGACACACAGCCACTGAATCACTTAATGTTAATCCTCTAGCTGCCTCTTCTGAGTATGCTCAGGCTCAGTACAGGCTCAGTACAGGTTTCTAAATTGCTCAGTTTCCATGAGGCATCCAGAAGCATGACAGGCATATAGTAATGAAGCAGAAGACAAAGTAAGATATTTCAACATATTTTAAAGAGGCCATTCTTTCCAAAAGATGTTCTTATGAGGGTGGAGTTGTCCTTTAAGTATAAACTTTACATTTGGCTTGAAAGGCTGCATTTTGGAAGGGAATGTGTGTGTTTGTGCTGCAAATTTTAAAACTCAATAATGCCAATGATGAGGACATTACCCTTTAAATATGGCTGTCACATTAATTAAAGGTAGCTCAGTTGGTGTGTGTACTTGTGTCAGATTGGGGGATAACAGACTAACTTTTTTGATGATTGGTCAAAATGTGTCAAAAAATGTTTTATTTACTATACTTTAGATGTGATTGCCACATGAATGAATGGGTACCTCAGTTGGTGTATGTACCTGTGTCAGGTTGGAAGTTAAAAAAACAAACTTTTTTTGATTATTGATCAAAATTTATTTTGAATAGTTACCCTTTAAAGAGCATGTCCACCCAAATTTCAATTTTTGGTATGCCATCCCATGGGCTCCCAGCCCAACCGCATTATTTATTTTTTTTGAAACCCCCAAACCTATACCTCCCCTCTTTCCTCCGACGCGCTCTCCGGCCCTGCTTGCGAGGAAATGCAAGCAGAGGGGCGGGACCGGCAGCCGCGTCTGTGATTGCTGAGCGGCAGCCAATCACGGACGGGCTGCGGCAGCTCACTTGCGTAGGGACGGAGAGGAGGGTAAGTAAAAAGTTTGGGGAGCTTTATAAAAATAAAAATTATGCGTGTGGGGCGTGGGGGACATGGGGGATTACTACTCTAAAGGGGGATTTATGCTAGGGGGAGGGATAGCAGAACGGGAGGATGGGAGAGGGAGGGGGAGGGAGGGGGGGGGAAGAAGGGCTGCAGTCCGCATGGCAATGATCCCGGAGGCCAGGTAGCAGGCATGTCCTATAGGACCTGCTAGCCTCCTGGTGGTCAGTTTTTGGGCATTTGGGGGGGGGCTACAGGAGAACCCTATGGAGCTGGGGAGTGAGGTAGGATTAACTACACACATGGTGGGGCAGTTAGTTAGTGGTGGGGGGATTATAGTTTTGGGGGTGGACATGCCCTTTAAGTATGGCTGCCACAGAAATGGATGGGTAGGTCAGTAGATATGTACCTGTCTCAGGTAGGGGATTTAAAAAAAACAACCTTTGTTGATTATTGATTTAAAATTGTGTTTTAGTAGTTTTTTATTAGTGTGTACCTGGGTAAGGTTGGGGGTTAAAAAAAATGTTGATGATATTCAAAATAGGTTTTTTTATTTAGTTACCCTTTAAATATGGCTGCCATGAAAATGGAAGAAAGGGAGGTCAGTAGGGCGTGTTGAATCAGGTTGGAAATTAAAAAACAAACTTTTTGATGATTGGTCTAAATTGTGTTTTTTATCTTAGCCTATAAGTATGGCTGCAACAGTAATGGAGCGGTAGGTCAGTAGGTGTGTGTTCCGGATCAGGTGGAAGTTAAAAAAACCAAAAATTTAGTGATTAGTCAAAATTGTTTTTTGACTATAGTTACACTTAAGTATAGCTGCCAAAGGAATAAAGAGTAGGTCAGTAGGTGTGTGTAATTGTGGGGAGGTTGGGGGGGGTAAATGTTTTTGCATGTATGACCATAAAACATTTTATGATGATGATCAAAATTAGTTTTTGCATATAGTTACCCTTATGTTTCCAAGTACCCTTTAAGCATTGCTTCCATGGGAAATGGAAAGGTAAGGTCAGTAGGTGGTGGTGTACCTATGTCTGTGTGGGGGGTTGGGGGTATCAGGTTTGGTTTATGACCATTTAAATCCACATTTGAGGATTATTACCATTATAGTCTATAGGAAAAAAGTGTCCTATATTCGCCATGATGCTGTAACGCTCCGTGGATTCCTTAGCTAGAAGATAGCCACTTCTCCTATATGCCCCCCACGACTGGACCGAATTTCAGTCTCTAGCTCAAAAAACTGGGGGAGGTGATACAGTCTAAAAAAAAAGCAGAAGATAAACAGGAAAGAAGAAATAGAAAGCTAAGATAGAAGTCCCGTTTGCAGTTTGCCACAAGCCATGTGGGGGACACAGCAAACATGTGGAAGAAGGTGCTCTGTGGTCAGATCAGACCAAAATGGAACTTTTTGGGCAAAATGCAAAACGATTTGTTGTGGCGAAAAACTAACACTGCACATCACTCGAACACACCATCCCCTGTCAAATAGTGGTGGGCAGCATCATGCTCTGGGGGTGCTTCTCTTCAGCAGGGACAGGGAAGCTGGTCAGAGTTGATGGGAAGATGGGTGGAGCCAAATACAGGGCAATCTTTGGAAGAAAACCTCTTGGAGTAGCACAAAAGACTGAGACTGGGAGGAGGTTCACCTTCCAGCAGGACAACGACCTTAAACATAAACCAGGGCAAAAATGTAATAGTTAAAACAAAACATATCCATATGTTAGAAGGGCCACTCAAAGTCCAGATCTAAATCCAATCGAGATCTGTGGCAGATCTGAAAATGCTGTTCACAAACGCTGTCCATCTAATCTGACTGAGCTGGAGCTGTTTTGCAAAAGAGAATGGCAAGGATTTCAGTCTCTAGATGTGCAAAGCGGGTAGAGACATACCCTAAAAGACTGGCAGCTGTAAAAAAAAATCATGTAGATTTTCGTTACCACTTCTCCGTGTACACCACTTGTATTGGTCTTTCACATGGAATTCCAATAAAATTGATTCATGTTTGTGGCAGTAATGTGAACAAAATGTGGAAAAAAATTCAAGGGCGCCGAATACTTTTGCCAACCATGTATATAGGAGTGCTTCCAAATCCTTCTATTGCATTATAGGAGTGCTTCCACAATCCTCTATTGTATATATAGGAGTGCGATAAACCCAAGATATAAAGAAATGACTGACCGAGAAATAATGGGTAGGAGGCTGGCATGTGACTACCTAAGGCTTCTTTGCACAGTGCCGCTGGCGAGCACAGCCTCAGACTCCCTCAGTGTGTGGGGAGACAGGAAGTCTCTCTGCTGTGTGAAGTCCTGACAGTGAAGTAAGGGAATCTACAGCCCTTCTCTCCACTATGTGAAAACAGCCTTTTCAGGCAGAGTTATCACTCTGCTGAAAAGGCTGTTTCCACAGAGTTTTAGTAGGGGGTCTGAGTGGTGTGTGAGAAGGGCTAATGCACCCACAAGTGGGCGGGGCCACAGCACCCATGAGTGGGCAGGGCCATGGCACCTGAGAGTGGGTGGGGCCACATGGGGCTGTAAGAGAATGGGCCAAGGGGGGCCTGCAAGAAGGAGGGACCATGGGGTCCATGAGTGGGAGGGAAAGGGGGGCTGCAAAGGGGAGGAGGAGACACAGGGCGAGATTGACTGACATGGTTTCAGAGCAGGAAGTGCAGGGAACCTGGTGATGCTGCTGCCATATCACACACAAAAATGTACATATCTTCAAAACTATGCAAAATAAACAATGACAATTAATTGAAAAATTCTCAGGAGAGCAATTCCTGTCAATTACTAAAGACCAAAGTTCCCCCGTAACTTTTACAATGTTTTAAATACCAATTAAAATAGCAGACTTGAGCTAGATATCTGGCCATCCTCATTATACTGTAAACAGATGCAGATTTTAATTATGTTTGTTAGGTATTTGAATACAAGTATTCAACTGTCCAATTACAAAATTATTTGAAATAGTACGTCAGTCAGTGTTTGTAACAGAAAAAGTAGAGGTATTATGTTGAAATAGTCGACAGTGTTTGTAATGAAGTACAGAGGTGTGCACAGAGTGAAAGGCCAAATGAACATAATTTATCATGTGGGTCCTTTATCAGTTCCTTCATTCCTTTGTGGGTCTTTCTGAAGAAATATATTTCACCATCTTTGTTTAATAATGACACTAGAGGAGAACCAAAAATGCTCTGCTGTGCTGCATTCAATACGCCGCCGATCCTCAGAGTAAAGTCGGTAGGCCAAAAAGAGATATTGTTTGCACTAGCACAGATATATGAATACGGGCCCAGGAATGTGCATGATCATTTCTTGTTTGTTCTAAGTTTTGGCCAGATCAGTAGCACTTCCACTATATGTTAAAGTAATTTTGCCATAGGAGTGCTCCCACAGCCTCCTTTGTTGATGTATGTACGCTTACATGTGGTGGTAACACCCCCAACATGTCCTTTAATATGCCTTGATTACTAAGCATTGGATGGGAGGCTCTCCCTCCTTGTTAAAAGCCAGTAGGGGGGGGAAGTGAAGCCTCCCAAGAAATGCACCAAGCAGGTAGTGTCAGCCAGCCAGATAAATGACCAGTAAGGTAATTTGTTAGAAATTCCATACGGGTACCTTGACAAGATTGGAAGGCTTTTCATTTTAATGCATAAAATTGCACTAAAACCCCCCATGTTTTATTGTTTGACCTAGCACAGATTTATGACATATGGGCCAGGAATGTGCATAATCATCTCTTTCTTGTTGTTCTAATGTTTGGTCGGAGCAGTAGACTTCCACTATTTGTTATAAAGTGTTTTGCCATAGGAGTGCTCCCACAGCCCCTTTTTTGTGCAATTTACCAAACCTCCACACAGATTTTTAGGAAATATATCAGCCAAGTTCGTAAAGCTATTAATGAACTTTCCATTACCGTGTCTGCTAGAAACAGTTTCACACTTATGATGGCCACACCAGGTGGAATGTGGGTGTGGCCATTATAAGTGTAGTTTATATGAAAAGAACAAGTATTGAGGTTGAATAAAGACGCGCAACTCAGTTCAACCTTTTCACCTCCCTTTTTAACGCTACTTAACAGTGTGATCAGAGGAAGGCCAAAAAAAAAAAAAAAAAACAAGCTAAGAAAGGGGGGGAAAATTCCTTTCTGACCGCACATGGCAATTGGAAAGTTCTCCTGGATTCAACCAGAACTGCAGTATATGTATCAGAAACTTATCTAGCCGCACTTTTAAGCTATTCAATAAACTGCCATTACCACATCTGCTGGAAGACAGTTCTACAGTTTCACCTTCTCACTGAAAGAAAACTTTCCAACCTTATGATGGAAACTTCTTTTCTTCCAATGCCCTACTGATTTGACCCGATTAGTAAATGCACCAGAAAGTTTATGTAGGCCCATTAATATATATAATATGTATAGTGAACATCCCCACACAGAAGTCTCTCTCTCTGATGTAAACAGCCCAATTGTCTAATCTGCAGCATATTTAGCCTCTCCTTCCTTTTATTATTTAGTAGCCCTTCTCTGACTGCTTCCATTTCCAAAATGTCCCTTTTTATACGGGATTCCAAAACTGCACTGCATATTCCAAATGAGGCTCTTACCAGTGCCTTGTAAGAGAGAGTATATTTTTTCTCTTAAATTATTCTCCTCTTTATACAAGACAATATTTTGCAGCTCTAGCCGTAGCTGCTCGGCACGTTTGCTACAGCTATGTCTGTTATCTACCAGAACCCCAATCTTTTTCCAGTCGAGATCACTAACACAGAGTGATTTATGGTTGTAGGGGGCACACAGGATTGTTAAACCTAGATGCATTACCTTACATTTATCAAATTGAATTCATCTGCCCAATCTAGATCCCCCTGTAACAATTGTTTAATAACAAGTTTTTAATGGTCGACAAAGTTTGTGTCGGCAGCAGCAAACAGAAACCTTGCTGAATAATACCACTTCCAATCATTAATAAACAGATTAAATAGAAGCGGCCCCAACACAGAAACCTGTGGCACCCCACTTAGCACTTTAGTCCATAATGATGAAGCCCCATTAAAAAACTACTCTCTGCCTCCTTCATTAACCAATTTTCTATCAATGTAAAAAGGCCTCGCCAGACCAACAGACCTTAGCTTATTTATTAGTCACCATGGGTGACTGTATCAAAGCCTTTGCAAATCCAAGTAACTACACTACACTATGCAGATCTAAATTCTTACTCACTTCCTCATAAAAAACAAGAAAGTTGTTTGACAAGATTATCCTCCTAAATACATGCTGGTTACTACTTATAAGTCAGTCCTTGAACATACTCTAGAACTGTTCCCTTATTAAACTTTCTGGTATCTTCCCACCATGAAGTTAAAACCTTACAGGCCTGTAATTACCCAGCTCTGAACTACTACCCTTTTTGAATACTGGAATAACATCAGCCGTTTCCAATACAGAGGCACACATCGGACATGAGGAAATCTGCAAAAATAAGAAAACAATGACCTAGATAAAATGAGACCTGCCCAAGGATGTAATTATCCGGTCCAGGAGATTTATTAATATTAACCTAATTTGTTCTGACCATGTCCTCGGTAACCATAGTGCACTTGAATATTTTATACCATTTATGCTACTATACTTACTATGATATCTGTACTTGGATCTTCTATAGTATACAGAGGGGAAAAAAAAAAAATTCAAGCCATAATTACCAATTCACCCATTTGTCAGCCAGGCTTCTTGCATTTGCAAACATACATTTTAGATATGATTCTGTTTTATTCATTAACTTAATACACATGCCTCTATCCCCTATGCTAGCCTCACCCTCCTTCCACACCACTGGCCTATCTACACCCTGGCTTTCTCCTGGGCTTTCTATCCCAGTGAGACTGCTAATACCCCTCCCTCCCAACCTAGTTTAAAATCTCCTCCAAACCTTAGCCTTCTTTCCAATTAAACAAGCTGCATCCACCTCAGTGAGGTGAACCCATCTCTACTAAAGAGCCTGTAGATGACAGCAAAGTCAGCCCAGTTCTCTATAAACCCAAACCCTTCTTTCTTACACCACCACTCTTAGCCACGCATTAATGCTTGAGCTCCCACTGTCTCCCTGGCCTTAGCACGTGGCTGCGGTAGTATTTCTGAAAACACTACCCTGGAGGTCCTTGCTTTAACTTGGCCCTAGCTCTTGGAAATCATGTTAAGGACCTCACTCCTCCACTAACTTTGGTCATTGGCACCGTGTGAACCAAGACAGCCGGGTCAAACCTGGCCCCACCCAAATAATCTGTTTCACGATCCACCCTCAGGCCGAACCCTAGCACCAGGCATGCAACACACAGTTCAGCATGTAGGGTCTCTGGCGGCAGATTACCCTATTACCTTCCATATAATGGAGTCCCTACCACTACCACCTGCCTAGCATTCCTAAACTAAGTTCCTCCTCCCTTGTATCAGAAAATGGCAGTCCACTGGGTGCTCAAGGGACTAGCCCCCTCCATACAATGCTAATTCCAAGTTGTCCTCCTTCACTTCATCAACTAAGGCAGAAAATCTGTTGGGATGGGGCAATCTGGGAAGGAAGCAAACCCTACCCTCCCCCCCCACTGTCCCCTAGTAACCCTCAACAAAACTACCTCAACCTTCCTGTCCCACTTCCAACCACCTGTATACTGGCCCCAGCCAGTGCTGCTGTCCCCCCAGA
Organism: Hymenochirus boettgeri; assembly: GCA_019447015.1. Lineage (NCBI taxonomy): Eukaryota > Metazoa > Chordata > Amphibia > Anura > Pipidae > Hymenochirus > Hymenochirus boettgeri. Next base: position 152,562,251 of record CM033469.1, read on the forward strand.
TTTGCCAATCCCTGCAATGCTGCAAGCTGCCCCTTAGACTTTCCCACTCAGCTTCGAAACGGGCAACCCACTCACACTGACACAGACATAGGTCCCTGGAACGTCTGCTCCAAGGTTCCTATACATGTGGCACCAAAACTGTCCCTTCTAATACAGAACACCAGCACGTGATGCACAAAACCTTGTTTAACTGCCCTTCTTGTTTTAATGCCCCTTCTTTTATGTCCTTGAGATCAAGGTCCTTTAGAGCAGGGACTTTTACACGTTCCACTCTAGTTTGTTTCACACACAGGAAAACTTCCTTTGTTAGGTCCAAACCACAGGTCCAACCAATGTGAATCTATTTAACTAATAGCCCCCAGTCCCCCACATAAATTAGTGCAAGAGCAGGAAGAGAGGGAAAAAAAACAAAACACTTCTTAACCCCTTCACAACCAGTTTGCAATACAACAGGTGCAATACTAGAATATAGAAGCCCAGTGCACCCCTTTAACGGGGAGAGAGAAGAAGAAAGAGATTATATGCTTACTGCACACACAGTCCTTAACACAGCACAAACAATCCTTATTTCAAACTATTTTCAGACTTTCACACACACCATACAACCATCAAATGATTAAATGCCCTTCTTTTCTCATGTCCTTGAGAGTCAAGGTCCTTTAGAGCAAGGGACTTTATACACGTTCCACTCTAATTCAATTTACTCACAGGAAACTTCCTTTTGTTAGGTCCAAAACCCATATGATCCTGTAACAAAGTTCCCATCACCTTCCCTACCACTGATGTTAGTCTTACAGGTCTATAGTTACCTTTTTTGAATATTGGTATACTACAACAGACAAAAGTGAATCTGAAAAAGATAAGAAACAGTGGTCTAGATAAAACTGAACTTAAGCTCTCTTAGAGCCGAGGATGTATTCCTCTGGTCCTGGGCTTTATTGATGTGTCATTTGTCTAATTGTTTCCGCACCATTCCTCTTCAGCCAGAGTGGAATATTCCTCATCTATACCCCTCACACCATCACAGTCCCCACCATAAGGACCAAGACCCTTGGCATCCTCTATAACCATCTCAGCCCCATTATTTAATGGTCCCACATTCTCAGTCCTTATCTTTTTACTATTGGTATGTTTAAAAACATTTTGGGGTTTTAACTTCCTTTGTTCTGCTATCCGTATTCATTTTCTATTTAGCTAATTTATGTTGCTTTCTTGCACTCATTATTTACAGCTTTTATACTCCCTGTATGCCGTTTTGGTTCTTCCGATTCCAAAATTTAAAAGCCTTTTCTTTCTTCCATTTCCCTTTTAAACTGGGCATAAGCCAGGCAGGGAGAGGACTCCTTTTTCTTTTTTTAACTTGTTCCCTAAAGGTAAATTTAGAAAAGTGGTCCACTTTGCTCAATATTATTCTAGGAACAAATCCCCCCCAGTTATGAGCAGGAGCGATTCTTCTTCAAAACATAAAGCTTTCCTAAAGTTATAAGTTTTTGTTAACCCAGTGCACTTTTTTGCAACCTATATTAAACTACACTAATCATGATCACATATTCCCTAAGCTTACCATTACCTTCATCTATAATGAGCCAGGTTATTAGATATCACCAGATCGAACAAGGCATCCTGTTAGTAGAGAACTTCTACATCTGTGAAAGAAAATGCTCATTAAGGAGATTTAAGAACTTGGTAACCTTTTGAGGGTGCCGGCAGTTCCCTTACTCCAATCTATGTCTTGGGTAATGAAATCCCCCATAACCAGAACAAACCCTATACCAGCAGTCTTCGCCAACTGCATATTCAGATTCATTTCCACATCCTCACTGGCATTTGGTGGTTATAACATACCCCAACATTAATTTACCACTTTCTTGCTTCATTGCATGCATTGTTAACCAGATATTTAATGATATAGGTGGACCTGTTCTTTGATTTCTGACAGAGGGTGCCACCCTCCCCCTGTTAAAGCTTTTAGGAACTGAGGCATGTGCAGAACAGGCATTCGATGTGATAGAAGGGTCAACCACTGGCTGTGATGTCAATATTTACGCATTGATTGACTGCATGAAGGGAGGAGACAGCTTCCTCTGTCAGAATGGGGGTAATAATTATATGGTTAGTAAAACATTTATAATGTTCTGAATATATTTATTTGAATAAGGGTATCTGAAAAGTGACCCTAATTTTTAGGGTGATCATGCCCTATTTTCCAAATCCCAAAATATATTTAGTGCTGGCCCATTCATTCTGTGAATGGCTGTTGACAGCAAGAATAATCAGGCTGGGTATCATTGTGAGAACCTCATGGAAATGCCATGATGAGGTAGTTTTCTGTATGGCCACCTTTGTATGGCCAATTTTTATTGGGCTATGTCCCACCCAATAAAAATATTCAGTTACCCAGTTACGTTTGTAAAAGTTTTTTCCTAGGGGTCAGCTCCCATAAACCAACGTAGCTGGGTAAACCCAGTAATGTACACAGTACTATTCTATGCTTTGTGAGGGCTCAACAGATTAAAACAAGGAAATTGCTTCCTGAAGCGACAGCCAATCAAATAACATTTATAGTAACCTGCAGTTCTAGCACCAATAGACAAGCCCCCTTCCCCCTTGCCGAGAGACTTGTAGTTTGCCCCCTGGGACTAAGTGCAAGGTATCTGAGCTGAGGCTGGGAACATGAGAAAGCTAGACCAATAGTAGAGAGGTCAGCTGGTGTCTAAATTGTATGGTACAAGATAAGGGGTAGGCAAGAGTTGAGCCAAAAGATCAATACAGGAGACAGCCAGGCAAGGTACAGAAGACGTCAAAACAGGCAGGATCAAAGAGGGCAAGACAAAAGGACAAAGCAAAGGAGATCAATAACCATGTGGTATTAGCAAGTACAGTAAGTATGGAATGAAACAAATTAATATCTTTAAAGGGGAAACTGTGGTCCAAAAATGACTTAGGTAAATTGCCAGGAATGCTCTCCTGAGATTTTGCAATTATTGTCATTGTTTATTTTGCATAGCTTTGAAGATATTTACATTTTTGTGTGTGTGATATGGCAGCAGCATCACCAGGTCCCCTGCACTTCCTGCTCCGCCCTGAAACCATGTCAGTCAATCTGCCCTGTGTTCCTTTCCCCTTTGCCGCACCCCCTGGTCCCTCCCACTCATGGGTGGGAGGGACCACTCAGATCCCACCCTACAGAAAACTTTTGTGGAAACAGCATTTTCAGGCAGAGTGAGAACTCTGCTTGGAAAATGCTGTTTTCACATAGTGGGGAGGAAGGGCTGTAGATTCCCTTACCTCAATGTCAGGACTTCACACAGCAGAGAGGAGGAAGGACTTCCTGTCTCCCACACACATGAGGGAGTCTGAGGCTGTGTCGCTGGCGGCACTGTGCAGGAGTGTACAAGTCACATGGAAGAGCCTCCCACCATAACTTTCGGTCAGTCATTCTTTATATTGGGGCTGTGGAGCACATACGAGAGCTGGTTTGATGGCTTGTTTTAAAGGTAGGAAACTGGCCTTTCATTTTAAACCAAACTTGTTTGGAGACCACAGCTCCTTTAATGAATAGGAAAACTTTATACATGTTTACAAACAAATTGGTTTAAATGCACTTTGCTCATCAGGAATGCCAATTCTCCATAATGTCTTTATGGCCTCTCTGATCGTCAATTCTTGAGTTTTTTCTCCACTTTTTGATGCCTGGCTCTTTTCTCCTTCTTTACGATTAGGAGCTTTTACTATGTGGGCAGATTGGGTTCTAGCAATTCTGATATGTCTTCTTCCATTTGCTGAAAAGACCTTTGATTGTGGGAAATTAGCCAATTGCTTGTTCGTGAAACTTCATTCGGATACCAAGGTCAAATGGTTGTGAATTTTGATGAAACGTTCACTCAGCGACCATTTTGTGTGCTCCACAGAAAAACTCTAGGGCCATGTCGTCTAAACATGTGATTGCCTGGTGAATGGTTAGCAGTGTCTTCTAGTTTACTGCGCCAAATAATAGTTCTTCGAGGAAATAAGGCTTCACGTCTCTGTAATCACAAAATGCGCTCCTGTGTAAGCAGCTCTGACAGTAATGCTGAAATCAGCAAATCCATCTCTTATTTAAATGAAATATTAGATGACATCATGGTTACCATCTCGGGGTTTTCCCCCGGCCATCCTTCTATATGGACTCTGCTATCCTCTGGTGGCCAGTTTTTGAAGCTTTGGGTGGGAATCCAGAGAGAACCATTTTGGAGTAGGATTGTAAGGTAAGGATTTTATTACACTACACAGTGGGGCCAGTAATGGGGGTAGGGTTATAGTTTGGGTGGGGTAGACATGCCCTTTAAACAGGAAGTGTCTAGTATAACCAATACACTCAAAAATATAACCCTAGTGAGGAGTTCCAAGGTCAAGAGAAATTCTAAGTGTCAGATCTATAGATTTACAACCCCTATTGGGAGAAAAGTAAATTACAAAACACAGGTAGAATTTATGAAAGAGAATGCATCATAGAAGGATTCACAAAAATAAATACAGATTATAGTCCTTATTCAACCCATTGGGGGCAATGCCCTAATTTCTTTAATCTACCATGATTGGTAATGTAAAGCATGTAAACCAAGCATATAAGAAACTGACCAATCAGGAAGGATAGGGTTTTCTGCAAACCTATATAAAGACGTGCACTCCGCAGCGGAAACTCGATGCCATCGCATAGAGATGCTGAGAATGAAGAAAGAGTAGTGAAAGAAGCGTCGGCAAATCGGCTCTGCTGAGGCCGGCGGTGCCAGCGGGCTCGATGGTGGCTGCGGTGAGCCTGCCTGGCATTGGCGACTCAGATGGTTGGTGTCGCCAGCCTGAAGACGTCGCGAAGGATAAAGACGCTGGCAACATCGGCCTTGTTGAGGTCGCTGGCGCCTTCTCGGGATCGGTGGCCTCAGCGGAGCTGGTATCGCCGGGACTAGGAAGACAGAAGAGATGCCGCCAAGGGCTCTTTTAAGAGCCGCACTGGGGGTCCCGGTTCGAGCTGCTGCGGGACCCTCGCCAAAGGCACTTGTCAGTGCCGCAAGGGCCCTTAAAAGGCCGGGGAGGGGGGGTCCTGGTTGGAGCTGCGGGAACCCTCAGCCCCAAAGGGATCTTGTCAGAGCCGCAAGGGCACTTGTAAGTGCCGCAAAGGCCCTGATAGGGCCGGGGAGGGGGGTCCCGGTTCAAGTGCGGGACCCCTTAAGCCCCAAAAGGCCCTATCAGGGCCCCCCGCCCCGCGGGGGTCGAGGGCGGTGTATGCTCCGCCGCGCCCCCTTCGCAGTGGCGACCCCCGCGACCACCCGATCTGGGGGAAAGTCCGGCCGTTTTTGCCACCTTCAAGGTGGCGAAGTAATACGGCCGAGATTGCTGTGCGGAACAGTTACCGCCGCTTTATAAATAGAAGCGGCGGAAATGTTCACATAGCCGCAAAGAGTTAAAGAACCTTTATAAAATGCCCCTAAGTTTTCCAGACATTCTGGCAGTTAGGGAATGCTAGGAGTTGTAGTTTTAAACATGTGAAAAGTTCATAAGAAGACACTAACTGCAAAACAGAGAATGATGGGATTTGTAGTTTTCAAACATGTTGAAAGGTCACAAGCTTAGGCTATTTAGATCTAGACAGATGCGCTTAGCTACGGATATTAAGGGCATGTCCATCCCCAAAAAACTTAATCTCCCCCAATACTGGCCCATTGTGTAATGTAGTTAATTCTTACCTACATCCCAGTTCCATCTGGTTCTTCTGCATCCCCCCCCCCACAAAGTCCCTACAGGGAGAAGTTTGGCAGAGCATGCTGCCAGCCCTTCTCCCCCCTCCCTCCCCCTCCCTACTCCCTCCTGATTTAGATTCCCTTCCCCCTAGCAGTAAAAATTTATATAGAATAGTCTCCCTGTTTCCCCCATCCCCAAACCGCTCTAGTTTTAATATCAGAAAGTGCCCCCAAACATTACTTACCTTCCTCGCTTTCCTCGCCGCACTGAACTCCCGGCAAGCCGCGTCCGTGATTGGCTGCCGTCAGCCAATCACAGACGAGACTGCCGGTCCCGACCTCTGCTTGCATTTTCGCGCAGGGAGCAGGGAGAGCTATTATATTAAAATTATTAAGAAGGGGGGACATGCCCTTAAGAAAAAAACTTACTGCAAAACAGGGAATGCTGGGAATTGGGTTTTTCAAACACAGTAAAAGGTCAACAAGTTGACACGCCTGCTTCTTTATACCATTAGGTTGTATTATATTAGACACATGCCTATGCCCAGGCAATAAATAAGATACTTTGCATGTCCCACCACCATCTTCTCTAAGTGAGAAAGAGGTTATATGGTAGATTATAAGGCAAAGCTATATAAGACAACATGATTCTATGACCCGGTACCTTCGTTATAAGAAGCGTCTATTTTCATTTATACTCTGTGTGGAGCTTTAGCTCCTTATCAAACTCTCCCTAACAGTTATGAGTATCCGGGTCTCCAAGTCCTAACCCATAGGTTAGTTAAATCTGGAATTGTGTTTGGTAAAATACTAAATATGAACCTGCATGTTAATCAGGATACTGTATAGGATTTAAAGTGGCTATACATTATACGATTTTACTTATCCAACCAAGCGCTTATGCAATATTAGTTTTGATCTTGCCAGAACCACCTTTCCCATTCTTCTAGCAACCAACAGGCGGTGCTTGGCAGGATTGGTCTAATTGTGGCAGCGCTGGTTCGGGTCGGGAAAGTAAAATCGGATATATGTATGGGCTGCTTTTGATTGCCCAAAGGTGAGTTTAGCCGGGTCAGTTCTCAGACCTGGCAGGGTTATTCCCATGACGCCTCTATCTAGCTGGCTGGTATAGTATACGTAAGGGAGGATATAAGTGTGTGTTTGTCATTTAATATGATGCGATTATTTGGGGTTTTTTTTTTAGGAACCTTCAGACTAAATTTTATATATGCCCCCCTGGAGTGTTCCTGATGGTTCCGTGAGCACTGCAAACACACATAGCAAAACAACACAACATACCCAGTGCACAACGGCACACTTTTGCTATTATATAATATATATATATATATATAACACACATTCCTAGGCCCCATAAAAAATCATATTATCTGCACACTGGCATACATTAAACAAAGGGGTTTTTTTATATACATTACTGTGATCACATGACAGATCAGTAGCATTCCGCCACAATGTACAGTAATTGTTAAACTAGAATGAGAAAGTTTAAATATAAACTTTGAATTTGGCGTGTAAAGCCTGCATTTTGAAAGGGAAGGTGTGTGTTTGTGCAGCAGATTTTAAAACTCCAAATGGCATAGACATTGTTGTTTTTTTAACACCCTTCAAACATTCGTCACATGAATGAAAGGTAGGTCAGTGTTTTGTGTGTACGTGTCTGGTTGGGGGGATATTAACAATACTAACTTTTTGATGATCGGTCTCAAAATGTATTTTTGACTATTTAGTTACCCTTAAGTATGGCTGCACAACATGGAAGGTGGACGGGTAGGTCAGTGAGGGTGTGGGAGAATATTAACTTAGGGACTTGTTTACTGAAAAGTTCTGTGGCAAACCAGAAAAATAGTCTTTTAGGAATCTTACCTATTGTTTCTATTTATAATGGGTTTAGCTTTTACTGACTTCTAACCTGCAATTGACAACAACACTTGGAATAACAAGTTATTAGTGAAGGGCAGGACTGTCATATAGAGATGTATGATATCATTCAATCACAAGGTACACATGTACCTATTATCCCTTCCCTTCAATCCTGTACATCCTAAAAGTCTGAATAAAATGACCTCTCAGAGAGATCTGAGAGGACACAGAACGATGACTAAACCTCAGGGGTGTCATGCACTCTAGGGTGGTCCGGCTCCACTTTAGGTGTGGTTGTGCTTGGGGGGTTAAAAAAAACTGACTTTTTGATTATTGGTAGTAGTAGTGTGTACCAGGGTCAGGTGGTTGGGGGGTGTGATATGATAAACAAAAATCTGTGTTGATGATTAGTCACAAATGTTTGTTTTTTACTATAGTTACCCTTTAAAATATGGCTGCCAGAAAAAGGAAGGGGGTAGGTCAGAGTTAGGTGGTGTTGCACCTGGATCAGGTTGGAAGTTAAAAAAAAAAAAACTCTTTGATATTAATCAAAATTTGTTTTTTTAATTAGTACCCTTTAAGTATGCTGCCACAGTAATGGATAAGTAGATCAGTAGGTGGTGTGTACCTAGATCAGTTTGGAAGTGGAAAAAAAAAACAAACTTTTTGATTATTTATCAAAGTTTGTTTTTTGACTTTAGTTACCATTTAAGTATGGCGCTGACACAGTAATGGATAAGTAGATTCAGTATGGTGTGTCGGGTTGTGGGGTTAAATCAAAACAAACTTTTTTGATGATTGGTCAAAAAAGTTTTTTGACCTAGTTACCTTTAAGATGGACGGCAACAGTAATGGAGGGGGTTAGGTCAGTATTGGTGTGTACCTGTGCCATGTGGGGGTTAAAAAAAACAACTTTTTTGATTATTGATTAAAATTAGTTTTTTTTTGACTTTAGTTACCCTTCTGGAAGGTAACTACGGCTGCCACAGTATGGATAAGTTAGAACAGTACTTTATATTGATCTAAATTTTTTTTTACCTTTGTGTATCCTTTAAGCATGGCGCCACGTCAGTAATGGATAAGTAGATCAGTCGGTTGTGTGTACCTTGGTCTGGGTGAGGGGGTAGGTCTTTTATGTGTTCTACAACCTAAAACTATATTGTTATGAGGATATAATTAAAATTAGCTTTTTGACGGTTTAGACCCTTTAAGTAAGGTGCCACAGGGAATGGTAGGGTAGGTCATTACGGGTGTGTGGGACTATGTGGGTTGGGGGTATGTTTTTTTTTGTTTTTACAACCAAAAAACTAACTTTATTGAGGATATCATCAAAAGATTGTTTTACTTCGATTTACATGTAAGGAGACTGCATGGAAATGGTCAGTAGGTGTGTGTACTTGTTGAGGGTGGGGGAATGGTTTTTGCAGTATGACCATATAACAACTTTTATTGATGATTGATCAAAATTAGTTTTTTGACTCAAGTTACCGTTAAGTATGGCTTCCATGGAATGGAAAGGAGGTAGGTCAGTAGTAGGTGGGTTGGTACCTGTGTCGGTGTGGGGGGCCTGGGGGGGTATCACCGTTGTGTTTATGGACCATGAAACAAACGTTTTGAAATATCCACATTTAGGTTATTACCATGATAGTCTATGAGAAAAAATGTCCAAAATTCACAGATCAACGCCATTAACGCTTCCGCGGATTCCTTAGCTAGAAGATTGCACACTCCTAATGCCCCGCACGTCTGTACCAAATTTAAGTCTCAGTTTTTAAAAATGTGGGAGGAGATACAGTCCAAAAAAAAAGCGAGAAAAAACGAAAAAAAGGAAGAAAAAAAGAAGAAGAAATAGAGAAAGAACAGGAATGTGGCTCTTCAAGTCAAATATTAATAATGAGACTCAGGTGGTTCTATCATCATTTAGGCTGGGCGGTAGGTAACGCCTTGTAGCCCACCAAATATAAATTTTGTCATTAGGCCTTACATTGATTGAATTTTATAAAACATATGTTGACCTGCTGGGTAAGCAAAGAGTAAACTTTCCAACAATGCAAATTGTTTTCAAGATGCTGCTTTGCTACCAACACCATCCGAGTGATCTCTTTGTACAATTTAATCCATCTTTATTTTAAATGATAAGTTGATGTAAAAATCAGTTTAGGTGGAAGCTGCAACATAAAAAAGCCGGTTTGTAATTTTTTTCCCCTATGCCCCCAGGGGCTGAAATAATGTCAGCTTGCAAGTTGCTACTTCTTGCATGTGCCTAGCTGAAGGTCTAGCACACCCCATCCATATCGGATAGGTGGGAAAACCATGACCGATCATGCAGCCCTGCACGACTGCACGATCAGTTGCAGTAACTGTCGGACGTGGCTGACCAAAAGGTGCCAACCCAAGCTGATGTTGTTCAGTGCAACTCTGATAATAATATTTCTTTTACTATTTCGATAGATATTATCACATAAATATCTGCTGTAAGAAGCTCCTGCCGTACTTAGGACTAGGCATGTGTGACTAGTCTGTGACTAAAATAGTGGCTATATCTGAGAGTCTGGAATGCTGAAACTAAGGAACATGACTCACATGTTAATAAGTTTAATTTCTTTACAGCCAGACCAAAATAAAAAGAAGGAACACAGATGAATTTTTTTTTTAGGGCCAATAATACCAGCTTTAACAATAGTACCCGGGATTAGGAATTTAAGGGACAGTTCAGTGGAAATTATCAATATTTGTTAAATTGTTAGTTTGTGTAATGAATATTTAGTTATTCTACATATTCTCTTCCGTTTTGAAAAATCAGTTGATTTCATACCCTTTGCTATTCCCTGCTGTTTTTTTGACATAGGGAGCTGACATTTTGGTTCTAACGGTCCTTCTTCCCAGGATGCACCCACATCCTTGGAATGTTCCTAACAGTATTTCTACTGATTGGCTGTTGGGATGGGTCAACATGCTCAGAGCTCTTATGAGCAACTGAATCAACCCAGGCGCTGGTCAAGGGCAAGACCATAAAGGTCTCTACTAGGGGTCCTGCAAACAGGAAGTCAGTGTTTCGGTTGCATTTATTTATACACAGACAAAATGCTGGAAAAATACTGCTCTTTTTTCTGAAAAGCATATGTGTTTGCACCGAACTTCCCCTTAAACTTGGTCCTCTCCCCGGGTTTCTTTTAGTTTCCATAAACAAAACTGACAAGCACTGGCTTTTAAGAAGGGTCCAGGAAGACACACACCTTTCAGACTGTCTGTAGCAGCCTGGGCACTCTCGTTAAATTTTCAATCGGGGGGAACATCTGTTTACAAATGTGTATATTTACTAGTCTGTATTGTAGGCACATCTGTTTACCAGTTCACCAGACAGTGTTAAGTCAGCCTCCAGTCTACCAGTCAGTGTAAAGTCAGCCTCCAGTTAACCAATCAGTGTTAAGTCAGTCCTGCATTTCGCCAGTCAGTGTTAATTCTGCCCTCCAGTTCACCAGCCAGTGTTAGCTCTCCACACCCTCCTCCATAAGCCACGCCCCCTTGCGCACTACTGGAAGATGCAGAGGAGGGTTTAAATATTTGTTTCTGGTGACAAAAGGTCTAGAGAACTCCCTGGGTTAGGGTCAAGCTACAATGAATTCTTCTTAAAAGGGCAACTGTGTTCTCCCGATTATAAAAAGCTCCCTCATACTAGCACAATCAGATTACAAACGTTTTTCAACATTATTCAATGTTGAGAGGCTTAAGTTACCCTTTCTTGAGAATCTACAACCAAAGGTAAATATTTGGCCAGAGTGTGCTGGATTAAACTGGCAATTGTACATTCTTTTTTCATTTGCACTATGTAATAAATTAATTCAGAATATTTATGAGTGGGCACTTCAATACAGTTACAAATTGCATCATTAGCTTGGGGTGAATAAAGATAAGCATCCATCAAATAGAAAAAATCCCTGTATGTTTAGCCGACATTTTATAAAAGGGAAAATAAGAACACTAAACATAGCATAGATTGATAAAAATACTTTTTTTAGTATTGTATTTTGTAAAAAAAATGAAACTAAAGCAAATATACTGTAAATGCACATTTGTATATATTTATTGCTGTCTAAGGTTTTGTTATGCTGATCTCTTTTGAATAATATGATTACATGAGGATATATTAATTTTTAGTTTTATTCTGCTAAGCTTTAATAATTGAATCTGCAGACAGCTTTATTGTTGCTTTGTCATTCCTTTTTCTTGAGTAATTACTTAATGGTCCTGGAAAAATAAATGAATAAAAGGTTAAACACAATGCAGTCTTTTTTGTTAAGGTAATATAAATTTTTTTTTGTAATTAACAGGATTCGCCTAAATTGATGCAGTATTTTAATTCTCAGACTAAAGCCACAACCTCTTGTAAAATGTATGGAGAAAATCAATGCTAACAAGAAAGAGAATGTTTAAAGGGCAAGTCGTCCAGCCCTAAAATGAAAACTTACATACAGGTTAATCACCCCCCAAAAACCCTAAATGGTATATAGTTTGAAAGCTGAGAATATATGAAAGTCTAAACCGAAATCCTGCACAATGCCATGTCCCCCTGTATCGGGGTGGGGGATTCCTGGTTTTTGTAGTCAGCAACTGTCAGTTAGGAATTTGACAGGTGACAATCACAGCCACGAATCATTAATGGTTAATCCTCTAGCTGCCCTCTTCGAGTAGCTCAGGCGCTCACGTACAGGCTCAGTACAGGTTTCTAATTGCTCAGTTTCATGAGGCATCCAGAAGAATGACAGGCATATTAGCTAATGAATTCAAGAAGACAAAGAAGAGGTATGTCAAACATATTGTAAAGAGGCCCTTCTTCCAAAAGATGTTCTCTTAGAGGGATGGGAGTGTGGAGTTGTCCTTTTTAAGTATAAACTTTAATTTGGCTTGAAAGGCGCATTTTGGCAGAGGGAACGTGTTTGTGTTGTGCTGACAAATTTAAAAATCAATAATGGCCCAATGATGAGGACATTACCACTTTAATAGGCATGTCAAGATAATTAAAGGATTATTAGCTCAGGGGTGTTGTACTTGTGTCAGATGGGGGATACAGCAAACTTTTTTGATGATGGTCAAATGTGTCAACCAAAATGTTTTTTTTACTATACTTTTAGATGTGATTGCCACATGAATGAATGGGTACCTCAGTTGTGTATGTAACCTGTGTCAGGTTGGAAGTAAAAAAACAAACTTTTTTGATGATTGATCAAAAACTTTAATTTGTGACTTAGTACCCTTTTTAAGACATGTCCACCTAAATGTCAATTTTTGGTATGCCCAGTCTCCCATGGGCATCCCAGCCCCAACCGCATTATTTATTTTTTTTTAAGCCCCCCAAAACTATACTTACCTCCCCTCTTTCTCCGACGCGCTCCGGCCCTCTGCTTGCGAGGAAATGAAGCGAAGCGAGAGGGGCGGGACGGCACGCCAGCGGTCTGGTGATTGGACTGAGCGGCAGCCAATCACGGCGCGGCTGCCGGACAGCTCACTCAGGAGGAAAGCGGAAGAGAGGTAAGTAAAAGTTTGGGAGCGTGGGTTATAAAAATAAAAATTATGCGGTGGTGGGGCTGAGGGGGGGGAATGGGGATTACTACTACAAAGGGGAAGTTTATGAGGGGAGGAGATAGACAGAACGGAGGGGAGGGAGAGGGAGGGGGAGGGAGGCGGGGAGAAGTGGCTGAGTGCAGGCTGGCAATGATCTCCGGGAGGCAGGTGAGCAGGACATGTCCTCTAGGAACCTGTAGCTCCTGGTCGGTCAGTTTTGGGACTTGGGGGGGGGATACAAGAGAACACCCTATGGAGCTGGGATGTGGGTAAGGATTAACTACACTACATGGTGGGGCCAGTGTTGGGGGGGGATTAGTTTTGGGGGTGGACATGCCCTTTAAGTATGGCTGCCACAGAAATGGATGGGTAGGTCAGTAGATATGTACCTGTCTCAGGTAGGGGATTAAAAAAACAAACCTTTTTGATTATTGATTTAAAATTTGTTTTTAGTAGTTTTTTATTAGTGTGTACCTGGGTAAGGTTGGGGGTTAAAAAAAATGTTGATGGTTATTCAAAATAGTTTTTTTACTTTAGTTACCCTTTAAATATGGCTGCCATGAAAATGGAAGAAAGGGTAGGTCAGTAGGCGTGTGTACCTGAATCAGGTTGGAAATTAAAAAACAAACTTTTTTGATGATTGGTCTAAATTTGTTTTTTTTATCTTAGCCTATAAGTATGGCTGCAACAGTAATGGAGCGGTAGGTCAGTAGGTGTGTGTTCCTGGATCAGGTTGGAAGTTAAAAAAACCAAAAATTTAGTGATTAGTCAAAATTTGTTTTTTGACTATAGTTACACTTTAAGTATAGCTGCCAAAGGAATAAAGAGTAGGTCAGTAGGTGTGTGTAATTTTGTGAGGTTGGGGGGTAAATGTTTTTGCATGTATGACCATAAAACTAATTTTTATTGATGATTGATCAAAATTAGTTTTTTGACTATAGTTACCCTTTATGGCTTCCAAGTACCCTTTAAGCATGGCTTCCATGGGAAATGGAAAGGTAGGTCAGTAGGTGGGTGTACCTATGTCTGTGTGGGGGGTTGGGGGTATCAGGTTTGTGTTTATGACCATTAATATCCACATTTGAGGATTATTACCATTATAGTCTATAGGAAAAAATGTTCCTATATTCGCCAATGATGCTGTAATGCTTCTGTGGATTCCTTAGCTAGAAGATAGCACACTTCTCCTATATGCCCCCCACGACTGTACCGAATTTCATGTCTCTAGCTCAAAAACTGTGGGAGGTGATACAGTCTAAAAAAGCGGAAGAATAAAACAGGAAAAGAAGAAATAGAAAAGCATAAGAAGTCCCGTTTGCAGTTTGCCACAAGCCATGTGGGGGACACAGCAAACATGTGGAAGAAGGTGCTCTGGTCAGATCAGACCAAAATGGAACTTTTTGGGCAAAATGCAAAACGATTTGTGTGGCGAAAAACTAACACTGCACATCACTCAGAACACACCATCCCCACTGTCAAATGTGGTGTGGCAGCATCATGCTCTGGGGGTGCTTCTCTTCAGCAGGGACAGGGAAGTGGTCAGAGTTGATGGGAAGATGGGTGGAGCCAAATACGGCAATCTTGGAAGAAAACCTCTTGGAGTCAGCAAAAGACTTGAGACTGGGGAGGAGGTTCACCTTCCAGCAGGACAACGACCTTAAACATAAAGCCAGGGCAACAATGTAATAGTTTAAAAACAAAACATATCCATATGTTAGAATGGCCCACTCAAAGTCCGATCTAAATCCAATCGAGAATCTGTGGCAAGATCTGAAAAACTGCTGTTCACAACGCTGTCCATCTAATCTGACTGAGCTGGAGCTGTTTTGCAAAGAAGAATGGGCAAGGATTTCAGTCTCTAGATGTGCAAAGCTGGTAGAGACATACCCTAAAGACTGGCAGCTGTAAAAAAAATCATGTATGATTTCGGTACAATTCTCACGTGTAAACCACTTGTATTGGTCTTTACATGGAATTCCAATAAAATTGATTCATGTTGTGGCAGTAATGTGACAAAATGTGAGGAAACTTCAAGGGCGCCGAATACTTTTGCCACCACGTATATAGGAGTGCTTCCACAATCCTTCTATTGCATATATAGGAGTGCTTCCACAATCCTTCTATTGTATATATAGGAGTGCGATACAAACCCAAGATAAAAGAAATGACTGACCAGAAAGGTAATGGGTAGGAGGCTGGCATGTGACATTCTAAGGCTCTTCTGCACAGTGCCGCTGGCGAGCACAGCCTCAGACTCCTCAGTGTGTGAGGGAGACAGGAAGTCTCTCTGCTGTGTGAAGTCCTGACAGTGAAGGTAAGGGAATCTACAGCCCTTCTCTCCCACTATGTGAAAACAAGCCTTTTCAGGCAGAGTTATCACTTGCCTGAAAAGGTGTTTCCACAGAGTTTCTGTAGGGGGTCTGAGTGGTGTGTGAGAAGGGCTAATTCACCCACAAGTGGGCGGGGCCACAGCACCCATGAGTGGGCAGGGCCATGGCACCTGAGAGTGGGTGGGGCCACATGGGGCTGTAAGAGAATGGGCCAAGGGGGGCCTGCAACAGGAGGGACCATGGGGTCCATGAGTGGGAGGGACCAGGGGGGCTGCAAAGGGGAGGAGGAGACACAGGGCAGATTGACTGACATGGTTTCAGAGCAGGAAGTGCAGGGAACCTGGTGATGCTGCTGCCATATCACACACAAAAATGTACATATCTTCAAAACTATGCAAAATAAACAATGACAATTAATGCAAAAATTCTCAGGAGAGCAATTCCTGTCAATTTACCTAAAGACCAAAGTTCCCCGTTAACTTTTACAATGTTTAATACCAATTAAAATAGCAGACTTTGAGCTAGATATCTGCCATCCTCATATACTGTAAACAGATGCAGATTTTAATCTCTGTTTAGGCTATTTGAATACAAAGTATTCAACTGTCCAATTTACAAATTATTTTGAAATAGTACGTCAGTCAGTGTTTGTAACAGAAGTAGAGGTATTTATGTTGAAATAGTACGACAGTGTTTGTAATGAAGTACAGAGTTGTGCACAGTGAAAGGCCAAATGAACATAATTTATCATTGTGGTGTCCTTTATTTCAGTTCCTTCATTCCTTTGTGGATTCTTTCTTGAAGAACATACTTTCACCATCTTTTGTTTAATAATGACACTTAGAGGAGAACAAAAATGCTCTGCTGCTGCTGCATTCAATACGCCGCCGATCTCAGAGTAAAGTCGGTAGGCCAAAAGAGGATATTGTTTGCACTAGCACAGATATTATGATATACGGGGCCCAGGAATGTGCATTGATCATTTCTTGTTTGTTCTAATGTTTTGGCCAGATCAGTAGCACTTCCACTATATGTTATAAAGTAATTTTGCCATAGGAGTGCTCCCACAGCCTCCTTTTCGTGTATGTATTGTACAGCTTACATGTGGTGGTAACACCCCCAACATGTCCCTTTAAATATGCCTTGATTACTAAGCATTGGATGGGAGGCCTCTTCCCTCCTTGTTAAAAGCCAGTAGGCGGGGGGAAGTGATAGCCTTCCCAAGAAAATGCAACCAAGCAGGTAGTGTCAGCCCAGATAAATGACCCAAGGTAATTTGTTAGAACTTTCCATACTGGGGTTACCTTGACAAGATTGGAAGGCTTTTCATTTTAATGCATAAAATTGCAACTAAAACCCCCATGTTTTTATTGTTTGCACTAGCACAGATATTATGACATATGGGGCCCAGGAATGTGCATTAATCATCTCTTTTCTTGTTTGTTCTAATGTTTTGGTCGGATCAGTAGTACTTCCACTATTTGTTATAAAGTGATTTTTGCCTTTTTTTGTGCAATTTACCAAACCTCACACAGATTTTTTAGAAATATATCCAGCCAAGTCTTAAAGCTATTTAATGAACTTTCCATTACCGTGTCTGCTAGATAACAGTTTCACACTTATGATGGCCACACCCAGGTGGAATGTGGGTGTGGCCATTATAAGTGTAGTTTATATGGAACATAGAACATAGTAATTGAGGTTGAATAAAGACATGCGTCAATCAAGTTCAACCTTTTCACCCTCCTTTTTAACGCTACTTAACAGTTGATCCAGAGGAAGGCAAAAAAAAAACAGCTAAGAAAGGGGGAAAATTCCTTTCTGACCGCACATGGCAATTGGAAAGTATCCCTGGATCAACCAGAACTGCAGTATATGTATCAGAAACTTATCTAGCGCACTTTTAAAGCTATTCAATAAACTTGCCATTACCACATCTGCTGGAAGACAGTTCTACAGTTTCACCTTTCTCACTGTAAAGAAACCTTTCCTAACCTTATGATGAAACTTCTTTTCTTCCAATGTGCCCTTGATTGGATCCGATTAGTAAACAAGTGCACCAGAAAGTTTATTGTATGGCCCATTAATATATATAATATATGTATAGTGAACATATCCCCACACAGAAGTCTCTTCTCTGATGTAAACAGCCCAACTTGTCTAATCTGCATGCATATTTAAGCCTCTCCATTCCCTTTATTATTTTAGTAGCCCTTCTCTGAACTGCTTCCATTTCCAAAATGTCCCTTTTATATACGGGATTCCAAAACTGCACTGCATATTCCAAATGAGGTCTTACCAGTGCCTTGTAAAGAGAGAGTATAATTTTTTTCTCTTAAATCTATTCTCCTCTTTATACAAGACAATATTTTGCTAGCTCTAGCCGTAGCTGCCTGGCATTGTTTGCTACAGCTATGTCTGTTATCTACCAGAACCCCCAAATCTTTTTCCAGTCGAGATTCACTTAACACAGAGTGATTTATGGTGTAGGTGGCACAAGGATTGTTAAACCCTAGATGCATCACCTTACATTTATCAACATTGAATCTCATCTGCCCAATCTAGATCCCCCTGTAACAATTGTTTAATAACAAGTTTTTAATGGTCGACAAAGTTTTGTGTCGGCAGCAAACAGAAACCTTGCTGATAATACCTACTTCCAAATCATTAATAAACAGATTAAATAGAAGCGGCCCCAACACAGAACCCTGTGGCACCCCACTTAGCACTTTAGTCCATAATGATGAAGCCCCATTAACAACTACTCTCTGCATCCTATTCATTAACCAATTTTCTATCAATGTAAAAATTGCTCGCCCCAGACCAACAGACCTTGCTTATTTATTAGTCACCTATGGGGGACTGTATCAAAAGCCTTTGCAAAATCCAAGTTAACTACATCTACTACTATGCCAGAGTCTAAATTTCTACTCACTTCCTCATAAAAACAAGAAAGTTAGTTTGACAAGATTATTCCTCCTAAATACATGCTGGTTACTACTTATAATGTCAGTCCTTGAAACATACTCTAGAACATGTTCCCTTATTAAACTTTCTGGTATCTTCCCCACCACTGAAGTTAAACCTTACAGGCCTGTAATTACCCGGCTCTGAACGACTACCCTTTTTAAATACTGGAATAACATCAGCCTTTTTCCAATACAGAGGCACACATCCGGACATGAGGAAATCTGCAAAAATAAGAAACAATGACCTAGATAAAACTGACCTGTACCCAAGGATGTAATTTATCCGGTCCAGGAGATTTATTAATATTAACCTAATTTAGTTCTGTACCATGTCCTCGGTTAACCAAAGTGCACTTGAATATTTTATACCATTATTGCTACTATACTCTATGATATCTGTACTTGGATCTTCTATAGTGTATACAGAGGGGAAAAAAATATTCAAGACCATAATTTACAATTCACCCATTTTGTCAGCCAGGCTTCTTGCATTTGCAAACATACATTTTAGATTATGATTCTGTTATTTATTCATACACTTTAATACACATGCCTCCCTATCCCCTATGCTAGCCTCACCCTCCTTTCCACCCACCACTGGCCTATCTACACCCTGCTTTCCTCCTGGGCTTTCTATCCCAGTGAGACTGCTAATACCCTCCCCTCCCAAACCTAGTTTAAAATCTCCTCCAACCCTCTAGCCTTCTTCTCCAATTAAACAGCTGCATCACCATCAGTGAGGTGCAACCCATCTCTACTAAAGAGCCTGTAGCTGACAGCAAAGTCAGCCCAGTTCTCTATAAACCCAAACCCTTCTTTCTTACACCACCCTCTTAGCCACGCATTAATGCTCCTGAGCTCCCACTGTCTCCCTGGCTTAGCACGTGGCTGCGGTAGTATTTCTGAAAACACTACCCTGGAGGTCCTTGCTTTTAACTTGGCCCTAGCTCTTGGAAATCATGTTTAAGGACCTCACCTCCTCCACTAACTTTGTCATTGGCACCAGTGTGAACCAAGACCGCCGGGTCACACCTGGCCCCACCCAATAATCTGTCTTCACGATCCACCTCAGGCCGAACCCTAGCACCAGGCATGCAACACACAGTTCAGCATGTAGGGTCTTGGCGGCAGATTACCCTATCTACCTTCCATATAATGGAGTCCCCTACCACTACCACCTGCCTAGCATTCCTAAACCTAAGTTCCTCCTCCCTTGTATCAGAAATGGCAGTCCACTGGGTGCTCAAGGGACTAGCCCCCTCCATACATGCTAATTCCAAGTTGTCCTCCTTCACTTCATCACCTAAGGCAGAAAATCTGTTGGGATGGGCAATCTGGGAAGAAGCAACCCTACCCTTCCCTCCCCCACTTCCCCTAGTAACCCTAACAAAACTACCTCAACCTTCCCTGTCCCACTTCCAACCACCTGTATACTGGCCCCAGCCAGTGCCTGCTGTCCCCCCAGATTTGCCAATCCCTGCAATGCTGCAAGCTTCCCCCTTAGACTTTCCACCTCAGCTTCGAAACGGGCAACCCACACACACCTGACACAGACATAGGTCCCCTGGAACGTCTGCTCCAGGTTCCTATACATGTGGCACAAAACTGTCCCTTCTAATACAGAACACCAGCACAGTGATGCACAAACCTTGTTTAACTGCCCTTCTTGTTTTAATGCCCCTTCTTTTTCTATGTCCTTGAGATCAAGGTCCTTTAGAGCAAGGGACTTTATACACGTTCCACTCTAGTTTGTTTCACACACAGGAAACTTCCTTTTGTTAGGTCCAAACCACAGGTCCAACCAATGTGAATCCTATTTAACTAATAGACCCCAGTCCCCACATAAATTAGTGCAAGAGCCAGGAAGAGAGGGAAAAAAACAAAACACTTCTTAACCCCTTCACAACCAGTTTGCAATTACAACAGGTGCAATACTAGAATATAGAAGCCCAGTGCACCCCTTTAACGGGAAGAAAGAAAGATTAATCTGCTTACTGCACACACAGTCCTTAACACAGCACAAACAATCCTTATTTTCAAACTTATTTTCAGACTTTCACACACACCATACAACCATCAAATGATTAAATGCCCTTCTTTTTCTATGTCCTTGAGATCAAGGTCCTTTAGAGCAAGGGACTTTATACACGTTCCACTCTAATTCAATTTACTCACAGGAAACTTCCTTTTGTTAGGTCCAAAACCCATATGATCCTGTAACAAAGTTCCCATCACCTTCCCTACCACTGATGTTAGTCTTACAGGTCTATAGTTACCTTTTTTGAATATTGGTATTACAACAGACAAAAGTGAATCTGAAAAGATAAGAAACAGTGGTCTAGATAAAACTGAACTAAGCTCTCTTAAGAGCCGAGGATGTATTCCATCTGGTCCTGGGCTTTATTGATGTTCACTTTGTCTAATTGTTTCCGCACCATATCCTCTTTCAGCCAGAGTGAATATTCCTCATCTATACCCCTCACACCATCACAGTCCCCACCATAAGGACCAAGACCCTTGGCATCCTCTATAACCATCTCAGCCCCATTATTTTATGGTCCCACATTCTCAGTCCTTATCTTTTTACTATTGGTATGTTTAAAAAACATTTTGGGGTTAAACTTCCTTTGTTCTGCTATCCGTATTTCATTTTCTATTTTAGCTAATTTAGTTGCTTTCTTGCACTCATTATTACAGCTTTTATACTCCCTGTATGCCTGTTTGGTTCCTTCCGATTCCAAAATTTTAAAAGCCTTTTTCTTTTCTTCCATTTCCCTTTTAAACTGGGCATTAAGCCAGGCAGGAGAGGACCTCCTTTTTTTACACTTGTTCCCTAAAGGTATAAATTTAGAAAAGTGGTCCACTTCTGCTCAATATCCTTATCTAGGAACAAATCCCCCCAGTCTATGAGCAGGAGCGATTCCTTCAACAACATAAAGCTTTCCTAAAGTTATAAGTTTTTGTTAACCCAGTGCACTTTTTTGCAACCTATATTAAACTACACTATATCATGATCACTATTCCCTAAGCTTACCATTACCTTCATCTCTAAAATGAGCTCAGGGTTATTAGATATCACCAGATCGAACAAGGCATCCTGTCTAGTAGGAACTTCTACCATCTGTGAAAGAAAATGCTCATTAAGGAGATTTAAGAACTTGGTACCTTTTGAGGTGCCGGCAGTTCCCTTACTCCAATCTATGTCTGGGTAATTGAAATCCCCCATAACCAGAACAAACCCTATACCAGCAGTCTTCGCCAACTGCATATTCAGATTCATTTCCACATCCTCACTGGCATTTGGTGGCTTATAACATACCCCAACATTTAATTTACCACTTTCTTGCTTCATTGCATGCATTGTTAACCAGATATTTAATGATGATAGGTATGGACCCTGTTCTTTTGATTTCTGACAGAGGTTGCCACCTCCTCCCCCTGTTCAATAAGCTTTTAGGAACTAGAGCATGTGCAGAACAGGCATTCGATGATAAGAAGGGTCAACCACTGGCTGTGATGTCAATATTTACAGCATTGATTGACTGCATGAAGGGAGGAGGCAGCTTCCTCTGTCAGAATGGGGGTAATAATTATCTGGTTAGTAAAACATTTATTAATGTTCTGAATATATTATTTTGAATAAGGGTATCTGAAAAGTGACCCTAATTTTTAGGGTGATCATGCCCTATTTTCCAAAATCCCCAAAATATTTTTAGTGCTGGCCCATTCATTCTGTGAATGGCTGTTGACAGCAGAATAATCAGGCCTGGTGTATTTCATTGTGAGAACCTCATGGAAATGCCATGAGGTAGTTTTCTGTATGGCCACCTTTCTGTATGGCCAATTTTTATTGGGCTATGTCCAACCCCAATAAAATGTTATTCAGTTACCCCAGTTACGTTTGCTTAAAAGTTTTTTTCCTAGGGGTCAGCTCCCATAAACCAACGTAGCTGGGTAAACCCAGCTAAGTGTACACAGTACTATTCATATGCTTTGTAGGGCTCAACAGATTAAAACAAGGAAGTTGCTTCCTTGAAGCTGACAGCCAATCAAATAACATTTTATAGTAACCTGCAGTTCTAGCACCAATAGACAAGCCCCCTTCCCCCCTTGCCGAGAGACTTGTAGTTTGCCCCCTGGACTAAGTGCAAGGTATCTGAGCTGAGGCTGGGAATACATGAGAAAGCTAGACCAATAGGAGAGAGGTCAGCTGGTGTCTAAATTGTATGGTACAGATAAGGGGTAGGCAAGAGTTGAGCCAAAAGATCAAATACAGGAGACAGCCAGGCAAGGTACAGAAGACGTCAAAACAGGCAGGATCAAAGAGGGCAAGATCAAAAGGACAAGCAAACTGGAGATCAATCAACCATGTGGTATTAGCAAGTACAGTAAGTATGGAATGAAAACAATATTAATACTTTAAAGGGGAACTGTGGTCCAAAAATGACTTTAGGTAAATTGCCAGGAATTGCTCTCCTGAGAATTTTTGCAATTTATTGTCATTGTTTATTTTGCATAGCTTTGAAGATATTTACATTTTTGTGTGTGATATGGCAGCAGCATCACCAGGTCCCCTGCACTTCCTGCTTCCTGCCCTGAAACCATGTCAGTCAATCTGCCCTGTGTCTCCTCTTCCCCTTTGCCGCCCCCCTGGTCCCTCCCACTCATGGGTGGGAGGGACCACTCAGATCCCACCCTACAGAAAACTTTGTGGAAACAGCCTTTTCAGGCAGAGTGAGAACTCTGCTTGAAAATGCTGTTTTCACATAGTGGGAGAGAAGGGCTGTAGATTCCCTTACCTTCACTGTCAGGACTTCACACAGCAGAGAGGAGGAGGGACTTCCTGTCTCCCACACACACTGAGGGAGTCTGAGGCTGTGCTCGCTGGCGGCACTGTGCAGGAGTGTCACATGTCACATGGCAGCCTCCCACCCATTAACTTTCTGGTCAGTCATTTCTTTATATATTGGGCTGTGGAGCACATAGAGAGCTGGTTGATGGCTTGTTTTAAAGGTAGGAAACTGGCCTTTCATTTAAACCAAACTTGTTTGGAGACCACAGTTCCCTTTTAATGAATAGGAAAAACTTTATTACATGTTTACAAACAAATTGGTTTAAATGCACTTTGCTCATCAGGAATGCCAATTCTCCATCAATGTCTTTATGGCCTCTCTGATCCTGTCAATTCTTGAGTTTTTCTCCACTTTTTGATGCCTGGCTCTTTTCTCCTTCTTTACGATTAGGAGCTTTTACTATTCTGGCAGATGGGTTCTCAGCAATTCTGATATGTCTTCTCTCCATTTGCTGAAAAGACCTTTGATTGTGGGAATTAGCCAATTGCTGTTCCTGAAACTTCACTCGGATACTCAAGGTCAACCTTGGTTCGTGAATTTTGATGAAACGTTCACTCAGCGACATCTTTGTAGTGCTCCACAGAAAAACTCTAGGGCCATGTCGTCTAAACATTGTGATGCCTGGTGAATGGCTTAGCAGTTCTTCTAGTTTACTGCACCAAATAATAGTTCCTTCGAAGGAAAATAAGTCTTCACGTCTCTGTAATCACAAAATGACTCCTGTGTAAGCAGCTCTGACAGTAATGCTGAAATCAGCAAATCCATCTCTATTTAAATGAAATATTTGATGACATCATGGTTACCATCTCTGGTTCCTCCCCCCAGTCCATCCTTCCTATATGGACTCTGCTATCCTCCTGGTGGCCAGTTTTTGAGACTTTGGGTGGGAATCCAGGAGAACCATTTGGAGCTAGGATGTAAGGTAAGGATTTTATTACACTACACAGTGGGGCCAGTAATGGGGGGATTATAGTTTTGGGGGTAGACATGCCCTTTAAACAGGAAGTGTCTAGTATAACCAATTACACTCAAAACATATTAACCCTAGTGAGGAGTCCCAAGGTCAGAGAAATTCTAAGTGTCAGATCTATAGATTACAACCCCCTATTGGGAGAAAAGTAAATTACAACACACAGGTAGAATTTATGAAAGAGAATGCATCATAGAAGGATTCACAAAAATAAATACAGATTATAGTCCTTATTCAACCCATTGGGGGCCAATGCCCCTAATTCTTTAATCTACCATGATTGGTTAATGTAAAGCATGTAAACCAAGCATTAAGAAACTGACCAATCAGGAACGGATTAGGGTTTTCTGCAAACCTATATAAAGACGTGCACTCCGCAGCGGAACTCAGATGCCATCGCAGTAGATGGCTGAAGAAAGTAGAAAGAAGCGGCTGGCAACATCGGCTCTGCTGAGGCCGGCGGTGCCAGCGGGCTCACTGGTGGCTGCGGTGAGCCTGCCTGGCATTGGCGACCTCAGTGGGGTTGGTGTCGCCAGCCTGAAGACGTCGCGACGGATCAAGACGCTGGCAACATCGGCCTTGTTGAGGTCGCTGGCGCCTCTCGGGGATCGGTGGCCTCAGCGGAGCTGGTATCGCCGGGACTGGAAGACAGAAGATGCCGCCCAAGGGCTCTTTTAAGAGCCGCTCACTGGGGGTCCCGGTTCGAGCTGCGGGACCCTCGCCAAAGGCACTTGTCAGTGCCGCAAGGGCCCTTACAAGGGCCGGGGAGGGGGGTCCTGGTTCGAGCTGCGGGACCCCTCAGCCCCAAAGGGCTCTTGTCAGAGCCGCAAGGGCACTTGTAAGTGCCGCAAAGGCCCTGATAGGGCCGGGGAGGGGGGTCCCGGTTCAAGCTGCGGGACCCCTTAAGCCCCAAAAGGCCCTTCTCAGGGCCCCCCGCCCCGCGGGGGTCGAGGGCGGTGTATGCTCCGCCGCGCCCCTTCGCAGTGGCGACCACCCGCGACCACCCCGATCTAGGGGGAAGTCTCGGCCGTTTTTGCCACCTTCAAGGTGGCGAAGTAATACGGCCGAGATTAGCTGTGCGTAACAGTTACCGCCGCTTTATAAATAGAAGCGGCGGAAACTGTTCACATAGCCGCAAAGAGTTAAAGAACCTTTATAAATATGCCCCTAAGTTTTCCAGAATTCTGTGCAGTTAGGGAATGCTAGGAGTTGTAGTTTTAAACATGTGAAAAGTTCATTAAGAAGACACTAACTGCAAAACAGAGAATGATGGGATTTGTAGTTTTCAAACATGTGAAAGGTCACAAGCTTAGGCTATTTTAGATCTAGACAGATGCCTTAGCTACAGGATATTAAAGGGCATGTCCATCCCCAAAACTATAATCTCCCCCACTACTGGCCCCATTGTGTAATGTAGTTTAATCCTTACCTTACATCCCAGTTCCATCTGGTTCTTCTGCTATCCCCCCCCCCCCAAAGTCCCCTCCGGGAGAAGTTTGGCATGCGCACTGCAGCCCTTCTCCCCCTCCCTCCCCCTCCCTCTCCCTCCTGATTTAGATTCCCTCCCCCTAGCGTAAAAATCTTTATATAGAATAGTCTCCCTGTTCCCCCATCCCCAACCGCTATAGTTTTAATATCAGAAAGTGCCCCAAACATTACTTACCTTCCCTCTTTCCTCCGCCGCACTGAACTCCCGGCAGCCGCGTCCGTGATTGGCTGCCGCTCAGCCAATCACAGACGAGACTGCCGGTCCCGACCCTCTGCTTGCATTTTCGCGCAGGGAGCAGGGAGACTATTATATTAAAATTATTTAAGAAGGGTGGACATGCCCTTTAAGAAAAAACTTACTGCAAACAGAGAATGCTGGGAATTGTGGTTTTCAAACACGTAAAAGGTCACAAGTTAGACACGCCTGCTTTATACCATTAGGTTGTATTATATCTAGACACATGCCTATGCCACAGGCAATAAATAAGATACTTTGCATGTCCCCACCCATTTCTTTAAGTGAGAAATATGTGTTTATATGTTAGATTATTAAGGCAATGCTATTATAATAACATGATTCTATGAGGTACCTTCTGTTATAAGAAGGCTCTATTTCATTTTATACTCTGTGTGGAGCTTTTAGCTCCTCTATCCACACCTCTCCCTAACATGTATATGTATCCTGTGCTCCCAAGTCCTAACCCCATAGGTTAGTTAAATCTGGAATTTGTTGTGGTAAATACTAATAAATATGAACCTTGCATGTTAATCAGGATACTGTATAGGATTTAAAGTGGCTATACATATATCCGATTTTACTTATCCAACCAAGCGCTTATGCAATATTAGTTTGATCTTGCCAGAACCACCTTTCCCATTCTTCTATGCCACCAACAGGCGGTTCTGGCAGGATTGGTCTAATGTCGCTGGAGCGCTCGGTCGGGAAAGTAAAATCGGATATATGTATGGGCTGCTTTTGATTGCCCAAAGGTGATGTTTAGCCTGGGTCAGTTCTCAGACCTGCAGGTTTATTCCACATAGACCCTCTATATTCTAGCTGGCTGGTAGTATACGTAAGGGAGGATATAAGTGTGTGTTTGTTCATTTAATATGATGCGATTATTTGGGGTTTTTTTAGGACCTTCAGACTAATTTTATTATTGCCCCCCTGGATGTTTCCTGATGGTTCCTGTGAGCACTGCAACTACACATAGCAAAACATACACACATAATTTCCACTGTGCACCAACGGGCACACTTTTGCTAGTATATATATATATATATATATATATACACACATTCCTAGGCCCCATAAAATATCATATTATCTGCACACTGGCATACATTATAAACAAAGGGGTTTTAGTATACATTACTGTGATCACGTGACCAGATCAGTAGCACTTCCGCACAATGTACAGTAATTGTAAACTAGAATGAGAAAGTTTAAATATAAACTTTGAATTTGGCTGTAAAGCCTGCATTTTGAAAGGGAATGTGTGTGTTTGTGCAGCAGATTTTAAAACTCAATAATGGCAATGAGAACATTGTTGTTTTTTTAACTTACCCTTCAAACATTTCTGTCACATGAATGAATAGGTAGGTCAGTTGTTGTGTGTACTCGTGTCTGGTTGGGGGATAAAATACTAACTTTTTTGATGATCGGTCAAAATGTATTTTTGACTATAGTTACCCTTTAAGTATGGCTGCCACAGAAATGGAAGGGTAGGTCAGTAGGTGTGTAGGAATATTACTTAGGGACTTGTTTACTGAACTAGTTCTGTTGGCAAACCACGAACAATATGTTCTTTTAGGAATCTTACCTATTGTTTCTTATTTATAATGGGTTTAGCTTTTACTGACTTAACCTTCAATTGACAACACACTTGGCAATAACAAGTAATTAAGTGAAGGGCAGTGACTGTATCATATCACATGTATGATATTCATCAATCACAAGTGTACACATGTACCTATTATCCCTTCCCTTCAATTCTGTACATCCCTAAAAGTCTGAATAAAATGACCTCTCAGAGAGATCTGAGAGGACACAGAACGATGATCTAAACCCTCAGTGTGTGTGTCATCACTTCATAGGTGTGCGTACCTGTGCCACATTGGGGGTTAAAAAAACTGACTCTTTTGATTATTGGTAGTAGTGTGTACCAGGGTCAGGTTGGGGGTTGATAAACAAAAACTTTGTTGATGATTAGTCAAAATTGTTTTGTTTTTTTACTATAGTTACCCTTTAAATATGGCTGCCATGAAAATGGAAGGGTAGGTCAGTAGGTGTGTGCACCTGGATCAGGTTGGAAGTTAAAAAAACAAACTCTTTTGATTATTAATCAAAATTTGTTTTTTTAACTTAGTTACCCTTTAAGTATTGCTGCCACAGTAATGGATAAGTAGATCAGTAGGTGTGTGTACCTAGATCAGTTTGGAAGCTAAAAAAACAAACTTTTTTGATTATTTATCAAAGTTTGTTTTTTGACTTTAGTTACCATTTAAGTATGGCTGCCACAGTAATGGATAAGTAGATCAGTAGGTGTGTCGGGTTGTGGGGTTAAATAAAACAAACTTTTTTGATGATTGGTCAAAATAGTTTTTTTGACCTTAGTTACCCTTTAAGTATGACTGCAACAGTAATGGAGGGGTAGGTCAGTAGGTGTGTGTACCTGTGCCATGTGGGGGTTAAAAAAACAAACTTTTTTGATTATTGATTAAAATTAGTTTTTTTGACTTTAGTTACCCTTTAAGGTAACTACATGGCTGCCACAGTAATGGATAAGTAGAACAGTACTTGATTATTGATCTAAATTTTTTTTTACTTTTGTTATCCTTTAAGCATGGCTGCCACAGTAATGGATAAGTAGATCAGTCGGTGTGTGTACCTTGGTCTGGTTGAGGGGGTATGTCTTTTATGTGTTTACAACCATAAAACTATATTTTATTGAGGATAAATTAAAATTAGCTTTTTTGACTTTAGTTACCCTTTAAGTAAGGCTGCCACAGGAATGGAAGGGTAGGTCATTAGGTGTGTGTGCCTATGTGAGGTTGGGGGTATGTCTTTTTTGTTTTTACAACCATAAAACTAACTTTTATTGAGGATATATCAAAATGATTGTTTTTACTTTATTTACCCTTTAAGTATGACTGCCATGGAAATGGTCAGTAGGTGTGTGTACTTGTGTGAGGTTGGGGGTATGTGTTTTTGCATGTATGACCATATAACAAACTTTTATTGATGATTGATCAAAATTAGTTTTTTGACTAAAGTTACCCGTTAAGTATGGCTTCCATGGGAATGGAAAGGTAGGTCAGTAGGTGGGTGTACCTGTGTCTGTGTGGGGGGCTGGGGGTATCACCGTTTGTGTTTATGACCATGAAACAAACTGTTTTGAAATATCCACATTTGAGGATTATTACCATTATAGTCTATGTGAAAAAATGTCCTAAAATTCACAGATAACGCCATAACGCTTCCGCGGATTCCTTAGCTAGAAGATAGCACACTTCTCCTATATGCCCCGCACGTCTGTACCAAATTTCATGTCTCTAGTTTAAAAACTGTGGGAGGAGATACAGTCCAAAAAAGCAGAAGAATAAAACGGAAGAAAAAAAGAAGAAATAGAAAGAACAGGAATTTGGCTCTTCAAGTCAAATTAATAACTGAAGATCAGGTGGTTCATCATTTAGGCTGGTAACGCCTTGTAGCCCACCAAATATAAATTTGTCATTAGTCCTACATAGTTGAATTTTATAAACAATTGTTGACTGCTGGGTAAGCAAAGAGGTAAACTTTCAACAATGCAAATTGTTTTCAATATGCTGCTTTGCTACCAACACCATCCGAGTGATCTCTGTGTACACATTTTTAATCACTTTTATTTAAATGATAAGTTTGATGTAAAAATCAAGTTTAGGTGGAAGCTGCAACATAAAAAAGCCGGTTGTAATTTTTTTCCCCTATGCCCCTCCAGGGGCTGAAATAATGTCAGCTTGCAAGTTGCTGACTTCTTGCATGTGCCTAGCTGAAGGCTTAGCACCACCCCTCCGAGATTTGTAGCTTCCTCCTGCTTTCCTCAGCCTCAAATGGTAAGGCCCATTTGTTCTGTGCACGCGCATGTCCTCGCTGCACACGCAACATGACATCAGTGCGTAAAAGGACATGTGCATGCCTGTCATCATCGCACCCACATGGAACGGAACAAACGGGCCTTACCATTTGAGGCTGAGGAAAGCAGGAGCTAAGCCTTCAGATAGGCACAATCAAGATGTCCGCAACTTGCAAGCTTCAAAGGTAGGCTCTGAAGGGTCATAGGGAAAAAAAAACAATGACAGGTTTTTTTTAGCTGCAGTTTCTACCTAAACTTAACTTGATTTTACAGCATACTTATCCTTATAAAAACACTTACCGCTTCTTCCTTATAGCAGAAAACAACTTGTTAGCAGATTCAGATTCAGGGTTAAGGCATTTTTGCACACCCGATTTCATTGTGGCACTACAATAAACATTAAAAAACATTTAAAGCTTTTTAAAATATAATTGCAATGATATGAAAGGAATACATTTAACAAAGAAAACACATTTCCTTTGAGACATCTAGTACTAGAGTAAAGCATTAGGAAAGCTCAATGAAGGTGACCTTAGTCTTCCAATGAGATTCCATATAAAGATGTGGTACAGACTAAAACCAGGGGGGGGGGGGAAATAAGATCTTTAAGCTCACTGGAAAAAAAGATCTCTTTCCCTGGGTAAGTACCTATTGTGCTTACAATCTTTTTGCAGTTTTTGTACTATGCGTGTGTGTACAGTATCTGTACACTTTTTAAAATTATTCTTAATTTAATATTCTTACCCTTTAAAAATTGCCAGAGAACCTGCATATGTAGGTAACGATAAGCTGGGAACATTTGATTCTAAAATCAGTACTTTCTATTTTGATGCTAATAAAAAGCACAGAAAATGCTCACTTTTGCATTTATGCCTTGTCCTGTTGTGAAAAAAAGGTTGCATTTAATATCAAGGAAAAAATGTGTTAAATCAAGTATCCAACATAATGCAATTGCAGTTAAAGGGGGGTTATTCTCTACCTCATGATTTTGTTGACATTGTACCACTCATCGTTATAGCATTATTTAAAATAAATACGTATAATTATTGGCATACCGGTACGTAAGTTTCACTTACACAACCTCCACTTTTTCACAGCCAAATGATATTGGATACACCTCAACTTTTTTTAGGGATTTGAAGTGAATCTTTTCAGCAACTTTTCCTCTACACATGCAGCGTTGGTTCCCATGAGATAACATCCCTAGTAAAACAACAAACCCCATACGTTTTAAGGTAGTATTCATTTTTGTAAAAAAAAAATTTAAGATCAGAACCGAAAAGAGAATTTTACCATTTTTAGTGTAAAAAATTCCATTGCCTAGTCTACAATTGCTTTTTATCATATTTTTAAGCAGCAAAGTGTATGTGAAGGAGAAGATTTGCAAACCCTTTTCTAAAAACTTTATTTAAAGGGGAACTGTGGTCTCCAAACAAGTTGAGTTTAAATGAAATGCCAGTTTTCTACCTTTAAAACGAGCCATCAACCACCTCTCTACGGCTCCACAGTCCAAGATATAATGAAATGACTGACCAGAAAGTTAATCGGTGGGAGGCTGACATGTGACATTCCTAAGGCTTCTTCTGCACAGTGCCGCGGGTGCACAGCCTCAGACTCCTCAGTGTGTGAGGGAGAATGGAAGTCCCTCCTCTCTCTGCTGTGTGAGGACTTGCAGCTGCAGAGAAGGTAAGGGAATCTACAGCCCTTCTCTCTCACTATGTGAAAACAGCCTCACTCTGCTGAAAAGGCTGTTTCCACAGAGTTTTTTTTTTGGGGGGTAGGGGGGGTGTCAGAGTGGCCCACAGCACCTGTGAGCGGTTGGGGCTTAGGCACCCGTGAGTGGACGGGGCTTAGGCACCGGCGAGTGGGCGGGTCCATGGTACCCGCGAGTGGGCGAAGCCACGGCACCGTGAGTGGGCGACAGTTTCAGAGCAGGAGCAGGAAGTGCAGGGGACCTGGTGATGTGCTGCATATCAAACAAAAAATGTAAATATCTTCAAAACTATGTAAAATAAACAATGGAAATAAATTGCAAAAACTCTCAAGAGAGCAATTCCTATCAATTTATCTAAAGTCATTTTTGGACCACAGTTCCTCTTTAACCTGAGGTTAAAAGGGTTTAAAATGCTTCACACCAGAATGCATAATATTGCTCACTTTGAAGTTCATGCAGTTGAAATAAATAAATAAAAGACACAAAGACAGCACCACAGGGGGACATAGTACCAAGATCTTGTTATACCACATGCTCTGTAGGGTGGAAGGAAATATATAATTGTGGGTTTTGTTCTGACCTCCTGCCTGAGAAACATATATGTTCACATGTGTAAAGTGTTTAAGAAAGGTACTGTAAATGTTTAAAACAGATACCAGCATTTAAGTCATACAGATAGTATATTACTCCTAAAGGTTTTATTTACTGCAGACTCTTTATCTGAGGCATTTTTTTATAACTTGATGTATGGAGATTCCTAGAATTCTTAGATTCCTAGAAATAATGTAATACATACTAGAGATGCAAATCTTTAATTAAACCCTAATAAAACAATCACATCTATATTCCTTAAAATAATCTCATTGAGCGTTTGAGTGAATTGCATAATTTGTCAGCAGTATCCTAGTTGTTAATTTCTGACACTTACCATGAACACAGGACAGGAAATAGAGCAGACCGCAGAGGATGACAATTGCTTTGCCCAAAGCCATCACAGTTTTTTTCCTGGGACTATTAAACTGAATTTCTGAAGGGAGAACATTCTGTTGTGTTATTTATACATGTGTAAACGTCACACGCCTCTTCTAAGTGATTCCAAAAGTAAATACTCAAGGGGAAATCTTAGGCCTTCCGATTCCAAAATTAAAAGCCTTTTTCTTTCTTCCATTTCCTTTTAAACTTGGCATAAGCCAGGCAGGAGAGGACCTCCTTTTTTTAACTTGTTCCTAAAGGTAAAATTTAGAAAAGTGGTCCACTTCTCTCAATATCCTTATCTAGGAACACAATCCCCCCAGTCTATGAGCAGGAGCGATCCTTCAACAACATAAAGCTTTCCTAAGTTATAAGTTTTTGTTTACCCAGTGCACTTTTTTGCAACCTATATTAAACTACACTATATCATGATCACTATTCCCTAAGCTACCATTACCTTCATCTCTATAATGAGCTCAGGGGTATTAGATATCACCAGATCGAACAAGGCACCTGTCTAGTAGGAACTTCAACCATCTGTGAAAGAAATGCTCATTAAGGAGATTTAGAAACTTGGTACCTTTTGAGGTGCCGGCAGTTCCCTTACTCCAATCTAGTTGGGGAATGAAATCCCCCATAACCAGAACCAACCCTATACCAGCAGTCTTCGCCAACTGCATATTCAGATTCATTTCCACATCCTCACTGGCATTGGTGGCTATAACATACCCCAACATTTAATTTACCACTTTCTGTCTCATTGCATGCATTGTTAACCAGATATTTAATGATGATAGGTATGGACCCTGTTCTTTTGATTTCTGACAGAGGTTGCCACCTCTCCCCCTGTTCAATAAGCTTTTAGGAACTAGACATGTGCAGAACAGGCATTCGATGATAGAAGGGTCAACCACTGGCTGTGATGTCAATATTTACAGCATTGATTGACTGCATGAAGGGAGGAGACAGCTTCCTCTGTCAGAATGGGGGTAATAATTATCTGTTAGTAAAACATTTATTAAGTTCTGAATATATTATTTTGAATAAGGGTATCTGAAAAGTGACCCTAATTTTTAGGGTGATCATGCCCTATTTTCCAAATCCCCAAATATTTTTAGTGCTGGCCCATTCATCTGTGAATGGCTGTGACAGCAGAATAATCAGGCTGGTGTATTTCATTGTGAGAACCTCAGGAAATGCCATGAGGTAGTTTTCTTTCTGTATGGCCACCTTTCTGTATGGCCATTTTTATTGGGCTATGTCCAACCCCAATAAAATGTTATTCAGTTACCCCAGTTACGTGCTTAAAAGTTTTTTCCTAGGGGTCAGCTCCATAAACCACGTAGCTGGGTAAACCCAGCTAAGTGTACACAGTACTATTCATATGCTTTTAGGGCAACAGATTTAAAACAAGGAAGTTGCTTCCTTGAAGCTGACAGCCAATCAAATAACATTTTATAGTAACCTGCAGTTCTAGCACCAATAGACAAGCCCCCTTCCCCCCTTGCCGAGAGAATCGTAGTTTGCCCCCTGGGGCTAGTGCAAGGTATCTGAGTGAGGCATGGGAATACATGAGAAAGCTAGACCAATAGTAGAGAGGTAGCTGGTGTCTAAATGTATGGTACAGATAAGGGGTAGGCAAGAGTTGAGCCAAAAGATCAAATACAGGAGACAGCCCGGCAAGGTACAGAAGACGTCAAAACAGGCAGGATCAAAGAGGGCAGATCAAAAGGACAAGCAAACTGGAGATCAATCAAACCATGTGGTATAGCAAGTACAGTAAGTATGGAATGAAACAAAATATTATACTTTAAAGGGGAACTGTGGTCCAAAAAGACTTTAGGTAAATTGCCAGGGATTGCTTCCTGAGAATTTTTGCAATTTATTGTCATGTTTTATTTTGCATAGCTTTGAAGATTTACATTTTTGTGTGTGATATGGCAGCAGCATCACCAGGTCCCTGCACTTCCTGCTTCTGCCTGAAACCATGTCAGTCAATCTGCCCTGTGTCTCCTCTTCCCCTTTGCCGCCCCCCTGGTCCCTCCCACTCATGGGTGGGAGGGACCACTCAGATCCACCCTACAGAAAACTTTGGGAAACAGCCTTTTCAGGCAGAGTGAGAACTCTGCTTGAAAATGCTGTTTTCACATAGTGGGAGAGAAGGGCTGTAGATTCCCTTACCTTCACTGTCAGACTTCCACACGCAAGAGAGAGAGGGATTCCTGTCTCCCACACACTGAGGGAGTCTGAGGCTTGGCTCGCTGGCGCACTGTGCAGGAGTGTCCAAGTCACATGGCAGCCTCCCACCCATTAACTTTCTGGTCAGTATTTCTTTATATATTGGGCTGTGGAGCACATAGAGAGCTGGTTGATGGCGTGTTTAAAGGTAGGAAACTGGCTTCATTTAAACCAAATTGTTTGGAGACACAAGCTCCCTTTTAATGAATAGGAAAAACTTTATTACATGTTTACAAACAAAATGGTTTAAATGCACTTTGCCATCAGGAATGCCAATTCTCCATCAATGTCTTTATGGCCTCTGATCCTGTCAATTCTGAGTTTTTTCCACTTTTTGATGCCTGGCTCTTTTCTCCTTCTTTACGATGTAGGAGCTTTTACTATGCTGGCAGATGGGTTCTCAGCAATTTGATATGTCTTCTCTCCATTTGCTGAAAAGACCTTTGATTGTGGGAATTAGCCAATTGCTGTTCCTGAAACTTCATTCGGATACTCAAGGTAAACCTTGGTTAGTGAATTTGATTGAAAGTTCACTCAGCGACATCTTTGTAGTGCTCCACAGAAAAACTCTAGGGCCATGTCGTCTAAACATTGTGATGCCTGGTGAATGGCTTAGCAGTTCTTTCTAGTTTACTGCGCCAAATTAATAGTCCTTCGAAGGAAAATAAGTCTTCACGTCTCTGTAATCACAAAATGACTCCTGTGTAAGCAGCTTGACAGTAATGCGAATCAGCAAATCCATCTATATTAAATGAATATTATAGACATCATGGTTACCATCTCTGGTTCCTCCCCCAGTCCATCCTTCCTATATGGACTCTGCTATCCTCCTCCTGTTTGCTAGGCAGTTTTGAGACTTTGGGTGGGAATCCAGGAGAACCATTTGGAGCTAGGATGAAGGTAAGGATTTTATTACACTACACAGTGGGGCCAGTAATGGGGGGATTATAGTTTTGGGGTAGACATGCCTTTAAACAGAAGTGTCTAGTATAACCAATTACACTCAAAACATATTAACCTAGTGAGGAGTCCCAAGGTCAGAGAAATTCTAAGTGTCAGATCTATAGATTACACCCCCTATTGGGAGAAAAGTAAATTACAACACACAGGTAGAATTTATGAAAGAGAATGCATCATAGAAGGATTCACAAAAATAATACAGATTATAGTCTTATTCCAACATTGGGGGCCAATGCCCCTAATTCTTTAATCTACCATGATTGGTTAATGTAAAGCATGTAAACCAAGCATTAAGAAACTGACCAATCAGGAACGGATTAGGGTTTTCTGCAAACCTATATAAAGACGTGCACTCCGCAGCGGAACTCAGATGCCATCGCAGGAGATGGCTGAAGAAAGTAGAAAGAAGCAGCTGGCAACATCGGCTCTGCTGAGGCGGCGGTGTGCCAGCGGGCTCACTGGTGGCTGCGGTGAGCCTGCTGGCATTGGCGACCTCAGTGGGGTTGGTGTCGCCAGCTGAAGACGTCGCGAAGGATCAAGACGCTGGCAACATCGGCCTTGTTGAGGTCGCTGGCGCCTCTCGGGGATCGGTGGCCTCAGCGGAGCTGGTATCGCGGACTGGAAGACAGAAGATGCCGCCCAAGGGCTCTTTTAAGAGCCGCTCATGGGGGTGGTTCGAGCTGCGGGACCCTCGCCAAAGGCACTTGTCCAGTGCCGAAGGGCCCTTACAAGGGCCGGGGAGGGGGGTCCTGGTTCGAGCTGCGGGACCCCTTCAGCCCCAAAGGGCTCTTGTCAGAGCCGCAAGGGCACTTGTAAGTGCCGCAAAGGCCCTGATAGGGCCGGGGAGGGGGGTCCGGTTCAAGTGCGGGACCTTAAGCCCCAAAAGGCCCTTACGGCCCCCCCCCGGGGGTCGAGGGCGGTGTATGCTCCGCCGCGCCCCTTCGCAGTGGCGACCACCCGCGACCACCCCGATCTAGGGGGAAGTCTCGGCCGTTTTTGCCACCTTCAAGGTGGCGAAGTAATACGGCCGAGATTAGCTGTGCGTAACAGTTACCGCCGCTTTATAAATAGAAGCGGCGGAAACTGTTCACATAGCCGCAAAGAGTTAAAGAACCTTTATAAATATGCCCCTAAGTTTTCCAGAATTCTGTGCAGTTAGGGAATGCTAGGAGTTGTAGTTTTAAAATGTGAAAAGTTCATTAAGAAGACACTAACTGCAAACAGAGAATGATGGGATTTGTAGTTTTCAAACATGTGAAAGGTCACAAGCTTAGGCTATTTTAGATCTAGACAGATGCCTTAGCTACAGGATATTAAAGGGCATGTCATCCCCAAAACTATAATCTCCCCCACTACTGGCCCATGTGTAATGTAGTTTAATCCTACCTACATCCAGTTCCATCTGGTTCTTCTGCTATCCCCCCCCCCCCAAAGTCCCCTCCGGGAGAATTGGCATGCGCACTGCAGCCCTTCTCCCCTCCCTCCCCTCCCTCTCCTCCTGATTTAGATTCCCTCCCCCTAGCGTAAAAATCTTTATATAGAATAGTCTCCCTGTTCCCCCATCCCCAACCGCTATAGTTTTAATATCAGAAAGTGCCCCAAACATTACTTACCTTCCCTCTTTCCTCCGCCGCACTGAACTCCCGGCAGCCGCGTCCGTGATTGGCTGCCGCTCAGCCAATCACAGAAGAGACTGCCGGTCCCGACCCTCTGCTTGCATTTTGCGAGCAGGGAGCAGGGAGACTATTATATAAATTATTTAAGAAGGGTGGACATGCCCTTTAAGAAAAAACTTACGCAAACAGAGAATGCTGGGAATTGTGGTTTTCAAACACGTAAAAGGTCACAAGTTAGACACGCCTGCTTATACCCTAGGTTGTATATATCTAGACACATGCCTATGCCACAGGCAATAAATAAGATACTTTGCATGTCCCCACCCATTTCTTTAAGTGAGAAATATGTGTTTATATGTTAGATTATTAAGGCAATGCTATTATAATAACATGATTCTATGAGGTACCTTCGTTATAAGAAGGCTCTATTCATTTTATACTCTGTGTGGAGCTTTTAGCTCCTCTATCACACCTCTCCCTAACATGATATGTATCCTGTGCTCCCAAGTCCTAACCCCATAGGTTAGTTAAATCTGGAATTTGTTGTGGTAAATACTAAATAAATGAACCTTGCATGTTAATCGGATACTGTATAGGATTTAAAGTGGCTATACATATATCCGATTTTACTTATCCAACCAAGCGCTTATGCAATATTATTTGATCTTGCCAGAACCACCTTTCCCATTCTTCTATGCCACCAACAGGCGGTTCTGGCAGGATTGGTCTAATGTCGCTGGAGCGCTCGGTCGGGAAAGTAAAATCGGATATATGTATGGGCTGCTTTGATTGCCCAAAGGTGATGTTAGCCTGGGTCAGTTCTCAGACCTGCAGGTTTATTCCACATAGACCCTCTATATTCTAGCTGGCTGGTAGTATACGTAAGGGAGGATATAAGGGTGTGTTTGTTCTTAATATGATGCGATTATTTGGGGTTTTTTTAGGACCTTCAGACTAATTTATATTGCCCCCCTGGATGTTTCCTGATGGTTCCTGTGAGCACTGCACACACATAGCAAAACATACACACATAATTTCCACTGTGCACCAACGGGCACACTTTTGCTAGTATAATATATATATATATATATATATACACACATTCCTAGGCCCCATAAAATTCATATTATTGCACACTGGCATACATTATAACAAAAGGGGTTTTAATACATTACTGTGATCACATGACCAGATCAGTAGCACTTCCGCACAATGTACAGTAATTGTAAACTAGAATGAGAAAGTTTAAATATAAACTTTGAATTTGGCTGTAAAGCTGCATTTGAAAGGGAATGTGGTGTGTTTGGCAGCAGATTTAAAACTCAATAATGGCATGAGAACATTGTTGTTTTTTTAACTTACCCTTCAAACATTTCTGTCACATGAATGAATAGGTAGTCAGTTGTTGTGTGTACTCGTGTCTGGTTGGGGGGATAAAATACTAACTTTTTTGATGATCGGTCAAAATGTATTTTTGACTATAGTTACCCTTTAAGTTGGCTGCCACGAAATGGAAGGGTAGGTCGTAGGTGTGTAGGAATATTACTTAGGGACTTGTTTACTGAACTAGTTCTGTTGGCAAACCACGAACAATATGTTCTTTAGGAACTTACCTATTGTTTCATTTATAATGGGTTTAGCTTTTACTGACTTAACCTTCAATTGACAACACACTTGGCAATAACAAGTAATTAAGTGAAGGGCAGTGACTGTATCATATCACATGATGATATTCATCAATCAAAAGTGTACACATGTACCTATTATCCCTTCCCTTCAATTCTGTACATCCCTAAAAGTCTGAATAAAATGACCTCTAGAGAGATCTGAGAGGACACAGAACGATGATCTAAACCCTCAGGTGTGTGTGTCATCACTTCATAGGGGTGCGTACCTGTGCCACATTGGGGGTTAAAAAAACTGACTCTTTTGATTATTGGTAGTAGTGTGTACCAGGGTCAGGTTTGGGGTTGATAAACAAAAACTTTGTTGATGATTAGTCAAAATTGTTTTGTTTTTTTACTATAGTTACCCTTTAAATATGGCTGCCATGAAAATGGAAGGGTAGGTCAGTAGGTGTGTGCACCTGGATCAGGTTGGAAGTTAAAAAAACAAACTCTTTTGATTATTAATCAAAATTTGTTTTTTTAACTTAGTTACCCTTTAAGTATTGCTGCCACAGTAATGGATAAGTAGTCAGTAGGTGTGGTGTACCTAGATCAGTTTGGAAGCTAAAAAAACAAACTTTTTTGTTATTATCAAAGTTTGTTTTTTGACTTTAGTTACCATTTAAGTATGGCTGCCACAGTAATGGATAAGTAGATCAGTAGGTGTGTGTCGGGTGTGGGGTTAAATAAAACAAACTTTTTTGAGATTGGTCAAAAAAGTTTTTTTGACCTTAGTTACCTTTAAGTATGACTGCAACAGTAATGGAGGGGTAGGTCAGTAGGTGTGTGTACCTGTGCCATGTGGGGGTTAAAAAAACAAACTTTTTTGATTATTGATTAAAATTAGTTTTTTTGACTTTAGTTACCCTTTAAGGTAACTACATGGCTGCCACAGTAATGGATAAGTAGAACAGTACTTGATTATTGATCTAAATTTTTTTTACTTTTGTATCTTTAAGCATGGCTGCCACAGTAATGGATAAGTAGATCAGTCGGTGTGTGTACCTTGGTCTGGTTGAGGGGGTATGTCTTTTAGTGTTACAACCATAAAACTATATTTTATTGAGGATAAATTAAAATTAGCTTTTTTGACTTTAGTTACCCTTAAGTAAGGCTGCCACAGGAATGGAAGGGTAGGTCATAGGTGTGTGTGCCTATGTGAGGTTGGGGTATGTCTTTTTTGTTTTTACAACCATAAACTAACTTTTATTGAGGATATATCAAAATGATTGTTTTACTTTATTTACCCTTTAAGTATGACTGCCATGGAAATGGTCAGTAGGTGTGTGTACTTGTGTGGAGTTGGGGGTATGTGTTTTTGCATGTATGACCATATAACAAACTTTTATTGATGATTGATCAAAATTAGTTTTTTGACTAAAGTTACGTTAAGTATGGCTTCCATGGGAATGGAAAGGTAGGTCAGTAGGTGGGTGTACCTGTGTCTGTGTGGGGGGCTGGGGGTATCACCGTTGTGTTTATGACCATGAAACAAACTGTTTTGAAATATCCACATTTGAGGATTATTACCATATAGTCTATGTGAAAAAATGTCCTAAAATTCACAGATAACGCCATAACGCTTCCGCGGATTCCTTAGTAGAAGATAGCACACTTCTCCTATATGCCCCGCACGTCTGTACCAAATTTCATGTCTCTAGTTAAAAACTGTGGGAGGAGATACAGTCCAAAAAAGCAGAAGAATAAAAACGGAAGAAAAAAAAGAAGAAATAGAAAGAACAGGAATTTGGCTCTTCAAGTCAAATTAATAACTGAAGATCAGGTGGTTCATCATTTAGGCTGGTAACGCCTTGTAGCCCACCAAAATAATTGTCATTAGTCCTACATAGTTGAATTTATAAACAATTGTGTGCTGGGTAAGCAAAGAGGTAAACTTTCAACAATGCAAATTGTTTTCAATATGCTGCTTTGCTACCAACACCATCCGAGTGATCTCTGTGTACACATTTTTAATCACTTTATTTAAATGATAAGTTTGATGTAAAAATCAAGTTTAGGTGGAAGCTGCAACATAAAAAAGCCGGTTGTAATTTTTTTCCCTATGCCCCTCCAGGGGCTGAAATAATGTCAGCTTGCAAGTTGCTGACTTCTTGCATGTGCCTAGCTGAAGGCTTAGCACCACCCCTCCGAGATTTGTAGCTTCCTCCTGCTTTCCTCAGCTCAAATGGTAAGGCCCATTTGTTCTGTGCACGCGCATGTCCTCGCTGCACACGCAACATGACATCAGTGCGTAAAAGGACATGTGCATGCCTGTCATCATCGCACCCACATGGAAAGGAACAAACGGGCCTTACCATTGAGGCTGAGGAAAGCAGGAGCTAAGCCTTCAGATAGGCACAATCAAGATGTCCGCAACTTGACGCTTCAAAGGTAGGCTCTGAAGGGTCATAGGGAAAAAAACAATGACAGGTTTTTTTTAGCTGCAGTTTCTACCTAAACTTAACTTGATTTTACAGCATACTTACCTTTATAAAACACTTACCGCTCTCCTTATAGCAGAAAACAACTTGTTAGCAGATTCAGATTCAGGGTTAAGGCATTTTTGCACACCCGTTTCATTGTGGCACACAATAAACATTAAAAAACATTAAAGCTTTTTAAAATATAATTGCAATAGATGAAAGGAATACATTTAACAAAGAAAACACATTTCCTTTGAGACATCTAGTCTAGAGTAAAGCATTAGGAAAGTCAATGAAGGTGACCTTAGTCTTCCAATGAGATTCCTATTAAAGATGTGGTACAGACTAAAACCAGGGGGGGGGGGGAAATAAGATCTTTAAGCTCACTGGAAAAAAAGATCTCTTTCCCTGGGTAAGTACCTATTGTGCTTACAATCTTTTGCAGTTTTTGTACTATGCGTGTGTGTACAGTATCTGTACACTTTTTAAATTATTCTTAATTTAATATTCTTACCTTTAAAATGCCAGAGAACCTGCATATGGAGGTACGATAAGCTGGGAACATTTGATTAAAATCAGTACTTTCTATTTTGATGCTAATAAAAAGCACAGAAAATGCTCACT
The DNA here is from genome assembly GCA_019447015.1 of Hymenochirus boettgeri. Lineage (NCBI taxonomy): Eukaryota > Metazoa > Chordata > Amphibia > Anura > Pipidae > Hymenochirus > Hymenochirus boettgeri. The sequence continues at coordinate 152,604,350 of CM033469.1, forward strand.
TTTGCATTTATGCCTTTCCGTTGTGAAAAAAGGTTGCATTTAATATCAAGGAAAAAAGTGTTTAAATCAAGTATCCAACATAATGCAATGCAGTTAAAGGGGGGTTATCTCTACCTCATGATTTTGTTGACATTGTACCATCATCGTTATAGCATTATTTAAAATAAATACGTATAATTATTGGCATACGGTACGTAAGTTTCACTTACACAACCTCCACTTTCACAGCCAAATGATATTGGATACACCTCAACTTTTTTTAGGGATTTGAAGTGAATCTTTTCAGCAACTTTTCTCTACACATGCAGCGTTGGTTATGAGATAACATCCCTAGTAAAACAAAAAACCCCATACGTTTTAAGGTAGTATTCATTTTTGTAAAAAAAAAATTTAAGATCAGAACCGAAAAGAGAATTACCATTTTTATGGTAAAAAATTCCATTGCCTAGTCTACAATTGCTTTTATCATATTTTAAGCAGCAAGTGTATGTGAAGGAGAAGATTGCAAAACTTTTCTAAAAACTTTATTTAAAGGGGAACCGTGGTCTCCAAACAAGTTGAGTTTAAATGAAATGCCAGTTTCCTACCTTTAAAACGAGCCATCAACCACCTCTCTACGTGCTCCACAGTCCAAGATATAATGAAAATGACTGCAGAAAGTTAATCGGTGGGAGGCTGACAGTGGACATTCCTAAGGCTCTTCTGCACAGTGCCGCTGGTGAGCACAGCCTCAGACTCCCTCAGTGTGTGAGGGAGACGGAAGTCCCTCCTCCTCTCTGCTGTGTGAAGGACTTGCAGCTGCAGAGAAGGTAAGGGAATCTACAGCCCTTTCTCTCACTATGTGAAAACAGCCTCACTCTGCTGAAAAGGCTGGTTCCACAGAGTTTTTTTTTTGGGGGGTAGGGGGGGTGTCAGAGTGGCCCACAGCACCTGTGAGCGGTTGGGGCTTAGGCACCCGTGAGTGGACGGGGCTTAGGCACCGGCGAGTGGGCGGGTCCATGGTACCTGCGAGTGGGCGAAGCCACGGCACCCGTGAGTGGGCGACAGGTTTCAGAGCAGGAAGCAGGAAGTGCAGGGGACCTGGTGATGCTGCTGCCATATCACACACAAAAATGTAAATATCTTCAAAACTATGTAAAATAAACAATGGAAATAAATTGCAAAAACCTCAAGAGAGCATTCATATATTTATCTAAAGTCATTTTTGGACCACAGTTCCTCTTTAACCTGAGGTTAAAAGGGTTTAAAATGCTTCACACCAGAATGCATAATATGTTCACTTTGAAGTTCGCAGTTGAAATAAATAAATAAAAGACACAAAGACAGCACCACAGGGGACATAGTACCAAGATCTGTGATACCACATGCTTGTAGGGTGGAAGGAAATATATAATTGTGGGTTTTGTTCTGACCTCCTGCCTGAGAAACATATATGTTCACATGTGTAAAGTGTTTAAGAAAGGTATGTAAATGTTTAAAACAGATACCAGCATTTAAGTCATACAGATAGTTATTACTCATAAGGGTTTATTTACTGCAGACTCTTTATCTGAGGCATTTTTTTATAACTTGATGTATGGAGATCCTAGAATTCTTTGATCCTAGAAATAATGTAATACATACTAGAGATGCAAATCTTTAATTAAACCCTAATAAAACAATCACATCTATATTCCTAAAATAATCTCATTGAGCGTTGAGTGAATTGCATAATTTGTCAGCAGTATCTAGTTGTTAATTTTGACACTTACCATGAACACAGGACAGAAAAGCAGGATGACAATTGCTTTGCCCAAAGCCATCACAGTTTTTTTCCTGGGACTATTAAAACTGATTCTGAAGGGAGAACATTCTGTGTGTGTATTTATACATGGGTAAACGTCACAAAGCTCTTCTAAGTGATTCCAAAAGTAAATACTCAAGGGGAAATTTAGGGAAATTTTCACACAAAGATAGTTCTTGTTTTCTTGAAAATCCAGATATTATAGGAAATTGGTTATAAAAAAAATGACATACCGTGAATTACATACGTGAAATACATTAGAGGTTTCAGCAGGATTTAGTTGCATTTTTCGTATTCCTGCACAGGTTTGGTCTGGATTTGGGGCAAATGGTCTGAAGTAATAATTGGTGCAGCTTAGAAACTGATGTTTTCACAGACTCTTGGCATCCAGGACCAGAATGTATTGGGGAAAGGATTGCCCATGGCTTGTTTCAACCAACCGCTGTTTTAACCAGTTTATTTTAGCATTTGTAACCAGATATTTAAAGGACAACTCCACCCTCATAAGAACATATTTTAGAAAGAATGGCCTCTTTAAAATATGTTGATATATCATAGTTTGTCCTATGAATTCATTACTGTATTCCTGCTATGCTACTGGAGGCCTCATGGAAACTGAGCAATTTAGTGACCTGTACTGAGCCTGTACTGAGCCTAGGCATGCTCAGAAGAGGCAGATAGGGGATTAAACTTCAGTCATTGGCTGTGATGTCAACTGTCAAATCCATAAAGACAGTACTAACCGGAAGAACCAGGAGCAGAAACAGGGGAAACAGGACATTGTGAGGATTTCAGATAGACTTATATATTTCAGTTTCAAACTATTACAGTTTAGGGTTTGGGGGGTGATTTACCTGTATGTTAGTTTTTATTGGGGCTGGAATTGCCCTTTAACATAAGATATATTCTATTCTGGCCTCCTGAGCATGTGCAGAGGCAGCAGGAGGCAGCAAGGGCTGGACTTGCCCTAACACATAAAATATTTCTATTCTGGCCTTCTGAGCATGGTGCAGAGGATGCAGCAGGGGAAACAGCAGTCAATAATTGGTTGTGTGTGTCAGCAGTCATGGCCTTCATTGACTGCATGGAGGGAGAAGACAGCTTACTCTGCCAGAATGGGGAACAATATAATCCTTAAATATCTGTGTGATGAAAGTGTGTAGTGACTTGAATGGGCCTATATGGGTAAAATATTGGTATTAGTTCCTTTAAAGAACCCATAAAAATGACATTCACTCTGAAAATAGTCCCCAGTGTTAGTTAGAGTTAGTGAGAGGTAAGACACTGATACTGCTTTTAGAACATGTTGTTCTGAGGTTCTGAGGTCTAGTTGCTTTATGGACAGCCATACATATAAAATAAATAATTCATTGTTTTGGAAATCTGATACAGGAACCAATATTCTATTATGAATGGGAAGGTAGGCGCCATCAAAAAGATAACCAATGTGAAGGCCTTATTCCATTGTCAGTACAATGTACATCTACATTGTCGTTAATCTGGACATTCCTGGACACTCCCATCTCATTGATAGCTAAGGAAGGGGATTAAAAATTATTGGTTGTTATACTGATGGTGACATACTAAATGTGTATGGATCCTATGTTTCCTTCTCGCCCCGAGACAGGACTTCTAGTGAGTAGTTAGGGTCTGTAAATCTTTTTATCCTTTTTATTTTAATAACTGTTGTACCTATATTGTATGTCATTTTATTAAAACCATTTTCTATTATTTTGTATTATATGCAATGTCCACCTTTTGGAATTTTAAATCTAAAAAGTTTTGTCTTTGATGATATAATAACTCGTGTAAATGTTAATTAACTGTGGAATGCTGTGAATGTGGCTGAAGTTGAGTAAACCTTCAGTTGCTTGAGTAAATTATGTATTGTTAACCATTTAGCTGCCAGGGGTGTGCATAGCCGTGAGTGTCAAAAGTGATTGTTGGTGTCCCACGGCCTTAACTTGGGATGGTGGAGGCGAATATGATTGATTGGTCAGATCACTTGCCGGCGATCGTGAAATCTGGTAATACAGGTAAAAGTGCAAAATATATCAGTTGGGGTTTTGGTAATTGACAATTGACCAATTTTTGGGTTAGGGTGAACACGTTCTTTAATAAGTAGTGCAAGCTGATGGTTGGAGTGATCAGGTCCTAGGAGGAACCTGGACAAGCATGTGACAGAGTGCTGTTAGGTCCATGGGGTTTGACCAAGGGAGAGCCAGCAAAAGTCAGACATCAAAGAGTTACTAAGGTTACAGCAGAGATAAACCAAGGTGATGGTTTGGCAAGCAGTGCAGTGTAACATTTTCTTCTTAAAATTATGAATAGCAAGATTGTTTGGACTTTATTTTGGCTAAATAAATATTTTTTTCATTTTTGTTTAACCCCAAAAGAATTGTGGTGTTTTCTACAGTATATCCTTTGTGCCTGACCCTGCAATCTACTAAGCTGATCCCTACAGATACCTATAAAGATGGTAGCCTAGTGTGACTGACTGCTCCCCCACTCATCCCCCTTGTAGGTGGGGTGCACCCATGTCTGCCTTGGGAAGAGAGCTGTCACACCAGGAGTGGGCACACCTGACTGTCCATGTTTTGAAATGAAACAGTTGGTATTATATTGCAAGCACAATATTGTATAATATTATGGTTTTCCTGGTAATCGATAATAAATATTATGTTTTATATTATGTTGTTTTTTTAAAAATAGTGTATAGTATAGGAGACAATTAATTGTTTTGGTCCACTTATGGCATTTGTCTAGTATCCTATTTGTTGTGTCTTTTTCAAGTGAGTGAATTTAAATGTGACTTTGTGGGCATCTGAAGTTAATGTCCAGGGGTCTGGACGTAAGACTTTCATGCATGACGTAATAATTACATTGGGAGTTTGCACGAGAATAACAGGCCTTTACGCAGCCTTTTATGTGCTACCTTTTTACTAAATACATGATTTATTTAAAGGACACTGAAAACAGTTCCTATTAGTAGTATCCTCCTAGGATCTGGGAGGATCAATTCTCTGCCAAAAGTAAATTAATTATTACTAATCAATGTGGATATATCCTAATAGGGGTGTTAGTATATAAAAATAGTAAAGGCTCCAGAGACATCTTAATCGGTTTTTGGGGATATACAAGTAGGAAATCGAGGAAAAGTCGAAAAAAGGTAATCACATGAATCTACTCCAGATAAAGACTAGGGGCATATTTATAAAGGATTGTCTTTTTCGCCAAATAATTAGCGCAGACATCGCAGCGAAAATAGCGCCATTTGGGGCTTCGTTTCGCCTTATTTATTAAAAGCGAAAAAAAACACACATCGCACCACTTCGCATCTGAAAAAGGGAACGGGTGCGATAAAGAGCGAAAAGTATCGCAGCGAAAACTTAACGCATCTAAGAAGACTGTATTGCGAAAACCATTCGAAACCAGAAAAGCCCACTAGAAATGATGTCAAGTTCAAAATGGCCACCTCACATTTACCAAGAAGTCAGCCATGTCTTATTTAGTCAATCTTTTAGAATTCTCAATGGAATAAATTCTCTTGCACTGCACATTCGCCTTCTAATGTGCGATCGCCTTTCTAATAAGCGCGTCGCTTTTCCAAGGCTATTACATTCTAATGCGCGGTGCCTTTCTAATGCGCGTGCGCCTTTCTAATGCGCGGGTCGCTTTTCCAAGGCATATACATTCTAATGCGCGATCGCCTTCTAATGTTGCTTTTCCAAGGCATATTACATTCAATGTGCGTTCGCTTTTCGAAGCCATATTCCCCATATAATGTACGATTGCCTTTCTAATGTGCGATGGCTTTTAACGGTGGGTCCCAGCAACCTCAGCAGGCACGGGACAATGACCCAATCCTTTCTGTCCTGTATTTTTGTGCAATGCCTCATTCCAGCCTGTGACCTTACATCTTCTGTCAGGAGTCAGCCTTCTTTTTCCAGAGCCTTCCAAAGGTGATGAATGCAATTTTACCCTGGTCTATGGCATACACCTCACCTTTCTGTCTATCATGAGTCAGAGTGAAAAAACATCCAAAGTGGTTTTTTATCTTAAGGGGTTTTTCAGAATGCCTATGAGCCATTGATTGTACGCATATTGCGCTCGCACCAACCTAAACACAACTGAGTGTTTGATACTATTGAGCATTTGGTCAGGACAAATGAGTGTCTGTTGCCACAACAGTGGCTGTTGTTTTCGGACCCATCATGCAGGCCTATAGGGAACCGCACAATCATACCTGATTGGCAATTCAGAAAAATGGGAGAATTATCTTGTTTGGCCTGCACACATGTTAATCTATTTTTGTGCCACGTAATGATGCACAATCATTCGTTTTAAACAAATTCTAATACGTACCCAGCCTTAACTAGAATAATATGGCAGTTATGTGGATAGGTGTCCCTGCCTATGCAAGGATGGAACATTGTTTTGCAGAATTCCTTGTGTGTGTTTGAAGTAGAATATATATATCTTACATTTGGGGAGACTAATTAAGCCAATCTGGACATATAATAGGCAGACATTACATCAAACATCTTATGTATGGAATATTTTCCTACTGTACGGTCACCTTAATATCTACAAAGATAGAACTGGAATAGTTAGGGAAGAAGAAACAGACAACTTTACAGTTGATTTTAAATATCAACTATATATTTAACTAGAAATTTGTAAAATTTTGTAAAATTTTTTTTTAGGTAAAAACACAAATAAAAGAAATAAACTCTGCTCCTAAAAAGCCACTTGGCGCTCAGCCGGAGCAGCCTTTCTTAATTTGGTGGACATCCGCCCTCACATGCCATTCCAATCCTGCTCTAGGGGTGGTGGGGATGCTGCTACGGATACTGGGGATAGGGTGGGTGGTGGAAGGCTCTCTGGAGCCGATGGTCCGGCTCCTCTCCTCCTCCTCTGGTCGTTCCATGTCACCTTGAAATTAGAACAAAGTTCAAGAAGTTGGCAACTATAATGCATGTTAAGGGGTTAGACCACACTAGCTTGCACTAGATTGTCCCTGTGATTTGGCTAAAATGGAAATGTCGGGAACACGCAAATTAATGCTATTTATGGCTAGGCGTTTTGCGTTCGCAAATGCGATGCGATTTGTTTATAATGGAAATTGCCTTCTGTTATCATGCGACGAATGCAAATTATTTTCCATGCGTCATTGCTGATTGTGCATCCTGTTCCATTTTAGTATGCATGCTTCCCCATTTTTGCGTCATTCTTGTGCGATTTCCGTTTTGCCGTGCGTTTTGCGCGTGCGATTTGGCTGTTTTTCTGTATGGCAACGCATGTGTTACCAAAACGGAAATGGATGCGCATCGCATGCACCTGGGAAATTGGTGGATATTTGCGTTCCTGCATTTCCATTCAACCAAATCGCATGCGCTTTTGCCAACGCAAAATGCATGCACAATGCTTAAAAAACGCGTAAGTGTGGCCTAGTCCTAAGGATTGCGTGTCCATTTGCATTTTTGTATACATCATTCCCTATTTTTGTGGCGTTAATGCATGTGTTTCCATAATGGAAAATGGGAAAAAGCATGAGAAAACGCAAAACGAACAAAATCGTGTGCGAACATGATCACAATTGTGTGCTTGATTTGGTGTGTTATAGTGTGCCTTGGCTTAAGGCACGTGATATGTGCACAACTTTGCATTATACATCTGTCTTTTAAACACTGGAGGATTATATCTGCAATGAAACATTTTATACAGTTATCAGTTTCTATCTCAAACTTACAAAAATAAAGTAGGAATATATTATTTCGGATAATAATATCTGCATTATAAAATACCTGTATGCATCCTGTCCTTATGCCCTGCACACAATGTAGGCCTCCTTCTCTTTAGGTCACTCCGTTTCTTTGCAGGTCCTGGAGTGACATTTGGAGCCCATACTTCCTCCCAATCTTCCTCTGAGGCTCTCCATAATCAGGCGCTTTTGTGCGCTTTTTGTCTGTGGTCCCCACAGGCAGGGTGTCATACTTCTTTTTGGTGAGCTGTTTCACCATAAGCTAAGTTAAGTATGGCCTAGTCATCTTGAATACAGCGAAAACGCCCCGCCCCTTGCTTTGGCGCCAAAACGTCCGCGCTCTTAAACGCGAAAATACATACTCGTATTTCGCTATTCGCTTTCGGGAGTCGCGTTCGCTATTTCGCTTTTCGCTATTTTCTATCTTCGCTATTCGCTTTTTAAAAAAAAGTGCAATTATGGAGGTCTACATAGGAACATTTCCATGAAATCTAACCTGGACATTTGGTTAAGGACCCTCCCATCACATTGGAGCAACAGAAAGACGATGAGATGCCTGGATTGTGTCCGACAAAACGTGACCCTCATACGATGTTCTTGGTTAGTGTAGTCTTTGCACACATATTCTTTGGTCACAAACCCTATTTTACATTTCCTGTGTTGACTTGTCATGTTTGATTTCACAACAAGAGCCTAACCTATTAATGTTTGTTCTCGCCAATGCAGATGTGATATTCTTGATGTACTCTGCTGACGTCCTCTCTTATAACATATCAGCTCCCACTGTCTATCGACCGATAATTCCTGCCCCTTTCTGGCACCCGTGTATACTCTGTCTTGCCCCGAAAAGACCATATCCCAGATTGGTCCGCGTGTCCTAAACTCCTCTCAGATCCTGTATAATTTCTGAACTTTCTGAATCCTTACCACATTTCCGCTACTTTTGCTCCCCTGCTCCATAGGCGAGATTGCACAGAAGATGGACGCCAGAACCACGCGATGAGAGTAGGTGTGCCAAGGGAGCACCAGTACATTACTTTGGTGTAATGATTTGGGCTGAGTATCCTTTTCTAAGATTTTAGGTGACTGCCACCCACTTTCCAAAGGCTATGGTGGGGAGCTTTCTGGTATGGACCTGGTTTGCTGCCGTAAGCCTCGGCCTTTTGAGGAGAGGACTGGCATGAAGTCCAATCCGCAACATCCGATCTGACGTCGCTCCATGTCTACCGGCATCAGTTCTTCCGGTATTCTGGCTGCGACCACGACCACCAGTTCCCCTTCCTAAAAACCTCAATGCTGAGGCAGTTTTTTGAAAAGTGTATTGGGAATGTACGCTGGGGCGTGCGCCTGAAACGCGATCCACGCCTTCCTGCTTTTTGAACGCAAGTGACATACGTATGTCCTGGTCTACGTTTCTTCGCTTACTTGATCAACATACCGCTACTAATTCAGCTTCACAATCGGCTGTCCCGGCTCGTTTATTACCAATCGCTACTGCCAGTGCCGCCCTCCACTTGCCGCCCAATGACGCAAAATTCTTATATATTCGTCAGCCCGCGCTGCCCCTGTGCGCGTAAATTCATGCTGTTCCACTGCCGCTGATGGTAACTCGCGAATTGCCACCATGACGGTCGGAAACTCGATCGTTGATTGCCGCCACATGGCTACGACCACTTTTTATCCATTTGCGGGAAGGGCCTGTTCGCCCGCGAAAGAACCCATAGCGTCAACCCCTCTCTTTCCCCGAGAGCCGCGTTTTCAAAGACCTGCCACACCCCTGCACTCCCCAGTTGCCGTATTTCGGCCTTTGACATGCCCCGAGCCACTCGACCTGCCCCGTGCCGACCCAACCCGAGAACAGACGTTCCCACAACCGCCCAAACCTGCCACTCGCAGAGGTGGTATTGGGAATGAAAAACGCGAAAATTTGCACCAATACGCATGCAGCGAGCGTTGAAAAACGCGAAAATTACAAAGACGCATGTGCACGTATTGCGCGCGATTAAAAAAACGGAAAATTGCAAATGCTGTGCGCGAATTTAAAAACGCGAATACGTATGTGTAGCGCGCCAAAATAAGCGCACTTTTATCCATATGACGCGCGATTAGCGCGTTTTTCGCCCGCGAAATTGACCAAAATTTGAGCGCCAAACACGCCCTATTTCCAAGACCTTAAAAAGAGTCACACCTTCACATACACCATGATGGCGTAGGTTCTTTTTAAAATGGAAAAGTAACAGCGAGGGGAAAAGGAGGAAAGAGAACACAAAGCAAACACACTGCAGGTGAGTACCTTGGGAAGTTGTTAGTTTTAAACCCAAACAGTGGCTATCATTCCTACATGCTAGAGATGATCTTTGTTAGCTTCTTTTGGAACCATTTACAACTATTGTGAATTAAACCTAAAAATCAATTTTGTAAGCTGCCCTTTGGCCAGAAGTTCTTTTATTAGAAAATAAGTTTGGACAAATGTTTCCTGACATCCCCTCATGTATGTAGGTAATGGCATGATTTGAAAACACACAGGAGTTAACTCTCAACTTAGTTGTGTTGTTTGGCTGACCTTAACCCTGGTGTTGTGGGGTGTGCAGTTGGAGGATTGTCCCTAACTAATGTAATTACACTTATGCAACGTACTCTGGAAAGTTCACATATCTGGATAATAAGTGATCCCTGTTATTTTGGAGTTCTTTCAGGTCAGGAACTTGTTTGGGTGTACTGCACAAATAGTGAAGAATAAAGTCAATGTGACCCAAAAAAAATAAACATACTTGGGCACAAAACCACCAATCCTCCTTACTTACAGGGAGATATCAAACTTCTACTGTGATAGGGAAACATGAGAGAACCATCAAGGAATTCACACAAACTTAAACTATCTGCATTTAAAATGGGATTCACACATCAAACAATTGCAGGCAGACTTTCCACCAACCAAACACATACACAAACCCCATGGAAAGATTTTTGTTTTGTTTGTGACTCTAAAGAAAAAATGTAAAATAACAGAAAACATGTGTTTTTGATAACAGATACAGATTGTGGCAGCTCCCACCCATTATGGGACCCTTCCGAGGCCAAGAGGGCTGCACGGCGTGAAAGCAATATTTCAGCAAATGCTGGAAGAGGAGGTCTCTGAATTGGAGCTGAGCTCAGAAGCGGAGGAAATGGAGCAGACTCCAATGGCCCCAACCGAGCCTCAGCTTGATCCCTTCGGAGGTTGTTCCAGCTCCCACCTCTCCCCCTAAGGGAGCAAGAGAAAGGCATCTTTGGAAGAGGGGAAGCGCAAAAACTGGTAGGTAAATAAATGCAGGTTGGCTCTTAAAAACCGTATTTATGTGTAATAACATTCTAAATGCTTCAATTCTGTAATATATTAGGTGGGGACTCCGAAATGTGAGATTTCGTATGAGGAAAATACGGCCCTTGTAGAGGCTGTGTCCCCAAATGGGACCTCTTATTTGGGGCCAAGCCTGAGCTTCAGCTGGCCGGAAGAAAAGAACGAGATTTGGAAAGAAATAGCAACAGGGTCAATGCCGTCAGCACGTACAGAAGGGATGTGCCATTGGTCAAAAAACGGATCAGTGACATTAAGGGGTAAATGTTTATTTTGTTACATACAAACAATTAAAGAGAAGCGATTGGAATATCTTACTTTTTAGAAATAAATAATGTATCAGTACAAAGATTGCAACAATAACATATAGTCCAGCAAAATACAATTGTACTCGACTATTAATCACTTTGTCCCAAATTGTCTTACATTAGGTCAATAAAGAAAAGTTGGCCAAAAATAAAAATCTTGGCAAAAGGACTGGGGGAGGACCTATGAGGAGGTTGGGCCTCACTGAGTACGAAAAACAACTTTATGCTGCAATGGGAGGAGAAGTCGGGTCGGTTGGAAAGACCATTTGCCGACACTGACCAAGAGGTAAATGTGAATGTTTACACGGTTATCTAACAATATATTATGACATAGTCATGAGGAGCCCACAATAAGATAAAGAAGGAATTGTACACAGCACACACAGAGATGGACAGACACACACAGATACGGACAGACACACATGTGGGACACACACGGACAGACAAATATACACCACATGGACAAAGACACAAACTTTATAACTAAATCAACATTTGAGATTGATGAGTATGATTGTGTAATTGGCTTTGCATTATTTCAATATTCCCTTTTTAACAATCTGCCTCAGATGCCAAACACACCTGAGCTCCGTAGAAATTGCCAGGCCAGCAACACCGGAGTGGGCCAGAAGATCTTGACGTCCAGCAGTGGCTTCGAAACCTGAAGATAATGGTAAGTGGTTACGTTGAAAAAAGACTTCTGAGAGAAACAATCTGAGGAAAGAAACAAACAAGTTTAGTCGTAAAACAGCACACTGATTACTGAGGACATGGATCACTACAGATTCTATTTCCACAACCCTAAGTCAACTACAACTTCACACATGTCCTATGGGATTAAGTTAGTGTCTTGATCATTTCTGTCCGTTCATCTGTGGTGAGCTTCCAGTCAACCCATTCTCTTTACTTATGATTAATAATATTAGCAATGTGGCTAATTTGTTTTTATTTTTAATGTAGAGGATACCCCCATCGTCCTCCGCCAGGTGTCACCGGTTGGGAAGCCACACAGACTCCCCTATTGCTGTGACTCCCTTAGATCAGCTCCCAGCCCTCCACATACTTGCAGCTCAAGGAGGAAATACTCCAACATATGTCGGCAAATGAAGAAGCTCCTGCGACGCGTGACAAGGCAACGACGCCGGAAAGACGGAGAAAATTTCTATGGTGAGTAGTAAAATATATGGGAAGTTGGCTGAGTTTTACCACCAACAAGACATCTATCAACAAGAAAAGTGATGAAAATCAAAAGGGAGGAGCTGCAGTCTCAAGGATCTTAAAGGATCAAGCTTAAAAAGTTAAATTTACCCAGCCCAGCAAGTCGTGGGGGATGCTACACCTGCGGCCGAGAACGGGAGAGTCTTCTGCAAGTGTGTCCGGTTGCCCCAAAAAAAAGAGCCCAAAAACTGACAAACGCCCAGAAGAAGTGGGGCGGTTAGCTTGTAGTCAGTAGTTTGTTTTTTTTTTGTTTTTATTTTTTTTTTATATATTCACATTGAATAATGTGCCTTTTTGCTTTATCAAACATTTCTTTGCCATTGTCTTCTGTTAATATGATGTCCAGATGGAGTGTGGTGGTGTCCTCAGCAGTAGTAGTGGGGTTCTGTTGTGGAGGGAGCAGGTTCATGGTCATCTGTGTTTTCTTCCTCCTCAGCTCTTTGCTATCATCCTCTGTGATTGGCAAATACAATATTTTCTGTATAAGTCATGTTAGCGGACGTAAGGTATATGTCATTAATAGATAGTGGGGTGTCATTAGCATCCATGCTCTGTGCTGAAATCAAGGTTAAAGTTGAGCTAACAAGATTTAAATTGGAACTGCAAGTTTCATTACATGTTAGACCAGCTGAAGGAGAATTCCTAAAGATTCTATGCAACGGGAGCAATGTATTTAAGATGCATTTGCACCACTTTTAACTACACTAATTTAAACCAGGTAGCTAATGGCTGTGTTAAAGTGGCAGTGTCTCAAATCCATTTTGTGATTTCCACCAGGTCCCAAGCAGATGGTAAAGACAACTCCACATTTCACCTTCTACTTAGCACCATTGCTGCCAATGTAGCATGAGGACATTGACACGCACACACTGATACATTGTTGGGAAAACTGGCACTGCAGAGCCAGGCACTGTTAAATGATGGAACACAGATCATGTTCAACAAGCTTTTGTACACAGAACATGGGAAAGCAGTTGCCATACAGACTGGTATTTTCAGGAACCTTAACAAAAATAAGGACCCTGGTGCATTCACATCTCCTGCACCCCTGGGGCTAGCCCTGTACAATAAGAAAAACCACACAATCATTTAAAAAACTTTAAACTAATCTATATATTCTGAGGTGCTCTTTGGAAGGCACATTTGTTGAGGTTTAACCAAAAAATGGCAGTGACTTCATATAGTGCGCTCAAACCCTGTGTGTAATAGAGGGAGCAAGCCTAACTGAGTTGGGGGGTGGGGAAACAATACATTCCTATTGATTATTCATTTATCGGTCCTACACCAATAGCATGAAAAAAAGCGATTGCGCATTCAAAAGGCTATCGCTATTCGCTAAAAGCCAAAGACGAAAAGCGGAAGGCGACAATGACGCGGCGACTTTGAAGATGCGAAAATAGAAGTGTCATTATTTAGATAGCTCATGCGTAGTGTTCTGAACAATTAAAAAATCATTTATACACATTGAGACAATATGTGGGCATCAAAAATATTTCACAGCATACGCTCTATTAACTTCACCAAATTTCGCCTTCCCCAGAATTGTGTTGATATTCGCTTTTTTTTTTGCTCCTTTTTCGCTAGCGACATTCGCTTTTATGCACGGAAGTGCACCACAGGCAAGGGGGATTGTTGTTCCGCTCTATATACACAGCCACCAGACGAGGAGGTATATCGAGGGTGATGGTGAGGTACCTCACCAAGAAAATGTATGACCACCTCCCTGTTGGCCACAACCAAACAGGAAGGCAAAAAAACAGGGCCATAATGGGAGTCTCCAAAGGAAGAGATCCTGCGGAGATATTTGGTGGATCTGAGCCTGAAGGAGCTCACAAGAAAGTGGAGTGATTGAAGAGGAGGAGGGCCCCAGTAGTCCAAGACATAAGGAGGAGGATGGATGAAGGTACTTTTCAAAGTTCATATTAGTGTGATTAGTGTGAGAAAAATAATGAATAAATATCCTACATGTTATTGTTCGAAGTTTTACACTAGAATTGATAACTTCATATAATGCTGTCAGTAAGAAAATAGAATCCTACAAAGGTTTAAACGACGATTGCATTGTGCACATTTGTACATATCATGTACCATAAACAAATTACACAAAGCAGGGGCGAACTGCAGGGGGAGCAACAACAGGGGGGCCCAGGAACCAAGGGGGGCCCTTCTCATTTATCCTCTAACAAATCTAGCCTTCTTTCATAAACCACACTGGGGGTTGAAGCACGGATAGGGGCCACATCCTATTTTTGCTGGAGGGACCAGGGATTCCTAATTACGCCACTCAACAGATTCTAACAAAAGATTTCACATAACATGACACTTACACTGTTCAATTTTTTTCATTTCCAGATGAAGCGGAAACAAACAGCTCACAGGAGCATGAGGAGGAGAGGAGGAGGAGCAGGAGCAAGCAGCTGCATTCTCCACGCCACCAATGCTCTCCCCAGAGGAAGCCACCACCACACCGAGGAGCCCTCTACCACCACCACCACAGGAGATAAGGGACCTCATTGAACATGACTGAGGTCCTCAATGCCAAATTGGATGGCATGAGACGCAGACAGGAATGTTAAGCTGGAAAGGAGGATGGCTTTTTTGAGCCGAAATAGTTTTTTTTCATGTTGTTTTATATTCTTTTTATATTGTTAAATGTGGAAAACAAAATTTTAAAGAAAAAAGGTTACAATTTTCAAACAAAAAAAAGGCTTGGATAAAAAATTTAAGCCAAATGTAAAGTTGGCTGTCGTTATTATTCCAAAACCAGGGTGCAGTTAGCCATCAATGATGGTTTCCAGGAGGAAGGCGCATCAACACCGCCACAAACACCAATTGTTACTGCAAAAAATAATTACTGGTCAAATGCTTTGTATGTAACCACTGGTAACATTGTTGACACAAAGGCTGGTGAAATGCTTGGCTATGCAGACACTGATAGATTGTTGGGAAACTGGCAGCACAGCAGGCACTGGTTAAATGGTGACAAACAGGTAATGTAACAAATGCTTTTGTCACAGACCATGGTAAAAACAGTTGGCACAAGACTGTTATTTAGAAACTTACCACAAAATGGGGGCCCTTCTTGGACTTTGGCCCTGTTGGTGTTGTTTCGCATCCCCTGCACCTGGTAGCTACTCTCCTGTTTCCTGTTCTCTAGGCAGTTGGGAAAAACCCCTAGCTGAAAAAAATCAGATTTGATTGTTTTGCCACTCTGACTAACTGACGGAAACAGGATTATATCTCTGGACAGGGCCAAATTGCAAGTCAGAACCTTGGGAGGATCATGGAAAAAGAAGGCTGGACTCATGCCAAGGATGTGACTGACGTCACAGGCTGGAATGTGGCATGCCAAAAAAATAAAGACAGACAAAAGCTTGTATCCAGGCAATGCCACATCCGCCTTGTTGTTGGCTCCAACAAATCGCCCAGTTTGCCATAACAGCTCCTGTATGCTGGGCGATTTAGGCGAAAGTGACGACAACCTCCTCATCAGACAGCCGTACAGAATACAAAATCTCTTCGAAGAAACGAGCTGGATCTGATCCTACTGAAAAAAAGTCGCTCATTCTGTACTCCACGATCTGCATGGTTCACTCCCATCCAGCTAACACAGCAGTGCTGAGAGATATTCCTGCCACAGGCAGCAATCAGGACCTGCCTCCTCACCACTATGTTCTCTACACACAATGATCAGCTCTAATGCTGGGTTAAATGTGTTGTTACTATAAACTTTATTGTTCCAATTTTTCTAAAGTACGCTCCAATTTGGTCCAATAAGGGAAAACACACATCGGATTTTGTTAGGGAAGCCAGCTGTTACACGTTAGTGGCAGTATATTTAAATTATACGAAAATTGCCGACTTTGGAGGAGAGAGAGAAACAACCAAGAAAGTGAGCACATTGCCTATTCAACCAGAAAAACAACGCCCATTCGAAAGACGAACCGCGCGATGCGCATTCAAAACGAATGAGATTAGGAACGGCGAATACGCATAAGGAAAGCGAACGCGTATCGAGACGGCGAAACGAGTATCAAGAAAGGCGAGTCGGAATAGCAAGACGAACGTGATTTGGAAGACGAACGCGCAACACAAAAGCGATTCGCGCTAGGCAAATTGAAATACAATAAATAGCATGCGATTCGATACCGTGTTGTAATTGTGTTTGCGGTGTGCGTGTGGTAGAAGGCCACTGCGATTCATTAAAAAATGTTGTTTGCATACACATTTGCAAAAATAGAAAGGCCCACATGCAAAACGCTATGGCACAGGAATCGCTGCGATTTCATTGTGTTTGCACATGCGATTTAATGCAATAGAAGTTGATGTTAATCAAAATTTTTTGTTCTCTAATCTTCAAGTAAATTTTATTGTGACAACGCATATGAAATTAAATGTTATTTACACATTAAGTCTTTTTCCGTTGTCTAAATGGAATGTGGATGTTCAAGCTTCAAAATTAATTTGGACGAGCCTCACAGGGGAAGTTCTTGGATATGTCTTAAGGGGGGTATTAGGTATTTTCCTTAAAGAAGGGAGAAGAGATACAGATATTAAAGGGGAGGTTGGTTGAAAAACATTAAGGGAGTTTGTGCTTCCAAAGGCAAAGGAATTGTATGGCAAAAATGTTCTACAAGATTATTGTGTGGTCACACACCACCTCAGTTTTAACCCTTACCGAATATGAGTTGATTAAGCATCTGTTTTGTTAGGAAGCGAATGCAATCAGCACATTTTGGTCCACAATGAGTGCATGTCCATAAATTAAATGTGTCACTGGCATGAGAAGGCCACACAATTGCACCAGATGTGTGCCACATATAATGTGCCCAAAAAGGAAGTACATGCTTTAATGACATTGCAGTGATACTCAGACTAGAAGCGCATTAGTGTGGCAGGGACATTTCTGATGAGAAAAAACCAATGGGTTCTTATTTTTTTCTTGCATTTGATAATGCATGTCTTTATATTTTTTAGTTTTCGCAATAATAATGCTAAAGTGACCAAGTTTCAAAATTTTGTTTCTTTGAAATTAAAAATGACAAAAATATAAATAAATGGGAAAAAAATTGACCTTCGGCATCTCGTCTTAGCCTTTACATATTGTGGCTTTCTGTAAGGTCGCTCCAGCTGCGTCTGCAGGTCCTCAATGAAATAACCACACCACATTTGGTCTTATTTCGCTCTTAGCCGCTGTTCTGCGTTGTTTCTTGCCTATGATGGTACCCAAAGAATAGTATCATACCTCTTTGTTGGTGAGTGGTAACTAACCATCATCTTAATGTACCCTCCTAGTCCATCTTCGCCTTCTAGTCGCTACTTTTTATGACCGCGCGCACACCAGTAAAGCGAAAAAGAAACTTTTCGCCGTTCTGATAGCGGTGTGGTGTTCGTTGTAGCGAATTCGCGTTTTGTCGCCTTTTCGGTTCGCTGAGGCGAGAGGCGCTGTGGGAAGTGGGACGGTGACGTTTTCAGCCTTCCTTAAGTTGCAACAAATGACCGCGAAAATTTTGAAGATGATGGTCGGTTCTGGACAAAAAAGGGTTATGAACATGCCTGTAGGAACCCCTAATGGGGTTGAAAAAACAGAGGGCAACAGGAGGCTTGCAAGAGGAAGGAGCTTGCACCAGAAAATACAGATTGAGATTTGCTTTAAAAAATTCCAGAGAAAAGATGGAGTAGACCTAAGAGGAGGAGGCCCAGATATTTGCAAGGACATAAGGCGCAGATGTCTCATGGTAGGTGGTCAAATACATATTAATATTGTGACAAATTTATTCCTACATGGTAATTTGTACTGGTGTAAAAATGGAGAATTAGAAGTTTAATAATTGTCATTTAAGCAAATATAATCTTCCCAAGTTTAAATGCAGATTCAATTTTGCATCATTTGCACATATCATGTATCACAACCAGCCAAGATTTGACAGACAACAGGGCCGAGCACAGCAACTTTGGTGTGCAAAATCTGGGCTGCTGGGAGCAGGGCTGGCCCCGCAACAACCAAATCGATTGTTCTATTCAGGCAGAATTGGCTGAACAAACGATCGGATATGCATGAAAAATTCCCATCGATACGGATTCCCTATGGAAAACAATGAGCCATTTGCAAATTCAAACCGCCACAAAATTGCTGCACAGACCAAAGGACGTTTTGTCACGGCCAAGCACTATCGACACCTCTATGTAACAATACTCCCACGAGATACATTAAAACTCCCTCTGGTGCAAATCAGACGAGGATTAAAGGGGTCTGGCCATACCCAGAATTTGGGTGTTCTATTGAAAATAGTGGATGCTGGTGGTGCGGGCAGCCAGAACGCTCCAAACAGCGATAATCTATTTTCAGATCGGGCGGGAAATCATTTTAAACAATACAATGGACATTGCACCGGTTGAGCACTCACTCATAAGCAATCGCTCAGTTGAAAAAAGTCCTTTGTGGTTTACCCAGCCCCTTAAACAAACAAATGAACACAAAGGACAATTAAAATTTATTTTAAAGTTCATAATGTCAGACACATTAGATCTAGAGTTTACAACAAAAGTTAACATTTTGCTGAATTTAGATGAGTGTGGAGCAGCTGCTCCAGAGGAGGGATGGAGCCAGAGGAGGAGGGGGAGGAGCAGGAGCTGCCGGAGGGAGGAGGGGGGGAGCAGGGGTGCGCGCGAAGAGGAGCAGGAGCGTGCCAGAGGAGGGAGGAGCAGGAGCTGCGAGGAGGAGGAGGGGGGGAGAGCGCTGCAAGGAGGAGGAGGGGGGAGGAGGAGGATCTGCCGAAGATGGAGGAGGCCTGCCGGAGGGGAGGAGCAGGAGCTGCCACAGCAGTAGGAGCTGCAGGGGGGGGCGGAGCAGGAGCTGTGCCGCAGCTGGAGGAGCTGCCCGGAGGAGGAGGAGGAGGAGGAGGACAGAGCTGCCGGCCGCAGCAGCCGGTGGAGCTGCTCGAAGAGGACTGCCACAGCAGGATTAAATTACTGCAGCTGGTATCCAGCGAAAAAAAGAAGTCCAGCCAACTGCGCTCCCAGCAACTGGGCCTCTTTGATATTACTGATGCTCTGACATGGCCTATATGAAAAAAAAATTAGCTCGGCTGCGAGAGGAGAAAGCCTTTTTTAATGCACCACAATGGGATTATATTTTATGTTGTTTATTTTACTTTCTGTAAATAGTTTTATTCTGGCCTCAAAAGGCTGATTGCATAATTAAAAAGTGAAGCCAAATGTAAAGTTGTCCGTCTATTTCTTATTTCATTATACATTGAATGCTATTTGATTGTGAAAATCAAGGTGGCCATTACTCTGAATCAAACATTCATCTTCCACCAAAACCGGGGGGCCAGGAGGATAGGACGGCGGTCACTGTCCAAAGGAAGAACACGTCCAACAGATAGGCGGGACCATTGTGTGGTCCAGAGAGAGGGCAACATCTCTTGCTCCTGATTGTGGACAGACCAATTGGTCTTTCCTCCAATTGGAAAAACAAACCTTTGGCGATAGGTTCAGAGCCGACCTACAATTAATTCTGCCCGACCAACCCAAACACTGAAATGACAGTCGTGAAGACACAAATCTTGGATAGCTTAGATAGATGAGCAGGTTTGATGAAAGTCTGTCTAGTGTAGTGCCGCTTATAAAGCTTTATATACATCAGTTCCGAAGGAGATATATTTTTGTAATGTAAACCAAATACTGTTGTTATTTTGTTGAACAATGAAAGATATAAGCATCCCTGACAGCACACTGCACACTGCACACGCCAATGCAGGCAGGTCATGCTTCATTTGTCATTGGAAAAGCTCTGTCGGGCCTGTGTGCTTTACAGAATTCAGGATGTAAGGGAAGAGTATAAGGCGGTTTTATAATTGTACTCAAACATTTGTAAAAAGGCCGGATTGTGTGAGAATCTGACTCATATGGGAGTTTTATTTTGAAAGGTGCATATGCAGATTTTGTCAATACTGGATCTTAAATGACATATGCATTTTGGTATGTGGTAGCTAGATACTTTCCAAACATGAAGGGTTTATAGTCTGGTAATGTATCATGTAAGTGTTCACATGTCGCACATCCAAGGAGTTATGGGGGGATTGAGTTGGCATTTGTGCAGAAAATTTTACTGCCACAGAGAGTTACCAAACAATCAAAATGGTGGGCTCATGTTTGGTGAAACTACAACATGTAGAGTATAGGAGGGCCAACAGGGGATATCCTTTAAATAATAATAAGAGAGCAATATTATTTTCCATTAACTTAAAATAATTACCACATACACATTTGCCAAATGTTTTGAATACACGATGGATCAAGTACTTGTTGAAAATATGTTTTAGATCTGCTCAAAAAAAAACCAATCCTGGGCTAATGGCCATCTGGGGGACCCATTCTATCCAGTATTGATTAGTTTTGGACTTCTGCTAAACAGGGGTTTGTAAGTGACTGTAAATAGTTTGCCTACATTTGAGATGAACGAAGCTCATAAGATCTGCCAGACAATAACTGGTCTCAAAAATGGTCTGAAGGGCACCACACAATTGCATGCACTAACCACATGATTAGGGTGCACAACAATTTGGCCTCTCAATCAAAACTTTAGATGTTGATTTTTAAATGTGGTAACATTGGAGGCAAGAAGTTATCAAAATCCCGAATCATTGGTCACCAGCTATTCATTATGCTGTTCAATGTCATTGTAGTAGCTTTGAAGTGAAAAAAAATGGTGATAAAAGAAATTTTTTAAAAAAAAAAACGTGCTCCAAAATTAATAGAAATAAAGCTGACCAATACACCAATTATTAAGAAATCAAAGAAGTCTTAAATACGAAGCCGCATTATAAAGGAACGCGAGAAAACATATAATAAAGTGATCCGGGGCGTTCAAAATATGAAGCACATTACAAAAGCGACCACGCATGACCAAAACAAGCGCGCATTCAAAAGAAGAACACAACATTAGGAACGCAAACGCGAAACATTTAAGACAATTGTCAAAATGGCTGTACATTTTTGTTGCCTAACTTAAAATCAGGAACCAATCCAATTCCCAACGACGGCTCCAAAACATGCTTTTCGCTCAAACAATTGACTTTTCACACCTTCAGGGTCGCGCTAATCTTTCGCTCCTTTTTACCGCCAAAACAACTTTCCGCTCTTTATAAATCGCGTTATGTGTTTCGCTCCCCTTTTCGCTTAAAATACCCGTGCGAGTTGTGTGGCGAAGTAAGCGAAAAAGGGTTTTGGCGAGAGCATGCGGAAAGAAGGAAACTGGTTTACGCCATTCGTTAACGCTACCTTTATAAATAGCGTTAACTGGTTTTTTGGCGAAAAACCATGCGAAAAGCGAACGCGAAAACTTTTCGCCACTTTTCGCTCTTTTATAAATATGCCCCATAGTGGGCACATTGAAAACAGGGGGTTGATTAAGGGGGTAATTATAAAGGAAATAGGCAAAGGCAGTAGTAGGTGTCAGGTACTTACCTTGCCGCGGGTCCGGGGTCCTCCTCCGGCGGTCGCGAGCGGGAGTGTGCCGATGACGCGCTCCGCCCGCTCGCACGCCCGCTCACGTGCCCGCGCGTCCTCAGTGACGCGAGGACGTGGGCGGGGCAGGCTTTTCGGGGTGAGGCGGGCGGTAGCGACAGCAGTGAATGACAGTAATATATATTGAAACCGTAATACCAACAGATCAGTGAATCCAGTCAATATATATACAACCTTAATACCGAACAGATGCAGTGATATAACAATATATGTAAATGTGAAGACTGATGACTGTGTCCATACTGCTGTCATTCTCTTTTACTTACAAATCACTTTACAAGTCTGTGAAAATAAAGGAACAAACATATTAATTGTCTTCCATGGCATAATTGTAAGTACTAAATATAAATGACATATCATTTTGATATAATAATATGTGAGTAGGAGTTTTTTTGCCAGGTGTGTACCATGGATAATTGTGCGGAATTTTGTAGACACAAGTCCCACATCAAAGATCCAGCCTATACCTGAGAATGAACTGATGGGCTCTTCCTGTTGTTTAGGTACGTTAGTTTACCACTTTATAATGCTCATTGTAGTTTTTGCAGGAAATTAGTATTTCATGTGAGACTTGCTTCTAATTCGAATAGATTGCTATTTAAAGGATATGCTTATGAAGGTTCTCATTCAATCCAGTCATGGTATATCTGTTGTATTCAATTAGATCAACTGGACTTGAAATTGTGGTTCTTGAAGACTTCGCTAGTCATCCGACTGGCTTTTCTCAATTCAGAATGACTTGTCACAGAATCTGTGGCATATTATGTCCCGGGAAATCCCAATTAGCATATCACAGCCAGGTGTAAGGCGTATATTAGATAGTGGCTAAGAGGTGTTAAGGAACGCCCAGATTAAGGTGTCAAACAAGCATTGTACATGGCAGACAGATGCATCTTAGGATAAAGGCCATACTTTGAAGATTGTAATGTTAACGCATATCGGCAAAGGAACGTGACTGGTTCAAGAGAAGTGTTAAGGAGGCCATTTATGTGAAAATAAAGAAACCAAGCCAATAGAGTGGGGGGGGGTTCGACACCATCTGTCTGCCTTTACAATGCTAAACTTCAAGTCCAGTTGATAATCTAATTGAATACACAGTATACTATTAAAGGATTGTTCACCCCTTAAATGAAAATAAAAAAAAAATATATATTGTAAATCACCCCAAACACAACCACAATAGTTGAATTTAAAGTTTTTTGGACTAACCTGTTATGCAGTGATTTTTTTACTCCCCCTTTCCCTGCCCTTAAAAGGTTTCCATCTCCTCTCCAAGCCTTCTACAAGCTCACACAAGCTCAAAGGAGGCAACTAGGGAAATAGCATTCAGTCATTGGCAGTGAAATCACTGTCACATCTGTGACGGCCCGAAGAACACAAAGCAAAAGATTGGTAACTGATTATCGGGCAGCAATTCAGGTTGTCACATTCTATAACTATTGCATTTTGGGGGGTGATTTCCTATGTTCAATTTTTCATTTTAGGGGTAGAATATCCTTTAAGCATTAAAGGATAACTGTATAAAAGTTTTTTTAAATACAGTTAAAATGAAAAGTACTTGCGGCAGTGATATGGGATTGGTAATTCCCAATATTGTTTCTGTGAGGCACCAGATCAGAAAGAAAACTGATTCTGACAGTCTTCTCCGCTTCAGCACTATCTTTAATACAGAATAGTCCGAAACTAACTTGGCAAAAAAACTGTTTGTGCTGTACTCCTCAATGAAACCATATTGTGAGGTAGGAATAATCAATCCTACTTCCCTGCCTCAGGTACTTTGCATCTTTAAATGTTACCTTTTAGAGGATAGATATCCTTTAAGTGTCTATTCACTGTGGACACTGCCCTGTAACTCAAAAACATACATTTTCTCTGTATAATCCATAAAGGGAATTTACCTAGAACCGCATGTACTCAACTCCCCTGGTATAATATCACATTTGGGCTAATGGTAAATTCCCATCTGCGTCTAACCCCTGGTGTGGTTCTAAAACCAAATAATTGCTTGTGTTAAAATAGTAACACTAAAACACCGCACAATATAAATAGATTTATGTGACTTGGCATGGAATTTCAGAGCTGTGGTAAACACAAATTGCAGTTCATTCTTTTGTGTATCCTGTTAACCTATCAGGATTGGTATAAGAACAAGTTTCTTCATGTTTCTGGACCACATACCGCTTCTTCCTTACAGCAGACTCAGTTGTTGGATTGATTTTGACTTAGGATTCAGGCAAGTTTTAATACCGGATTTCAATTGTGGCACTACAATAAATAGAAGAAACACACAGCTTTAGACATGGGGCACAAGGGGACTAGAAATATCGTAACTCACTGCAAGATACATTGTATGTTTTACTATTGGATTTTTTTAAATGCAATTAAGGGACTGTCCACCCCTCTTTTGAAAAATTAATATGTGGTAGATTAGCCCCCAAAACCAGACATCGTTTAAGATTCTGCTGTAATTCGGCTCCCACACGGAGCTATATACTTACATCCTCCTCCTCGCCTCCACCGCCGCGCTCTGTCGACTTCCCGGTAAGGCAGTCAGTGTCGGCCGTGACTGTGACGTCACTCCCAATCACTGACTGCCATTCCCGGAGCAGTCTCCACTGCGGCTGCTCGGGAACAGAAAAGAACAAGCAGCCACCAGTGGAGACTGGGAGAAGAACCCAAGCGGCGGTGGAGCGAGGAGGATGTAAGTTATAGCTCCGTGTGGGAGCCGATTACAGCTTAAACTTAAACATCTCTAGTTTTAGGGGCTAATCTACCACATATATTTTTCAAAAGAGGGGTGGACAGTCCCTTTAAGTATTGTGTGTAGTGTGAAAACACTGATGTTTCAAAACCAAGCAGAGCAGCTTGCATGTTATAGGGGACAGTGACAAGTGTTTTTGTTGTGGTTGATGTCCCATCTTACACCCAGATAACTATCTTTCTCTCTTTCTGTTCAGCTACCTTACTAGTCCTGCTGACTTACATGATCTCTTTTTCTCACAGACAGGACTTGGTGGACACCTCAGTTTTTCCAGGGATTTGACATCAATCCTTCCAGCATTTTTCCCTCTACATAGGCAACGTTGTTTTCCGAGAGGAACAATCCCTGTAAAACAGAACACTTTATTTTATAGAAAATTCATACGCTATGAAAATCCACATGTCAGTTCACCCTCTTTGCTTTGTTACCACCCTTGGGGGCGATGCAATTTTTTTATCCGACGCAGCTTACCTGCCAGTTGCCGCGATGCAAAAATCCCTGTGCAAGATTTTATACATCGCGGGATCTCTGCCAGGTAAGTGCGCCGGCTAACGCCTACCATTCATGGCGTAAAGTTTCACGCTACATAGTAGCGCAAAACTTTACTAAGGGTGGTTTGTCATCGCTGCATTCTCGGAAATGGCGCAGGCATGCAAACTCAGTGTAAAACCCCCGCTAACCTGATAATACATCAGATAGCGTAGGTTTTACCTGACTTGGGCATTTGTGCATCACCCCCTTAGTTTGTTAGGATTATTTTTAATAAATAGTGAACACAAACACATCTATCATGATCTATCATGGAAAAGCTCCAGTGATAAATATCCCCCTAAAGGACATATTCCAATTTAAGTAACCCCTTAGAACACACAGGGAGATTTATAATGTTCTTCAGGAGAGTCGTAAAAGTTCTTATCGTTAAAAATGGTGCTATTTTGTCCCACCAATCAGATTTAGCTTTCAATGTTAAATAATATCTGATTGGTTGGGCAAAATAGCACCATTTTAAAAAATAAGAACTTTTATTGAATCTCCCGACTGTGTTGGGAGCCATTTCTGATGTCCAGAAGACTCTGCTTGGCTCCTGCCAAGTGAAGCAGTTTAAATAGCCTGGGTTGCTCTTGCAAGATGCTACTACAAATAGTAGATGAGGCACTCCCAAATGATTTTTAAACATAATTTATTAGTGGTAAACAGACTGTTTACCACTTTACCACTATAAATTATGTTATAAAGTCCTTTGGGAGTGGTCATAGCTACATATTTGTTGACCCCACACTTTTGGTAGAAACATGTTAATCATGAGTATGTGCCAGGATTGTACCATGGAAATAGTGTGGATATATTGTAAGCACAAGTACTTCACATTTGCATCAACAACATCCAGTCTACACCTGAAAAAGACAGGGATGGACATAACGTAAATTAATTTATAAGAAACACTTTGTGCCCTGGGCTCTTTACAGATGCAATGGTCCTAATTTATGTCATATATATAAAACCAGCCATATCCCTGTGGTAAATCTGTTTGACACTTACCCAGTACACAGAGAGGAGAAGGAGCAACCCACATAATATGACAACTGACTTGCCCATAGTTATTGGTAGCTTGGTCTTGAAACAGTTCAACACAAAGCGGTTTTCTGACAGAAAGGGTTTTGGTGTTCATTTATAGTCAATGATGCCACCCATTTTATGTGGGGAGTGTACATTACACAGCACAGCAAAATGCCCAAGGGAAAACCCCACATGATAGGGAAAGTGGCTCAGAACAATAGTTCTCCTTTACCTAAAACTGCATTTGTTACTAGAACAGGAATTGCTGCTTCTTGCTTATGGACATAGAAATGAAACTAATATATATAGCTTAAAAAACTGCTTAATATATATATATATATATATATAAAATAAATAGGTAAATCACCCCCAAACTACAATATTTGGACAGTTGAGAGATACAGGGTTAATCTGTTTTGAAGCAAAATGATTCTCTCCCCCTTCCCTCTGTCTCGCTAAAGTTTCTCTCTTCAAGCTTTTTACAAGCTTTTACGTGCTCAGTTTTGGGGTTTGGGGGGTAATTCATCTATTTTTTATTTAAGGGGTGAACTTGACCTTTAAAGTTTATGATTTATTATGTTATAAGAAAAAGACATAAATTGAAGTTAAGAAATTTTAATTGGTAAAATCTGTAAATTGTATTTGAACGAACTTTAGTTAGTTTTAGTAATATATAGTACCTGTTTACAACCCATGCACTTAATGAAAATAATAGTAGGATTGGGGAAATACTGACACCCCCACCCTAGATCTTCATTCCCCTAAACCCAACAGGACCAAATCATTTTAGTATCAACTACAAGAAATTGGTGGGTTAAAGTAGGAGGTCATTATCAAATGTACTGTACGTTGCTCCCTTACTGTCAATGGTTATAGTGACCTCCATGCTGGTAGGTGTAAGAGAACAAATAGATACCAAAGGGTTTTTGACACTCAGCTTTGCATATAATGAACACAATGTTTAATGCTGAGGTATATGACATACTTTTTATGGTGTTTAAATGCCTAATAAGAGAGCAGCTAGATATGTTGTTAAAGGTCTATGGTGACTGGTTTGGTGATTAGTGACTTGTTATCCTTATAGCTAATTTAATTAAATCACCCCTGACATCTACAACAATTATTTTGTGCAAATCTGTTTTTCACACATTAAAATATCCCAATAATTAGATTTTTCAGAGTAGATCAATGGAAAGCTGGATCAGATGATACTGTATAACTGAATAGCTAATAAGGTTGTTGTCATAATTATGCATGAACTAGACCCATATCCTGGGCAAAATAATTGAATTCTTTCAGGGTTATTCAATAAAAGTTCTTCAGGGAGATGTAATATCCCGCGCTAACGAGAAAATAAGCTCTAAAATCACGCTAACCTATTTACTAACGTGTTAACGAAGGTTTTGCACTGCCTGCGACATGTCCCAATTTTGCACAGCAGCACAAAGTGATGCAATAATTTTGCGCTAGTTTTTTGCGCGACAATTAATGCCTCTTCAATGGTGGGGGAGATGCAATATATTTCACTATCGTAACCTACGTGCACCCGTTTCCAATCTATTAACCACTTTGCACCCGTTAATACATTGCGAAAACGCTAGTAACCTTTTGCGCATATTTTAAAGACCATTGAAGAGGCATTAATTGTCGCACAAAAAACTAGCGCAAAATTTATTGCATCACGTTGCGCTGCGCAAAGAAAAATTTTTTCGACATGGCGCAGGTAGTGCAAAACCTTTGTTAACACGTTAGTACATAGGTAAACGTGATTTTAGCGCTTATTTTCTCGTTAGCGCTGGATATTGCATCTCCCTTGGTGTCTTTAAAATATGCGCAAAAGGTTGCAACTTACCAATAGCGTTTTCACAATGTATTAACGGTCGCAAAGTGGTTAATACATTGCGGAAACGGGTGCACGTAGGTTGCGATAGCGAAATATATTGCATCTCCCCCCTTATCGTTTAAAATGGTGCTAATTTTGCCCCAACCAATCAGATGTTAGCTTTCAAATGTTAAATAAGATCTGATTGGTTGGGGCAAAATTAGCACCATTTTAACCTATAAGAACTTATATTGAATCTCCCTGTATATATCCTGTTGTAGCCCCCATAAAAATTACTACTGCTGCCATTACGTTATTGTGTTGTTTCTCATCAAAGTGATTTTTGGCTTTAGTTCTCCTTTAACATTCGGCATTGCTTTTGTTGCATCCATTTCCTGCATTCCCATTTCGAGACCAACATGTCACCTACAGGTTAGATCAATGCAGGTCACAACTCATATAAGCGATAACAGCTCAATGCAAACTGACACTCCTACTTTTTAGGGATCCATAACATATTGGGACAAATTTCTCGATTTTACGTTCTGTTTACTTTATATATTTTGCAGAACATGGTTTATTCCTGTTTTAAATGTTGTTCATTCTTATTTTGGTTGCATTGACTAATACACACAAGGGCTGTTTAAGGCCAAGGCCACACTACAACGCAACAATTCGCGCGGACAATCGCGAGCGTTGTCGCACACGATTTTGTGCACGATTGTTTTGCGCATACAATTTTCTGTTATGGAAACGCATGCGTTAACGCACCAAAAATATTCATTTTAGTGTGGCTTAAAGGTGTTAGAAAAAAATCCTCCATGTTATTTAATAAATATATTATTAATTTGGCTTGAAAAGCCAAATTACTGTTCTTTCTATTTCTTCTTCTTTTTCTTCTTCTTTTTCTTCCGTTTTATTCTTCCGCTTTTTTGGACCGTATCTCCTCCCACAGTTTTTGAGCTAGAGACATGAAATTCGGTACAGACGTGCGGGGCATATAGTAGAAGTGTGCTATCTTCTAGCTAAGGAATCCGCGGAAGCGTTACGGCGTTATCGGCGAATTTCCGGACATTTTTTCCCATAGACTATAATGGTAACAATCCTTAAATGTGGATATTTCAAAACAGTTTGTTTCATGGTCATAAATACAAATGGTGATACCCCCAACCCCCCACACAGACCCAGGTACACCCACCTACTGACCTACCTTTCCATCCCCATGGAAGCCATATATAAAGGGTAACTAAAGTCAAAAAAACTAATTTAGATTTATCCTCAAAAAAAGATAGTTTTATGGTTATAAACACAAAAAAGACATACCCCCTCAACCAGACCTACTAATCTACTTTTCCATTACTGTGGCAGCCATACTTAAAGGGTAACTAAAGTCAAAAAAGCAAATTTTGATCAATAATCAAAAACTTTTTTAGCTCTCAACCTGACACGGGTACACACACCTACTGATCTACTTATCCGTTACTGTGGCAGCCATACTTTAAAGGGTAACTAAAGTCAAAAAAGCAAATTTTGATCAATAATCAAAAAACTTTGTTTTTTTAACCCCCAACGTGATACAGGTATACACAGCTACTGACCTACCCCTCCATTACTGTTGCAGCCATACTTAAAGGGTAACTAAAGTCAAAAAAACTAATTTAGATTTATCCTCAATAAAAGATAGTTTTATGGTTGTAAACACACCGTGAAATACATTAGAGGTTTCAGCAGGATTTAGTTGCATTTTTCGTATTCCTGCACAGGTTTGGTCTGGATTTGGGGCAAATGGTCCGAAGTAATAATTGGTGCAGCTTAGAAACTGATGTTTTTCACAGGACTCTTTGGCATCCAGGACCAGAATGTATTGGGGAAAGGATTGCCATGGCTTGTTTCAACCAACCGCTGTTTTAACCAGTTTATTTTATGCATTTGTAACCAGATATTTAAAGGACAACTCCACCCTCATAAGAACATATTTTAGAAAGAATGGCCTCTTTAAAATATGTTGATATATCATAGTTTGTCCTATGAATTCATTACTGTATTCCTGCTATGCTACTGGAGGCCTCATGGAAACTGAGCAATTTAGTGACCTGTACTGAGCCTGTACTGAGCCTAGGCATGCTCAGAAGAGGCAGATAGGGGATTAACATTCAGTCATTGGCTGTGATGTCAACTGTCAAATCCATAACTGACAGTTACTAACCGGAAGAACCAGGAAGCAGAAACAGGGGAAACAGGACATTGTGCAGGATTTCAGATAGACTTATATATTTCAGATTTCAAACTATTACAGTTTAGGGTTTGGGGGGTGATTTACCTGTATGTTAGTTTTTATTTTGGGGCTGGACTTGCCCTTTAACTATAAGATATATTCTATTCTGGCCTCCTGAGCATGTGCAGAGGCAGCAGGAGGCAGCAAGGGCTGGACTTGCCCTTTAACAATAAAATATATTCTATTCTGGCCTTCTGAGCATGTGCAGAGGATGCAGCAGGTGAAACAGCAGTCAATAATTGGTTGTGGTGTCAGCAGTCATGGCCTTCATTGACTGCATGGAGGGAGAAGACAGCTTACTCTGCCAGAATGGGGACAATAATAATCCTTAAATATCTGTGTGATGAAAGTGTGTAGTGACTTGAATGGGCCTATATGGGTAAAATATTGGTATTAGTTCCTTTAAAGAACCCATAAAAATGACATTTCACTCTGAAAATAGTCCCCAGTGTTTATGTTAGAGTTAGTGAGAGGTAAGACACTGATTACTGCTTTTAGAACAATGTTGTTCTGAGGTTCTGAGGTCTAGTTGTCCTTTATGGACAGCCATACATATAAAATAAATATATCATTGTTTTGGAATATCTGATACAGGAACCAATATTCTATTTATGAATGGGAAGGTAGGCCCATCAAAAAGATAACCAATGTGAAGGCCTTATTCCATTGTCAGTACAATGTACATCGTACATTGTCGTAAATCTGGACATTCCTGGACACTCCCATCTCATTGATAGCTAAGGAAGGGGATTAAAAATTATTGGTTGTTTATACTGATGGTGACATACTAAATGTGTATGGATCATATGTTTCCTTCTCGCCCCGAGACAGGACTTCTAGTGAGTAGTTAGGGTCTGTAAATCTTTTTATCCTTTTTATTTTATATAACTGTTTGTACCTATATTGTATGTCATTTTATTGTAAAACCATTTTCTATTATTTTTGTATTATATGCACTGTCCACCTTTTGGAATTTTAAATCTAAAAAGTTTTGTCTTTGATGATCTAAATTAACTCGTGTAAATGTTAATTAACTCTGTGAATGCTGTGAATGGCTGAAGTTGAGTAACCCTTCAGTTGCTGGAGTAAATTATGTATTGTTAACCATTTAGCTGCCAGGGGTGTGCATAGCCAGTGAGTGTCAAAAGTGATTGTTTGGTGTCCCCAAGGCCTTAAACTTGGGATGGTGGAGGCGAATATTGATTGATTGGTCAGATCACTTGCCGGCGATCGTGACAATCTGGTAATACAGGTAATAAGTGCAAAATATATCAGTTGGGGTTTTGGTAATTGACAATTGACCAATTTTTGGGTTTTAAGGGTGAACACGTTCTTTAATAAGTAGTGCAAGCTGATGGTCTGGAGTGATCTAGGTCCTAGGAGGAACCTGGACAAGCATGTGACAGAGTGCTGTTAGGTCCATGGTGTTTGACCAAGGGGAAGCCAGCAAAAGTCAGACATCAAAGAGTTTACTAAGGTTACAGCAGAGATAAACCAAGGTGATGGTTTGGCAAGCAGTGCAGTGTTAACATTTTCTTCTTAAAATTATGAATAGCAAAGATTGTTTGGACTTTATTTTGGCTAAATAAATATTTTTTTCATTTTTGTTTAACCCCAAAAGAATTGTGGTGTTTTCTACAGTATATCCTTTTGTGCCCTGACCCCTGCAATCTACTAAGCTGATCCCTACAGTACCTATTTAAAGATGGCTATGCCTAGTGTGACTGACTGCTCCCCCACTCATCCCCCTTGTAGGTGGGGTGCACCCATGTCTGCCTTGGGAAGAGAGCTGTCACACCAGGAGTGGGCACACCTGACTGTCCATGTTTTGAAATGAAACAGTTGGTATTATATTGCAAGCACAATATTGTATAATATTATGGTTTTCCTGGTAATCGATAATAAATATTATGTTTTTATATTATGTTGTTTTTTTAAAAATAGATGTATAGTATAGGAGACAATTAATTGTTTTTTGGTCCACTTATGGCGTTTTCGTCTAGTATTCCTATTTGTTGTGCTCTTTTTCAAGTGAGTGAATTTAAATTGTGACTTTTGTGTGCATCTGAAGTTAATGTCCAGGTGTCTGGACGTAAGACTTTCATGCATGACAGTAATAATTCTACATTGGGAGTTTTGCACGAGAATTAACAGGCCTTTACGCAGCCTTTTATTGTGCTACCTTTTTACTAAATACATGATTTTATTTAAAGGACACTGAAAACAGTTCCTATTAGGTAGTATCCTCCTAGGATCTGGGAGGATCAATTCTCTGCCAAAAGTAAATTAATTATTACTAATCAATGTGTATATATCCTAATAGGGGGTTTAGTATATAAAAATAGTAAAGGCTCCAGAGACATCTTAATCGGTTTTTGGGGATATACAAGTAGGAAAATCGAGGAAAAGTCGAAAAAAGGTAATCACATGAATCTACTCCAGATAAAGACATAGGGGCATATTTATAAAGGATTGTCTTTTTCGCCAAATAATTAGCGCAGCACATCGCAGCGAAAATAGCGCCATTTGGGGCTTCGTTTCGCCTTATTTATTAAAAAGCGAAAAAAACACACATCGCACCACTTCGCATCTGAAAAAGGCGAACGGGTGCGATAAAGAGCGAAAAGTATCGCAGCGAAAACTTAACGCATCTAAGAAGACTGTATTGCGAAAACCATTCGAAACCAGAAAAGCCCACTAGGAAATGATGTCAAGTTCAAAATGGCCACCTCACATTTACCAAGAAGTCAGCCATGTCTT
The DNA here is from genome assembly GCA_019447015.1 of Hymenochirus boettgeri. Lineage (NCBI taxonomy): Eukaryota > Metazoa > Chordata > Amphibia > Anura > Pipidae > Hymenochirus > Hymenochirus boettgeri. The sequence goes on from CM033469.1 coordinate 152,637,466, forward strand.
ATTTAGTCAATCTTTTTAGAATTTCTCAATTGGAATACAATTCTCTTGCACTGCACATTCGCCCTTCTAATGTGCGATCGCCTTTCTAATACGCGTTCGCTTTTCCAAGGCATATTACATTCTAATGCGCGGTCGCCTTTCTAATGCGCGGTCGCCTTTCTAATGCGCGGTCGCTTTTCCAAGGCATATTACATTCTAATGCGCGATCGCCTTTCTAATGTTGCTTTTCCAAGGCATATTACATTCTAATGTGACGTGGGGGGGGGGATAAGGTCTGCTTTTCTAAGCCATAATTACCCCATTAATAAAAAAAAAATGTAAACGAGTTGGCCACCTTTCTAATGGTGTGCGATGCTTTTACGTGGGTCCCAGCAACCTCAGCAGGGCAGCGAAAGGGACATTACACCAATTCCTTTGTACTCCATTATGATTTTGTGTGAATGCCTCATTCCAGGCACTGTACCTTACATACTCTGTCAGGATTCAGCTATCAGCTTACGTTTCGAGCCTAGGATCCAAAGGTGATGAATGCAATGTTTAACTGGCTAAGGCATTACCATCACCTTTCTGTCAGTCATGAGAAGTCAGAGTGAAAAACATCCAAACGTGTTTTTTATCTTAAGGGGTTTTTCAGAAATGCCCTATGAGCCATTGATTGTACGCATATTGCGCTCGCACCACCTAAACACAACTGAGTGTTGATACTATTGAGCATTTGGTCAGGACAAATGATGTCTGTTGCCACAACAGGGCCAGTGGCTTTGTTTTCAGGACCCATCATGCAGGCCATAGGGAAGCCGCGCACAATCATAACCTGATTGGCAATTCAGAAAAAATGGGAGATTATCTTGTTTGGCCTGCACACATGTTAACTATTTTGTGCCACGTGAATGATGCACAATCATTCGTTTTAAACAAAATTCTAATACGTACCAGCAGCCTTACATTAGAAATAATTAGGCCTGAAAGGGGGGGTGGGGGTATAGGTGTATGAGGTGACCTGGCCGATGTCAAGGATGGGAACATTGTTTGCAAGGAGTGTCCTTGTGTTTGCTGTTGTGAAAGTAGAAATTATATATCTTAGACATTGGGGGAGACTGAAAATTAAGCACAGATATGCTGACTATAATAGAGAGACAGTTACAGTCAAAACTCTTATGTATCGGTAATAAGTTTATTTCCTAGCTGTGACGGTCACCGTTAATATCATACAAAATATGATGGGAACTGAGAATCAAGTAGGTGAAGAGAAACGACAAAAACTTACAGTTTGCGGATAAATATCAACTATATATTTAACTAGAAAATTATGTAAAATCTTTTGTAAAATATTTTTGTTAGAGTAAAAACACAAATAAAAGAATTAAACTCGGCTCCTTAAAAGACCACTTGCCTCAGCCGAGGAAGCAGCCTTTCGTAATTTGGGTGGACTCCGATCCACCCACAAAGCCAAATGGCCGCTTCCACATCCTGCTCTAGGGTGGTGGGGAGTGGCTGCTAGAAGCGATACTGGGATAGGTGCTGAGGTGGGTGGTGAAGGCTCTCGTGAGCCGATGGTCCGGCCGCCTCCTCCTCCTCCTCTGGTCGTGTTCCATGTCACCGTGGGTAAGATTACAACAAAAGTTCAATAGAAGTAATGGCAAACCTATAACAAGGGCACATGTTAAAGGGGTCTAGACCAACGTAGAGTTGACACAGAATTTTGTGCCCTAAGTGATTTGGCCTTAAAATGGTTAAATGGTGCGGGAACGACCGCAAAAATTAATCAGCTATTATATGGGCTAGGCGTTTATGCGGTTCAGTGCAAATGCCGCATAGAGGGGGGGGGGACGATTTGGTTATAATGGAAATTGCGGGAATGCAAAAAATCCTGGCGTGATTAGCATAGCGCTATACGATTGTGCATCCGTTTGCCATTAATTATGAATGTACATGCGTGGGGTACCCTCATTTATTTTTGCGATCATGGTTCTGTGTGCGATTTCCGTTGTGTATCGTAGGGGCGTTGGTCGCAGATGGCAAGATGCTGTGGCTGTTTTCCTGTAATGGGGCAACGCATGTGTGTAACAAAACGGAAATGGATGCTTTTTTGCGAATCGGGCATGCACATGGGAAATTGCGTGTGGGATAGTTGCTACGGCTAAAAGCGCTGCATTTCCATTCTAACGCAAATTGCTGCGTGCCAACAAACTGATGCGCTATATTGCGGTAAAAAAAAGTTGCAGTACGTCCAATGTGTAGAGAACCTAAGTGCCTATCCTAAGTGATTTGCGGTGTCCATTGCGGGGCATTTTGTGTAATGGACATGGCATTCCCTATGTTTTGTGGCGTTAATAGCATGGTTTTTCCATATGGAAAAGGTGTGGAAAAAAAAGCATGAGAAACGCCAAAACGAACAAAAAATCGTGTGCGACAATGATCCCAATTGTGTTTGGGCTTTTTGATTGGGGGAACTGTGTTTGAGTTATAGGGTTGTTAACCAAAAAAATTGGCTTAAGGTCAACGTAGAGGTATGTGACACAATGTGCATTATCATTGTCTTTAAACACTGGAGGGATTATCTCTTCATTAATGACACATTATATAATCAATTTGATCGAGTTCTATTCTCAAACTTAACAAAAAATAAAATTAGTAATAGATATTATGTTACGGATAATAATATCTGCATTATAAAAATACCTGATGCATCCCTGCTCCTAATTCCCATGCCAGCAAATGTTACGGCACTCCTTCTACTTTAGTGTCACTCCAGTTATCTGGAAAGTCGGGTCTGCAGTTGTATCATGTTAGGAGCCCATTACTTCCTCCCAATCTTCCTGAGGCCTCTCCATAATCAGGCCTGCCTTTTGCGCTGTTGTGGCTGTGGTCCCCACAGGCAGGGTGTCATACTTACTTTTGTGTGAGAACTGTGTTCAGCATAAGCTTGTAAGTATTGGACCTGAGTATCTTGAAAATACAGCGAAAAAGACGCCCAACGCCCCAATTGGCCTTTGGCTCCAAAACGTCCGGGCGCTCTAAACCAAAGGGATAAGTACTCGATTATTCGCGTAGTACTCGGTTCGTTTCGGGATGGGGTGATTTGCCTCGATTGCGCGTATATTTCTATTCGTATTCGCTAATTTTAAAAATAGAAAGTTGCAGATTAACTGGAGTAGGTAACTACATAGAAATTCTCCATGAAATTAACCTGACCATTGGTTAAAGAGGACCGAGGAGTGTCCCAAATCAATTGGAGCAACGAAAAGACCGAGGATGCACTGGATTTGTGTCCGCAAAAGGACCAAGATGTCTCGGTAGTAGTTTGACCATTACACATTATTCTTGGGTCCCAAAAATTTTATTACTATTCCTGTGGGTTGAATTAGTAAGTGTTGCTATAAAAAAGCTAACTACATATAATGTAAGACAGAGTTTGTGATGAGATGTATTGATTTAATGATTGGTTATCTAAACCATAGTAATTGCTCAAAAATGGTCATAAGAACAGATCCATTGTTGCAGCGCATGCTGCACATATCTGGCTTGCAACAAGACGCATTCCAAACCAATTTGTCCGTTGCCTAAACTGGCCTAACTAAGATTAGATTATACATTTTCTAAAGGAAACGGTGAATGAGAACTTGTTACCAAAAAAAAACATTATCAAGATTAATTTTGGCTCAACATGCTCCAGAGTAAGACAGGAGAATGACCACAAATGAATAGGTTGAGGGAGGATAATATAAGCAGAACTGAGTGAATAGGAGCCAGCGAAGAAGAGGAGTCGGTGCGTGCAAAAGCGAGGAGGAGTAGGCACGGAGCGAGCACTGAACTCCAAATTACATTGGGCTAAATATGGCGGAGTATTTTAAGTTATTATGGTGGACATGGTGTCCCATTTCCAAAAAAGGGCATTAAGAGAATGGTAGGAGCAAGGGAAGTACGCTTTTCATGTATGGCCTGGTTTTGTTTTATTACCGTTTGTAGAATGTCCTGGCTTTTGGGGGAAGGGACATTGGTGGATAAATGTGAAAAGAATTGTAAATCACCAAGTGCCAAGCGTTCGCTAATGTCTAGCACAGGCAAAAATATTGGGCACACTTTCATAGAGCTGCAGAACGCCAACAGAGGGACCACACTATTGTCCACGCGTCTAGAGGGAAAATACAATGCATGATCATGGTGTTTTTGATGCAAAACGCAATGGGGTGGGGGAAGTGAAATGAAGACAACCGTCGGAAAAGGTACACAATAACGCATGTGCACGTAAATTAAGCGCGGGGAAAAATCGGAATTGAAAAAAACGCGAAATACAAATACGCAGGTGGGGGGGAAAAAAAAAAAAGCGACAAAAGACGTTGAGAAGACGCGACAGAATGACAAATAACGCAATGTGCACAAGTATTGCGCGCAAGAATTGACAGAACACGAAAATAGGCAAATAGCCGCGATGCGCGGGGGCGCCTGGGGTGAAAACGACGAAAATGGCAAATGGTGGCGGTCATGTTGTCACGGATTGCGCGCGAAAAAAGGGGGGGAAAAAAAAAGACAATGGTGCGAAACGCGAAACATTGCAATACGCATGCAAGCAAGAGCAATAAGAAAAAAGAAAAGGGGAAGCGTTTCAAAACGCGAAAAATGGGGGGGGGGATACAAATACGCATGTGGCATCGGTATTGGCGACGGCTAATTAAAATCGCGTAACAAATTGCAAATACGCATGGGGGTCCGCGAGATTTAAAAAACGGCATAATCGTATGTGTAGCGCGCCAAAATAATTCGAGGACGATTTACTACGCTATTTAAACCAAGGCGCGATATCGTCATATTTTTATTTCGCAGCGGAGGAAAATATAGAGAGGGGAGGGAAAAAATAAAAAAAAAAAAAAAAAGACCGCAAAAAGAAAATTGACCCAGATGTACGCGAAACGGGGCGGGCGCGGGCGCTAGGGGGGGGAGGGGTTAAATCCCAACCCTAAAAAGCATCACGCGCTCACATACTCCATGTGGGCCTTGAGGTTCGGTTGGGTTGTGTAAGGGAATGAAAACCAAGAACAGTCGGAAGTGCGGATGAAAATAAGCCGGGCACAAAGAGCAAACACACTGCATTTGTGTGACCTTGTGAAATGTTGTTAGTTTTAAACCCAACCAAGTGTGTGGCTATCTCATTCCTACATTTGTCTAGAGATGATCTTTATGTGTTTAGCTCTTTTTGGGGGGGGGGGGGTGAGGGGCGAACCATGGTTACCATACTATATAGTGATATTGAGAACCCTAAAAGATCAGATTGTGTTTGTAATGCTGCTCCTTTGGCCCAGAATTTTCATTTATTTGTGGGTAGAAAATAAAAAAATTGTTGGAAACACCCATACCTGTTTTCCTTAGCTCTCCCTCTATTTGTACGGTGAATAGGCATTTATTAAACGACTGGAATTGTTGAAACACACCGGGAGTTAGACTCCTCTAGACTTAGTTGTTGTTTGGCTGAAAAGCGCTTAAGGCCCTGAAATTGATGGTGGGGTTTTCATTTTGGAGGATTGTCCCGCTAACGTAGAAATTTAAAATAACATTACACATATGCAACATTCACTACTGGAAATGTTCAACATAAAATCTGGATAATACGTGCATCCCTGTATTATTTTGGGAGTCTTCTTTTCCGTGTCAGGGAAAAGGAAAGAGGAGTGAGGCCGGGGTTGCTTTTAGAAAAAGAAAAAAGGAGGGAAGGGAAGTGGGGGGAAAAGGTGGACAACCTGGCGGAAAACAAAAAAGGGGAGGGGAAAGGGTGGAAGGGGTGTTGGGTGTGTAGAGGAGGGAATTGCGTGGGGATAGATGTTATTAAAGGTATGGAAGGGAGAAAAGGGGGGCGTTATGAAAGGAGCGAGAAATTAACGAAAGGGAAGTGGTCGCACAAAAGGTTGAAGAATGAGGTGGAAGATAAGTCAACACCCTACGCGAGGAGGGAGCAATGTGAATGGTTAATTTCAGAGGAAAAGACAAAGACCTTTTTTTCTCTTCCCGCCCAATTACTTATTTGACGCTTCCTCTTAACTGGTACCGGAGGGCGGGAGCAGTAATCTACAACTAGGGTACACTGTGTGTCAGCAAGCACACCCGAGTCCTCCTTCCTTACAGGGAGATACCAAATTCTACTGGTGACATAGGGGTGAAACATGGGATAGAACCTTCAATGTGAATTCACAAAGGGGGGAAATTGGAAAAGGGGGGGGAACAAACAAAAACTTAAACTAATCTGCATTTTAAAATTTGTGATAATCAACACATCAAAAGGGGAGGCATTGCACAGGCAGACTTATCACTCCACCACAACCACACAAATACAACACAAACCACCCATGGAAATGATTTTTGTTTGTGACTCTAAAGAAACAATCAATGTAAATAACAGAAAACATGTGGTTTTTTGATAACATGATACATAAGATTTGGAAACTAATCTCCCCACGCCATTAAATGAAGGACCCTCCGAAGGCCAATCAGGGCTGCACGGCATATAAATCAATCTTTACAGCCAAATAGCCTGGGAAGAGGAGGTCTCTGAATGGAGCTGAGGCATCAGACAGGCGTAGGTACTGGGGGTGAGTGCAGACTCCAATGGCAACCACTAGACCGGGGGAGCCTCGATCGGTTGTCCACCTCCAAGGGGAAGGCCCCTTGCGAGGAGTGTTTCCAGGCTCCCGGGCACCAAATCTCCACCTAAAGGGAGCACGAGAAAGGCATCTATTGAGAAAGGGGAAGAGCGGCAAAACTGGTGGATAAGAGATAACTGCAACATGTGTGTGTAGGCTCTTAAAAGGGGGGGTGGAACTAAAGCTCAGGAGGAAGATTATGTGAATAAAAAGGAAAAACATTCTAAATGCTTTCCACTATCTGAGTACTTATTAAAAGGGAATGGAGGACTCGTCCGCAAGTGTGTGAGATTTTCTTATTACGGAAAAATACGGCCCTTGTGGTTAGACTGCGTGGTGGTCCACCAGAGATGAACGGCAGCAATGGTGACAAAAAATCTTATTTGGGGCCAAGTCCCTGAAAAGCTCTCACTGGCCGGAAGAAGAGAGTTGAAAGAATAAGCCAACAGGTCATGGCGTCAGCACGTACAGACGTGATATGAGCCATTGGTCAAAAAACGCTCAGTGTGACCATTAAGTGTGTAAATGTTTATTTTGTTTATGGAGCTGATACAGGGGAAAAGGACAAATATAAAATACAGAAATCGATGGAATATCTTTATAACATACTTTTTAGAAAAATAATATGGGGTGTGTTGTTTTAGTCTTAGTACAAAAAGGGGGAAGATTGACAACAGATATAGTCCAAAGCAAAACAAACAATTTGGGGGGGGGGGGGGATGTACACATATTTAAATCACTGTGGTCCCACAATCTTGTCTTACGGTACTTAGGTACAAGGTAAGAGGAAAAAGTTGGGCGGGCAAAAGATAAAAATCTTGGCAAAGAGGACTGGGGAGGACCCTATGAGGGGTTTGGCCTCACTGAGTACGAAAAACAACTTTATGCTGCAATGGGAGGATAAAGGGTCGGTGGGTCAGGTTTTGGCAAGAACGCATTTGCCGTGACAAAGAAGAAGAAGGAGAAAAAGAGAAAAAAAAAAAGGGGGGGGGGGGAGACAAAGGTTGGGGACTCAAAACCGAAGTGGTGTAAATGTGAAAGTTACAGCCTCAGGGTTATCTAATCAATAATATTTAGGACACTTATTCATGAGAAGCCCACAAAGGGTGGAAGAGTAAAGACAGGAAATTTGTACACAGGCACGACAGCAGAGTATGTGACAGACACCACCCGATACGGACAAGACACACACATGGATGGCCAGAGGCACACGGACAGACAAATATACACCCACGGATGGCCGAAAAAGACAAAAAGGACAACACTTTAAGGGTAACTAAGAATCTAGGACATTGGAGATTGGGATGAGTAGTAGATTGTGTAATTTGTGGCGGTTTGCATTATTTCAATATTCCTCCCTTTTTAAAAAGACGAGGTACTGCCTCGAGGAGTGCCAACCACACCATTAGGTCTCCCGTAGAGAGATTGCAGCCGGGAGGAAACAGCAGACAGAAAAAACAACGTGTAGAGGGGCCCAGGAGAGATCTTGTGACCTGCCAGCAGTGATCTTCAGAAGGACTGAAGATAAATGGTAAAGTGGTCGTTGTTGTGAAAAAAGACTTCTGAGGAGACATCGTGGGGAAGATAAAGGAGGGAGAAAAGGGAAAAAAAAAAGCGAGAGGCGAGGGTTTATTTCTTAAAAACAGACACGACGTGATTACTGAGACAATGGATCACTACATATTCTAAAGTGTTCCAGATTCCAGGCAGGGGGGGGGGGGGAAGCCCTAGTCACTACACTTCACACATGTGTTCTATGTGATTAAGTATTGTTCTTTGATGGCATCTTTCAAATGTCGGCTTTTCATACTGTGGTGAGCTAATCCCATTCAACACACAATTTCTCTTTACGTTATACTTTGCAATAATATCTAGCAAGGTGTGGCTAATTTGTTGGTGTATTTTTTAATGTAAAAAGGATACCCGCCTCGTGCCTCACTCCAGGTGTCACCAGGGCTATGGGATAAGAACCACACAGAACTCCCCCTAGGTTTGCTGTAGCTCACCTTAGATCAGCCTCCCAGCCCTCCCAAACTACTGTCAGCTCAAGAAAAGGAGGCGAAAATACTGGCCCAACCTATGTCGGCAAATGAAAGACTGCGCTGCGCACGCGTGACAAGAGCAGACGACGCCAGGGGACAGACGTGTGAGACAATAAAAAGTGTCTATTGGTTTGAAGTAAGGATATAATGGTGTAGGTTTGCGGTAGAAAAGAAATTCACACACCCGGACAGGAACAAAAAGAAACCCGGTCTATCAACAGAGAAAAGTGTGGAAAATCACGAGAGGAAGTATCTAGCAGGCTTCTCAGGATCTTAAAGAGGATAAACAAGCTTAAAAAGTGTTCAATGGGTACTCCAGGCCCAGCCAAGTCGGTTGGGTGATGCTACACCTGCGAAGAGGGGCCGAGCGGGAGAGTCTTCCTGCAGGGTGCTGGTCCGGTTGCCCCGACAAAAGGCAAAACAAATCAGAACCGCAAAACTGACCAACCGTCCGCAGGAGAAGTGGGTCGAAAAGTTTAGCGGGTTTGTAGGGTGGCAATAGTTTGTTTTTTTTTTTGTTTTGTTATTTTTTTTTTTATATATTCCCATGAAATAGCCTTGGTGTCTTTTTTGTCTTTATTGGGCGAAGTGGGGTGGGGGGGGGGCAAAAATCCTCTGGTGTCTTGGGACCAAAGTGAGAAGTGATCGCTGTAAGATTAGAAGACTCTATAGTGCGCTGAAGAAATGGATGTTGGGTGGTCCTCAGCTAGTAGTATGGTGTCTGTTGTGAGGGAGCAGGTTCATGGTCATCTGTGTTGTCCTTTTTTCTTAATTCCGCCTCAGCGCTTTGGCTTCTCATCCTCTGTGATTTGTCGAAATACATATTTCTGTATAAATGTCAATGTTAGGGAGCGGGACGTAAGGGTTATATGTCATTTAATGATGATGGATGGTGCCATTAGCATGCCGGATGCCTGTCGCTGAAAAGTGGCAAGGTGTTAAGGTTGATCTAAACAAGATTAAATTGGGATAGCTGGGGGCAAGGTTTCAGTTACATATTGAGCAAGGCCAGCTGAAGGAGAAATTCCTAAAGATAGTCTATGCAGGAGGCGGGAGCACATGTATTTAAGGAATAAAAGGGAGGGGGGGGGGGGGGGGGGAGGGGGGGGGGGGGGGGGCAACATTGTTCAACTGGGCCAAAAAGGAAAAAAAAACTTTTTACTACACTATTTAAAAACCACCGGCGTAGAACTAGATGGCTGCTGATGAGGAAGTGGGCAGGTGGGTTCTCAAATCACATTTGTGTGTGTGTATTCCACAACAGGGGGTATGCCAAGGGGAGTCAGGATGGGGATAAAGGGACGAACTAAAACGACATTTCACCTTCTAAAATATACGCACGCATGGTGCACTGCTAGCCATGAGGACATGGAGCGACGCACGAGAGCCCTGATGACAATTGTTTGGGAAAGACTGTGCAGGGCTAAAAAAGGAGGGGGGGGGGCAGGAGTACCAGTGCAACGTGTGGTAAAATGATTGGGAAACAACAGATCATGGTTTCAACAAGCTTTGTAACACAGAACAGGGGACTGGAAAGCGAGTTGCGCATAAGCAGACTGGGTATTTTCAGAACCTTTACCGGACAAAGATGCTGACGCGCTGGGTGCATAAATCACAGCTCTTAGCGGCCGGCGGCTGGGTGTAGCTACGCCACCTGTTAGCCTGAAGAGCGACGGGACACAGAGGTCGAAAATTTGAAAAACTTCTAGGAAGCATATCTCATAATATTCTAGAAGGTTGCCGTCTTTGGAAAGTCCACATTTTTTTCATGGGTGGGGGGTTGTAACCAAAACATGGTGAACAAGTGACTTTCATATAAGTGCTGTCAAAACCCTCTGGTGTGTAATAGCGGGGAGCATCCTAACTGAGTTTCGGGGAAAAAAGGGAAACTACAATTCCTATTGATTATTCATTACTAGACTGGGGTCCTACACGCACAAAATAGCATGAAAAAAAGGCAGGGTTAAAAGGGGGGGGGAAAGTGTGCAGTTCAAAAGGCGATCGCGCTTATTCGCCTAAAAGCCAACAGACACAAAGCGAAGTCGAAAGAACGCTGACTTGAAGAATGCTAGAGTCAATAGGGAAGTGGTCATTATTTAGTGATAAGGCATGTCTGTATTGTTGCGGGGTTGGGAAGCAAATTTAAAAATAGTTAACAATCTAGGTTATTACGCATGAGACCATATTGTGTCATCAAAGAATTATTTCACGGGGAGAGCATAACAGCTTAAACTATCGTAATTCACAATTCCAAGTTCTCCCTTCGATCCCCGAATTTTGTTTGTATTATTGCGCGTTTTTTTTTATGCTGCCTACCTGCTCCTTTTTTCGCGGGGGGTAGGCGCATCGCAATTTTAATGCCGGGAAGTGCCACCAACCAAAAGGCAGGGGGATTGTTGTTCCGGGGGGGAGGGGAGGGGGGAAGGGGGGGGGGGGGCTCTGATCTACCACGACCTCCACCAGGGGGGGAGGGGGTTAATGGGGAAATAGGAAAAAAAAAAAAAGTAAGGAACTGAGGATGATCATGCCCAGGGTTATGTGAGGTACCGTCACCAAAGAAAATGTAAATGACAACCTTCCCTATTTTTGCAACAAGCCAACAGTAAGGGGGAAAGGGGGAAAAAAAAGCAAAAAAAGAAGTGTGCCAGAATAAGTGGAGATGCTCCAAAGGAGAGGTGGAGGTCCTGGGGCGTAAGATATGAGGGTTGAGTCTGAAATGCCTGAAGGGTAGCTCCATAAAATTTGGGAAAAGTGGATGGTGAATTAGTAAGGAGAAAAAAATGCCCCAGTGATTGGGTCCAAGAGGACATAAGGGATGACAAGGATGCTATGAAGTACTTTTCAAAGGTTTCAATTAGTGTGCTTAGTGTGGAAATACAAAATAATGAATCAATTATTCCTACCGCTGTTTATTTCGAATGTTAACACTAGAATTGGGGGGGGGAAGGGGGGGGAGTAGACGTCATATAATGTGGTCAGGTAGATGGAACATGAAGGGGCCTACGAAAGTTTTAAAAAGTGTCAAAAAAACGCCAGATTGCATTGTGCACATTTAGTACGAAAATGACTCAATGTAACCGATGAGGGTGGGGGGGGGGAACACATGGTGCACAAGCAAAGGGAGATGGGCGTAACTGCGGTAGGGGGAGCAACAACAGGGGGGGCACCAGGGTAAAACCACAGAGGGGGGGGGGCGCTGCAAGTTCGGGGGATCATTTATATGCCTCAATAAGGGGGAAAACAAGGAGATCTAAAGCCTTCTTTCCTAAACACGCAACTGGTATGGGTTGTAGCACGGAGGAGGGGGATCCTATTGGTTTTTAGCTGTGGGAAGAGGGGCCCAGGGGTATTGATCCTATTTACGGTGGGGGGAAAGGAGGTCCTATGTGGGGTAACACGGCCGACTCAAGGACGTCTATGTCTAACAAGAAAGATTTCACATAACGGGTGAACATGACAAACTGTTCAAATTGTGTGTTGTCATTTGTCCGTATGAGCGGAAAAAAAGAGAAGACGGCAGGGAACAGCTCCACAGGACACATAAGGATGATGGAGGGGGGAGAGGGGCATGGGATCAAGCAGCGTGGCATCAATATCTCCGTCCGGGGGGGCGCAGGGGGGGGACTCCGCGCTGCCCGGACTGCAGGGACCGAGGGAGGAGGAAGAAGTGAGGGGGAGAGATGTCAGGAAACAAAAAGGGGAAGATGGTGCTCCCCGCCTGGGTCCCAGGGAGAAAGCGCACCGACCAAAAAAAAAGTTGGAACAGGGAAAGGTGGGGTCTACCTGGTCCTCGGGGGAGCCGATAGACCCTCTAGACATAAAAAAACCGAGGCCGAACGCAGGCATTGTGGGGGGGGGGGGTATAGCCTACGCTTGTGAGTGATAAGAAAAGGGAGTCGGGGGTCTTCTGAAAAATCATGACTGAGGTCCTCAATAAACATTGGCATGCGCAAAGTTGGGTCTGGCATAGTGAGGGCAGAGCGGCAGATTTTAGGGCTGAAAGAAAAACAAAGGGGGGAAGGGACAGGAAGGAGGGGGAAGGGGGGGCGGGTTGGGTTGTTTGAGCCGTAAATCGGTTTTAATTTTTTTTTATTTTTTTTTATTTTGGGAATTTTTTTTTTTTGTTTTTTTTTTTTCATTTGGTTTTTTCTTATTTCTTTTGTAAAATATTGTTTAATAAAAATGTTGAACGGACAACAAAAATTTTAAAACACAAAAAACACGAAACGCATTTTCACTTACAAACACCGGGTGTATAGATGATCAGTTATACACAGGGGAACAAGGAAAAAGAAGGGGTTCGACACTTGTGTCAAAATGGGGGTATGGAGGGGCGGGGCGAGGGCGTGGATAAGTGTCTCCAAAAGGCTTGGATAGGAAAAAAGTACAAATTTAATCGGTGGGAGGGTCTCGGGATGGGTGACAGAGGGCTTGTCTGGGGTCCGTTATGAACCTGGGTGTACAGGGTGGGTGTAGATGTCATTGGTACGGGGGGGGGGTAAAAACAAAAAAATTAAAATAACATAATGGAGGTGTGCTGTAAGAGCTAGGTGAGGGGTTCGGCAGAACGATAAAAACAAACTATGGGGGGGGGGGTGGGTGATGGGGGATGTTAGGTAGCAGACTAAAAAAAGTGAGCGGCGCTGGTCACAAAAATACTGCATAGATTAAAATTATCCCGGAGAAGGAAGTAAGGGAGAAAAGGGAGAAAGGAATAAGCGAAGGGGGGGGGGATAACATCAGGCAAAAGTAGGTCCACACCCACAGAACTGACAGTGCGAAAAACGAACAAGGGGTAAAGCGGACAAGTGCACCGGACAATAGTGCGCTGAAACGAACCGAATCGACCACCCCGAAAGGGGTGTCCGACCAGCAGACAGCAAACAAACAACGGGAAGGTCATCTGTAAGGGGGAAAAGGCGAATGGGGAAGCAACAGGAAAAAATCAACAGAAAAAAGGGGGGAAAAAGAACAAGTCAAGGAAGAAAGATAGGGGAAAAAAAAGAGGATACCTAACGGGAGAAGACATGCAATCGAAGCAAGACAGCGGCGAACGAAAAAAAAAGCGGAAAAGACAACAGATCACAACAAAACAAAACAAAAAGAGGGGAAAAAAAAGATGCAAACAAACAAAACGAGGGAGAAAAATGTCACAGAAAAACGGGAAACACTGGGGGTGAGACAGGGCGGTGGGAGGCAGGCGTGAGGGTGGAATCAGCCGGAGCGAGACAGGAGAACGGGACAGGTGAAAAAAGAAAACTGGGAAGATAAAGAAGAGGAAGGGGGAAAGGAGAAAATACAAGACGAGAAAAAAAAGAAGGGAAAGGACAAGAAACAATCAAAACGGTCAACAGAAGGGGTATGTACTACAGTAATCATGGGCAGTGCACACGACACATAGTCATTCACAACATGGTACTGGATGTGGGGGTCACTAGAGAGTCGAAATAAGGGTTGGGGGGGGGGGGCTCGGAGAAGGAGGCAAAACACGGGTGCCAAAAAAAGGAAGACAAAAAAAAAATCTCTAAAGGTTGCTAGGGGGGTAATAGTATCAGGGGTTAAAAACAAAAAGTCAAAAAAAAACAAAAACACAGGGAAAAAAGGTGGGTGGTAACAAGTGGGAAGTGGTAGAGGGAGGGGCGAAAAGATGAGATATCTGGGGAAAGGTTCAACAGGGGGGGAAAGGGGGGGAGGGGCAAAAAAACGGTGGAGGGTGGGGGTGGGTCTCGAGCTGGTGCTAGGGTGAAACGTGGCCGAGGGAGCGACAGGGTAGGGCGTGGTTGGACGTTAGGAGGACTGGGAAGGGATGTCAAGGGGAAACAGAGGGAGAGGAGACAGGGGGAGATCTGGAGATCAACAAAAAAAATCTGATGGGAGTTCAAGGATACATCAAGGTGTGCACGATCATAAAGGAGGTGAGCCAAGAGAGGGGAGGGTCAAATGGAGCGAACGAGAGAAGGGGGAAAAAGACGAATGAAAGGCGGGGGGGGCACCACAGTGAAATGGGGTATGGTTTGAAAAAGTAGGTGTGTCACAGGGGCAATAAGGGGTGGGGTAAACAGGAGGAAGAAAGAAAAACCAAACATGCAAAAACGCAATCATGCAACACCAAATCAACAAACCATCAATCATAATCATCAACACACCCGCACAACCACAAATGACCCAAATCCATCCCACCAAAACATCCACCCCCCACAAAAGTCCTCCTGGTACACCCCCCCATCGGACCGCCCCCGCGCCGGGCCCCCGCCCGAAATCCCTCCCTCCCCCCCAAACCCCTCCCAACAAACAGAAAACAAATCCTAACAACATCCACCCCCATATACCCCCCCAAAAAACCACTACCCCATTACCATCCGCGACCCATCCGATCCCTCCAATAAATAAACACAGAGAAAAATCGGGGAAAATCACAAATAAAAAAAAAAAAATTCAAGCAAAAATAAATCTAGGGAGAGTAGCAAACCGAAGAAGGATACTAATCTAGAAAAAAAAAATAGAAAGAAAAAAATCATCAGATCAACAACCATAACAAAAACCAACAAAAATCAACAAAAAAGGGCGAAAAAGTCAGGGGAGTGGCAAGTGCAACAGGAGATACACACACGGGGATCAGGGAAAAAATACATAACAGGAGGATACATACAAAAAAAATCACACACACAAAACGAAAGGGAAGGTGCGAGGTGCGAGGGGGGGGGGAACGAGGGAGCGGGGGGGGGGAGAGGGGAGGGGGGAGGGGGAAAAGGCAGTCGAGACGAGCGCGACGGATGCAATAATCAATCAGGGGATCAACATAAAGTGATAAGGAAAGACAAACAAACAGACGTCGAACCAAAGAGGGGGGGGTACAAACAGGGCGGGGAACAGGGGAAAAAATCATCGAACAAAGTCACAAACAAAAAGAGAAAAAGCAAGACGAACGCGAAACGTGGAAAAACAAGCATCACTCACAAACAAGAAAGAAAGAGGAAAAAGATCATCATAAAACAATAAAAAAAGGGCAGGAAAGTCAACAACCGGAGAAGTCAAAGTTCAGATCAAAGGGGGTCAGACAGAGGGGAATCACCGCTGAGAGGAAACAACAAAAAAAGACAACAAATAGCACAGACACGATCAGAGGCGAGGGGCCGTAAAACAACGAAACAACAAAAAAGAAAACAAAAGAGAAAAATAAAACCAAGGGCACAACAAGAAAAAGTAAACACATCAACTACCCACAAAAAAAATGAAAAAAAACTCACACACAAAAATGAAGGAATATCAATTCATCATTCACAACAACACCAAAGAGCAAAAAGAAAAGTCCGGTAAAGAACAAAAAACACAAAAATAAAACACAGTCACAAACACATAAACAGAAAAAAAAATCACAAACACAAAAAAAGATTGACAACAAGAAGGAATCGAACTAGAAAAGACAGTCAACAGAAAGAAAAAATGCACGCAAAAAAAAAAAAACAGGGAAGCAAAAACAACAAACAAAACAAGTGCAACAGAAAAAAAAAAAAAATCATAATAAAAAAAAACACAAAAAACCAGTCACAGGGGAAAAAGACAAAAGAGTAATAATTTTGTCAAAATCAAATCAAATGAGCAGAAAAAATCGGAAGAAAATAAAGGCGATTCAACAGGCAGCATCAGCAGAACAACAACAGGTAGAACAACAACAAAACAATAGGGAGGAAAATGGACGAGGTCAACACAAAAAAAAAAGATCAACACAAAAAGTAAAATACAAAATCAAATAAAGAGAAAAATCCCGATCAAAAAAGACAACTTTCAAACAAAAATAACCCAAATGAGATAGAAGAAGAAAAAGAGGGAGTCCCAGTCAACAAGGAAAGGGTGTAGAATGGTCTTTTTGTTATTGTCATTGTTCTTGTTTTTGGCGTTACCAAGGTCTCCTTTTTTATTTTGGTCCCCTCCACTCCCCCCCCCCTCTCCCCTGCGGGATTGCTTTCTTGTGACCCCATCGTTCCCTTTTATGTCTCCTCTGCGTGCTCGCCTGATTCCGTGCTCTGGTGTCTCGCCCCCCTTGTCCCCTGGTATCTTCTGTTGTGTGGTCGGAGGTTTTCGCCGCGAAGGAGTCTCTGGTTCCTTCTCCTCCCCCCCCCCACCGCCCCCCCCCTCCTCTCCCCCCCCCCCTTCCCACAACCCACCGCAAAACGGGAATGCCGCGGCCCGCAAAAAAAGAAAAACGAATAATCTCAACAACAGGAAGTGCCAGGGGGAGGTCAACGAAAATGGGTCACGAGGAAAGCGGAGCGGGAGGCAGGTGGGGGGCAACAGGGAGGGGGAGTGGGGGGGTGCAGGAGGGGGGTACAGTCGGTGGGGGCGAAGTGAGGGTAGGCGGAGGGAAAGAAAGTGCAGACAGGGGAGGGGGTGGGGGGGGGGGGCGAGGTGGGGGGGCGGCGAGGGGGGGGGGAGGGAGTAGCGGTCGGAAAAAACGGGGGGGAAAGCAGACAGTGGTCGGAGAGGGTCATGGGCAGGGGGTGGCAGAAAGCATCAACGCGAGGAAGAAGGGAGGGGGGGGGGGGTCAACGTAGGGGGTGAGACCGGGGGGTTGGACGAACGGACGCGGGTATATGCGAACGAGGGGAACAGAGGTCGATTCGACAACACGTGGGGGACGTGCAACAGGGAGTCGGGGGGGGGCAGGGTCAAACGAGGGGGAGGGTGGAGGCGAGAAAAAGGGTCAAAACGGGAAAAGAGGGGAAAAAGGGAGGGGGGGGATGGGCAAACACTGAGGGGGGGGGGGGGGGGGGGTCAGGACGGTGGGGGGGGGCCAGGGTGCAAACAGGGAAAAAGGGCGGGGGGGGGGGGGGTTGCAAAGGGGGGGAAGGGAAAAAAAAAAGTCGAGGGGTGGGCAAAGGGTCAGCAGGTCAACGGGACCGGGAAAGGGGCAAATCAGAACGGGAGGGGGGGGAGGCAGACTGTGCGAACAGGGGGAGGGGGTCAAGGGGGAAGGCAAACGTAGTCGAGAGTCAAAGGTGGGCAAGGGGAACGAGGCAACAGGGGAGGGTGAAGGCAGTCAAAAAGATAGGGGTGTGCGAACGGGAGCAGGGTGGGCGGAACACCCGGGGCCAGGGGTTCAGAACGTGCGGGAAGGGGGGGGGGGAGTCAGGGCCAAAGGGCAGTGGGGAGAGAGGCATCATCAAGAGACTCAAGGGTCAATCAAAGAACGGACGGACCACAAAACTAGATCAAAGATGAAAGTCAATCAAACGAAACAAAATAAGGGGCAGCGATTCAAACAACAAACCGCATCAAAACCAAGAAATGCAGGGGTGGCAACATCTAACAGGGGGGTGCACGAGGAAGGATTACTTGTAGGCAGACAGAGGGCAAAGGGCAGGGCAAGCACTACTCGGAGGGGGAAGGGGGGGAAGAGTGGTGGTCAAAAAAATAGATTCAACGAGGGAGCAACGAGATGGGGGACATGTGGTGGGTTCAACCAAACAGGGGCAGGTCGAAGGGAAGAGTGGGCGAGAGGGGGTGTCGAAGGGGGGGGGTTGCAGACAGGGGGTGGGGAGAGGGGAAAAATCAGTCAGAACGGGGCTGATAAAGGGGGGGGGAAGGTGCAAGGGAATCAATGGGGGAACACAATGAGACGGGACGAAGGGGAGGAGGGAGGGGGCCGAGTGGTCAGAACTGGATGGGAGGCTCTCAGGGGGGAGGTCGAGACACCGGGGAAAGAGGGGGTCAGCAGCAGGCAACGGGGGGGGGAAAAGAGCGGCAGAAATCACCAAAGGGAACATCATCAACTAAACTGAAAGGTCACAACTAATAATCAGGTGGGGGTCAAAGAGGGGGGGAGGGTGCGAGGGCAAGGAGGACAGGGATCAAAGCGGAGGGGGGGGTCGAACGAAGGGGTGGGGGGGGGAAGGGGGGGGGGGGGGAGGGTGTGTGTGGAGCTTGTAAAAAGGTTGGGTTAGGGGTGATGGCGATTCCGTCTGGGTCGGGATTGCACGGGCAGCGGCGGGGTTCCGACAGGGGGGGGGAAGAGGTGAACAGGTGGGGTGAAGGGGGGGGGGGGAAAGGGGGGCAACGGGGGAGAGCAGAAGGGACAGGGGGGGGGTGGCCGGAAGTTTTTACGGTTGTGCAGGGAAGGGGGGAGAACCGCACATAAGTTAGCTCTGGTGTCGCAGAGGGAAAGAAGAGGGGGGGGGGGGGAAGGGGGGGGTAGTGAAATCTTTGTTATGTGTAACGGGGCGACTGGTGTGGAGACATGGGTGGGGTTGTACGGGGGTGGGACAAAGTGGGGGGGGGGGGGGGGGAAGAGTGCTTTTTAAGGGGGAGTGGGGGTGCTTTGTGCAATGCAGACCCGACCTGTGCGGTATAATGTGTGGTTGGTGGAGGACGTAAGGGGGTGTGACAAGCTGGGGGGTGGGGGGGGGGGGAGGGGGGGGAAGGAAAGGGACGGTGGGGAGACTGGGGTGAGGGGGGGCTTTGGGGGGGGGGGGGGGAGCTGGAGGCGTGGGGGGCGTGGGGGCTGCTGAGACTGGGGGGGGGGGGAAGAGGGGGGCTGGGGAGGGGTGAGGACTGGGGGGAAAGGAACAAAAGACGTAGAGGAGGGGCGGCCGTGGAACGGGGAAGACACCCACTTTGTCCCCTCTAAAGCAAAACGCCTCAGCTCCTTTTCAAACCCCTTCCTTCCCCTCCCCCCCGGAGGCACAGGGGTACCCGGGCACTGGTTTCAAATGCTGTTGACCACACAGCAGGGGGGGGGGGTATGGGGGGGGGGAGGGGTGAGGGGGACAAAATGGCTTTTGTACACATGAAAGACCACGTGCACTATGGGCACTGGTAAAGCAGTTTGTCACAGGGCAGGGAAACAAAAAGGAACGGAAAAGGGGGGAGCGGGGCCTGTGTTTATCGTTTAAGAGCATAAACTTACCACAAAAATGAAGGGGGGAGGGCGCCCTGTCTTGTGACAAACTTTCTTCTGGGCTGCCCAGGGGCGAACACGGGCTAATTGTATGTGGAAAGGGTGGGAGGTCCGTCAGGGGGATGGTCGCAGGGTTCCCCGGGGAAAAAGGGAGAGAAGGATAGGACCCCCCCTTGGCAGGGCAGAGAAACAAAACACGGCAGGTATCAAACGGGGATGGGGGGGTCCCCCAAGGCGGAAAGGGGGGGGAAAAGGAAAGAAAAAAGGAGAGGAGAAAAGGAGAAAACCAAGAAGAGGAACAAGATGAGTAATAAAGAGAGGGATAGACGGAGCGACTGGAAAAAGAGGGAAATGCCCGCGATTGCACGCCCTTTTAGTCTGACTCTACCCTGGAGATTTACGCTGTTGCGCATTCCTGGCCTGGTTCCTACATTGGCCACATTGGTTGGATGGACAAAGGAACCGGGCGGAAAAACCACCGGGACACAAATAGCAAAATGGTGTAAAAAAAAGACAATAAGTTGATGTGTTTTTGCCACTCTGGACAAGAATCAGAACGTTTGGAAAACAAAACGGGAAAAAAAAATAAACGAGGAAGGAGGTACTAAAATATACCTCGATAGGGAGGCAAAACAGAAGAAAAGAAAAAAGAGGAGGAATGGCAAATTGTGTCGGAACGAATGCAAAGAAGCCGGTCAGGGAGGACCAAAGGATGGCACGACTTGAATGGGGAGGAAATGGGAAACTGGTAAAGGAGAGGGGGAAGGGAGAGTGCTGACGGGGTCATGGGAAAAATGCCAATGACATTAAAATTTTGTGACGGGAAGGAGAAGAGGAGGAAGGAGCTAAAGAGAAAGCGAAAGGAAGCAAAAGGAAAGAAAAGAGAGGCGAAGTATGTCCAGACAAAAGGAAAGGCAGGAAAAATAAAACAACCAAAAAAAAGAAAAGGCAAAGACGGTGGGGAAACAGGGGGGGAAAAAAGGACACACCGGAAAAAGGCTCAAGGTAATTGTGCTAGATTGTGTGAATGTGCCCGAAAAACAAAAATAAGCATAGTGACAAAGGAGGAAGAGTCTCAAAAGCTTTGTCATACAACCAGAAAAGAAAAATCGAGCGCCGTCGGCAATGCCAAGCATCGGTCCTACGGCTTGTTGAGTAAATAATAGGGCACGGGATGAAAGAAAAAAGGAGAAGAAGTCCAACGAAAATCGGACGAGAGCCCAGAATTTGGCCATAGGGGAACAGCGGAATGGACCGAGTAAAAAGACAAAGAAGTAATGGCTGGGAAGCGAGTTTAGGGCGGGCTGAAAGTGTGACAGAGAGAGGGAAGGAGTCAGAAGAAAAACACCACCAGGTGCAAGGCCTCGATGGGGAGCGGGAGAGGAGACAAAGGAAAAGATGAAGGGGAGAGAAGGAAGAGGGAAAAAGGAAGCAGAGGGGCACAGAAACAAGGAGGAAAAGGAAAGAGAGAAAGAAAAACGAAGAAGAGCGAGATGGAGGAGGCAAAGAAAGGAGGAATCTCAAAACGAAAAAAATTCCATGAAATACGAAAAGAGAAAGAACTACAAAGAAATCCCTTGTAATAGAGACGAGGAGACATCTCCAAAGTTTGAGTACAGAGAAAAAAAAAAGAAACTAGGCCTGGGGTGAGGTCTGATCCTAGGGAAGAAGGGGACGGGAAGAACTGGGGAGAAAGGGAAGGGGGGAAAAAACGGGTGGCGCGGAGACAAGGAGGGAAGGAAAAAGGAAAAAATTGGGTATCGGCAAGGGGGGAAGGAGGTGGAGAAGGGAATCTATGTACTAACGAGTATCGATAGCAGAGAGATCCGGCGATGAAGTAGGTCGTAGTGATCACTCATAAGACGAGCATATGCAACCCGTCAGAACACCTAGGAGTGCTCTTGTCGCTGAGTAGAACGAGTTGGTAGAGGATAGCGATAAATCAGAAAAGAGAGAAACAAGATAAAAGGTGAGAGCAGAATACCAGGGTCAAGACCCCAAATGCGGAGGATGAAAACGAGAGGATGAGAAACCGAGGAGATAAAAAAATATCTCTATACTATTCTCCACTGTAGTCGATATCCAGATGCAGCTATATCTCATCCGAAGACAATAAACCTTTGATAACCTGAGTTAAGAAAATATGGTTGTGATAGCTGACAGACTAAACTCCTTGGGAAGTGACTACGACAAACAGCGGCACAGATGGCGAATACGCTTGAGAATGACAGGAATGACTCTAATGAGGACTATGGACCGGAGTAGTGTAAGGGGGATTCGCATCCTCTGTAACGGGGAAAAATGCCAAGGGAGGGTGCCACAGGGGGGAGAAAGGACTGGGGAAAAGAAAGAGGATATTAAGACAACGAGACCCGCTATAGGAGGACAGCGGAGTAGAGGAACTGAACCCGAGACAACACATAATTTTTCGCTGTGAAGCGACCATGAGAGGAGGGCTGCAGAATGATGAGACGGAGATCGAAAAAAGCGTAAGGAGGGAGAAAAAGGAAAAGACGAGATAAGAGGAGCCCAAAATGTGAAGATGGGGACTAAAGGAGAAAGGGAAGGAGAAAAAAGGTCGAGAAGTGGAGAAAAAGCAAAGGGAAGGGGAAAGCGGCAGCAGAACAGGGCCAAGATAGAAGCAATGCTGCTTAGGGGGCTATTCATTGGGCCCAGAAAAAGGAGGGGGGGAAGAAGGGGAGGGGGAGGGGAGAGGAAAGAGAGAGGGGGGCAGCAATCAGGACCTCCTCCTCACTCTTTTCTTCTCTACCCACAATGATCAGCTTCATCTGCTGGTTTAAATAGTGTTTGTTATCAATCAAACTTTATTGTTCCATTTTTCTAAAGTCGCTCCAATTTGTGTCCAAATAAGGGAAAACCACATCCGATCTTTGTTAGTGACTAGCCAGCTTGTTACATTTATTGCAGTATATTTAAATTATACGAAAATTGGCCGAATTTGGAGAAACAACCAAGAAGTGAGCAACATGCCTATTCACCAGAAAAAAAAAAACGCCCATTCGAAAGACGAACGCGCATGCGCATTCAAAAGACGAATGAGCATTAGGAAGGCGAATACGCATAGGAAAGCGAACGCGTATCAGAAAGGCGAACGCGTATCAGAAAGGCGATCGCGCATTAGCAAGACGAACGTGCATTTGGAAGACGAACGCGCAACCAAAAGGCGATCGCGCATTAGCAAATGAAATAAATTAAATAGCATGCGATAACCGTGTGTAATTGTGTTTGCGGTGCAGTGTGGTAGAAGGCCATGCGATTCATTTAAAAAATGTTGTTTGCATACATTTGCAAAATAGAAGGCCACACTGCAAACGCTATTGCAACATGGAATCGCATGCGATTTCATTGTGTTTGCACATGCGATTTGTACTGCAATAGAATTTGTGTTAATCAAATTTTTGTTTCTCTAATCTTTCAAGTAAAATTTTATGTGAACGCATTAATGAAATTATAATAGTTTATTTACACATTAATGTCTTTTTTCCCGTATGTCTTAAATGTGAATTTGGATTGTTCAAGCTTCAAAATTAATTTTGGAAGAGCCCTCACAGGGGAAGTTCTTGTGATATGTCCTTAAGTGGGTATTAGGTATTTTTTCCTTAAGGGGAAGAGAGATAAGAATTAAAGGGGAGGTTGGTGTGATAAACATTTAAGGGATTTTGGCTTCCAAAGGCAAAGAAGTTGTATGCAAAATGTCTACAATAATTTATTGTGATGGTCACACACCCCTCAGCTTTTAACCTTACCTGCATATGAAGTTGATAAGGCATCTGTTTCTGTTTAGGAAGCGCATGCAATCAGCAATTTTGGTCCACAATTGCATGCATTTCCATAACATTAAATGTCACATTGCATGCAGAAAGGCACCAATGCACCAGATTTGTGCACATAATAATGTCCAAAAAGGACGTACATCTTTAATTACATTGCGTGCTACTCAGACTAGAAGCGCATTAGTGTGGGCCTAGGCTACATTTTTGATAGAAAAAACCAATTGGTTCCTTATTTTTTTTTCTTGCATTTGCATAATGACATGTTATATTTTTTATGTTTTCTCATAATAATGCTAAAGTGACAAGTTTCAAAATTTTTTGTTTTACTTTTGAAATTAATGACAAAAATAAATAATGGAAAAAATTGACCTTCTGGCATTCTTCGTCTTATGCCTTCTACATATTGTGGCTTCTTCTTTTAAGGTCGCTCCAGCTCGCTGCAGGTCCTTCAATGAAATATCCACACCCCATATTTTTGTCTTATTTTCGCTCTTAGCCGCTTCTCTTTTTTTCTTGCCTATGATTGGTACCCAAAGGCATAGTATCATACCTCTTTTTGGTGAGGTACTTAACCATCACTTAATGTACCTCCTAGTCATCTCGCCTTCTAGTTCGCTCTTTTATGACGCGCGCACACCAGTAAAGCGAAAAAGAAACTTTTCGCCTTTCTGATAGCGAGTGTGGTGTTCGTTTGCGAATTCGCGTTTGGTTCGCTTTTCGGTTCCTGAGCGCGAGGGCGCTTGGGAGTGGGCGTGACGTTTTCGCCTTCTCTTCATTGCAAAAATGACCCGAAAATATTTGAAGATGATGGTCAGGTTTCTGACAAAAAAGGGTTATGACATCCTGTAGGAACCCCTAATAGGGTTGAAAAAGAGGGCAATCATGGAGAGCTTGCAGAGGAAGATTGCCAGAAAATATCATATTGATATTTGTTAAAAAATCTCCAGAGAAACTGGAGTGACCTTAGAGGAGGAGGCCCAGATATGTGCAAGACATAAGGAGCAGGATGTCTCATGGTAGGTTTCAAATACATATTAATATTGTGACAAATATATTCCTACTGTAATTTGTCTGGTTTAAAAGAGAAACTAGTAAGTTATATAATTTGTCATTAAGCAAATATAATCTTCCAATGTTTAAATGCAGATTCCATTTTGCACATCTTGCACATATCATGTATCACACACAGCCAAGATTTGCAGACAACAGGCCGATTCACAGCACTTTGGTTTGCAAAATCTTGGCTGCTGTGGAGCAGGGCGGCCGCAACACAAATCGATTGTTCATTCAGCAGAATTGGCTGAACAAACATCGGATATGCATGAAAATTCCCATCGATCCCGTGATTCCCTATGGACAACAATTGAGCATTTGCAAATTCACCCCCCAAAAAATTGCTGCAAGACCAAGGACGTTTGTCCCGGCCAAGCACTCACTCAGTAACAATACTCCCTCTGTAACATACTCACTCAGTAACATATACTCCTCTGGTGCACATCAGAAGAGATTAGAGTCTGGCCACTTCCCAGCACTTTTGGTGTTATCTGAAATAGATGCTGGTGTGGGGCAGCCAGACGCTCCAACATCGATAATTCATTTGTCCAGATCGGGCAGGAATCATTTTAAACAATCAATGGACATTTGCAACCGGCTGAGCACTCACTCATGCAAGCTCCTCAGTTGGAACAAATGTCCTTCTGTGTTTACCCAGCCTTAAACAACAACATAACACAAAGGACATCAAAATTTATTTAAATGTTCATAATGTCACTAACATTAGATTAGAGTTTACCAACAAAAGTTACATTTTGCTGAATTTACAGATGATGTTGGAGCACTGCTCCAGAGAGGAGAATGGAGCCAGAGGGAGGGGGAGGAGCAGAGCTGCCGAGGAGGAGGGGAGGAGCAGGAGTTGCCGCAGCAGGAGAGCAGGACTGCCAGAGGAGGAGGAGCAGGAGCTGCCAGAGGAGGAGGAGGGGGAGGAGCTGCCAGAGAGGAGGGGGAGGAGCAGGATCTGCCGCAGCTGGAGGAGCTGCCGGAGGGGGAGGACAGGAGCTGCCACAGCAGGAGGAGCTGCCGGAGGGGGAGGAGCGAGCTGCCGCAGCTGGAGGAGCTGCCGGAGGAGGAGGAGGAGGAGGACCAGGAGCTGCCGCCGCAGCAGCAGGTGGAGCTGCTCGAAGAGGACCGGCCACAGCAGGAATAATTACTGCAGCTGGTATCCCAGCTAACACAAGAAGTCCAGCAACTGCGCTCCCAGCAACTGGGCCTCTTTGTATACTGATGGCTGACATGGCCTATATGAAAAAAAAATTAGCTAGGCTGGAGAGGAGAAATGCCTTTTTTAATGCACCACAATAGTGGGATTATATTTTATGTGTTTTTTTTTTACTTTTCTGTAAATAGTTTTTATTCTGGCCTCAAAAGGCTGCATATTTTAAAAAGTTGAAGCCAAATGTAAAGTTGTCCGTCTCTTTCTTATTCATATACACATGAAATGCTATTTGATTGTGAAATCAAGGTGGCCATACCTCTAATCAAACTTCTATCTTCCCACCAACCGGTGGGCCAGGAGGAAGGACTGTCGGTCACTGCCAAAGAAGACACGTCCAACAGATAGGCGGGACCAATTGTTGTGGTCCCATAAGGGCAACATGATTGCTCCTGATTTGTGGACATGACCATTGTTCTTTCATCCAATTTGGAAAAACAAACCTTTGGCGATAGGTCAGAGCCGACATACAATATTCTTCTGCCCGACCAACAAAACACTGAAATGACAGTCGGTCAGACACAAATCTTGGATAGCTTTAGATAGATGAGAGGTTGATGAAATGTCTGTCTAGTGTATGTGCAGATTATAAGCTTTACTATACATCAAGTTCCTAAGGAAGATATATTTTTTTAATGTAAACCCAAATATGTTGTTAATTTTTGTTGACAATGAAAAATATAAGCATTCCCTGACAGCACACTGCACACTGCACACTGCACACTGCAGGCAGGTAATGCTTATTTGTCATTGGAAAAGCTCTGTAGGCCTGTGCTTTACAGAATTCAGGATGTAAGGGAAGAGTATAATGGGGTATACTTTGTACTCAACATTAAAATGCCGGATTGGTGAGAATCTGACTACCATATGGGAGTATTTTGAAAGGTGCAGTATTGCAGATTTGTCAATACTGTATCTTTAAATGACTATGCATTTTTGTTATGTGGTAGCTAGATACATTTCCAAAATGCAGGTTTATGTCTTGGTAATGTATCATGTAATTTAACATGTTCGCACATCCAAGGAGTTATGAGGTGGGATTGAGATTGCATTTGTGCAGAAATATTTTACTGCCACAGAGTTACCAAACAAATTCAAAATGGTGGCTCCATGTTTGTGAAACTTACAACATGTAGAGTATAGGGAGGGCACAACGGGGAATCTTTCATAAATAATAAGAGGTATACAATAGTATTTATCCATTACCTTAAATTACACATACAATTGCAACCTGTTGTAATACACGATGGATCAAGTATTTGTGAAAATATGGTTTTTTAGATCTGCCTCCAAAACAACCAATCCTGTGGCTAAATGGCCATCTCATCAGTCATATGATTAGTTTTTTGGACTTCTGCTAACAGGGTTTGTAAGTGATGTAAATAGTTTGCTACATTGAGATGAACCGAAGCTCATCAGAATCTGCAGACAAAACTGTCTCAAAATGGTCTGAATGGGCACACACAATTGCATGCACTAACACACAATAGGGTGCACAATGTGGGGCCTCTCAATCAACTTTAGTATGTTGATTTTAAATGTGGTAACATTTGAGGCCAAGAAGTTATAAAATCCAGAATCATTGTCACCAGCTATCTGCTGTTCAATGTCATTTGTAGTAGCTTTGAAGTGAAACAAAATTGTGATAAAAATTTAAAAAAAAAACTGTTGCTCCAAAAATTAATAGAACTAAAGCTGACAATACACCAATTAAGAACATCAAAGAGTCTAAATACGAACGCGCATTATAAAGCGAACGCGAATTATATAAAAGTGACCGGCGCTTTCAAAATATGAATGCACATTACAAAAGCGAACACGCATTACAAAACAATCGCGCATTCAAAAGACGAACACACATTAGGAAAGCAAACGCGAAACATTTAAGACAATTTGTCTAATGCTTTTACATTTTTGTTGCCTTAAAAATCAGGAACCAATCCAAATTCCCAACAGACAGGCTCCAAACATGCCTTTTCCGCTCAAACAATGACTTTTCACCACCTTCAGGTCGCGCTAATCTTTCGCTCTTTTACCGCCAAACAACTTTCCGCTCTTTTATAAATCGCGTTATGTGTTTTCGCTCCCTTTTTCGCTAAAATTACCCGTGCGATGTGTGGCGAAGTAAGGCGAAAAGGTTTTGGCGATAGCATGCGGAAACGGTTTCGCCATTCGTTACCGCTACCTTTATAAATACGTTAACTGGTTTTTTGGCGAAAAACCATGCGAAAAGCGAACGCGAAAACTTTTCGCCACTTTTCGCTCTTTTATAAATATGCCCCATAGTGGGCACATTGAAAACAGGGGTTGATTAAGGGGGTAATTATAAAGGAAATAGGCAAAGGCAGTAGTAGGTGTCAGGTACTTACCTTGCCGCGGGTCCGGGGTCCTCCTCCGGCGGTCGCGACGGGGTGTGTGCCGATGACGCGCTCCCCCCGCTCCCACGCCCGTCACGTGCCCGCGCGTCCTCAGTGACGCGAGGACGTGGGCGGGGCAGGCTTTTACCCTGCTTGCAGCCGTTCCCTTCCGGGGCACGGCCAGCAGGGAGGAGGTCACAGGGGCCTATTTAGGCTCCTCCTGGCAGCTGCCTCTTGCTGCCAGTTCAGAGTTGTTTGCTCTGGACTCCTAGCTCCCTGTGTTCCTCTACGTGTGTTTTCCTGTTGGTCCTGACTCCTACCTCCGGTCCGAATATCTACCACAGCTCCTACCTCCAGTTATCTCCGGTCTGCATATCCTCCACAGCTCCTACCTCCGGTCCGAATATCTACCACAGCTCCTACCTCCAGTTATCTCCGGTCTGCATATTCTCCACAGCTCCTACCTCCGGTCCGAATATCTACCACAGCTCCTACCTCCAGTTATCTTCTCCTGTCTGCATATTCTCCACAAGCTCCTACCTCCGGTCCGAATATCTACCACAGCTCCTACCACCCCCTACCTCCAGTTATCTCCGGTCTGCATATCCTCCACAGCTCCTACTTCCGGTCCGAATATCATCCCCAGGTTCTACTTCCTGTTACACCTGTATCTGTTCTGCTGCCTCTCCACATTGTGGGATTGGCCTTTGTGGTTCTCTTCTCTGGAGCCGCGACCTGGTATCTGTCCGCCGCAAAACATCCTCACCATTAGAGGCTCTGGTACTTAGATTCCGCGTCCAGAGGGGGTCTCACGGGGGTCTTTTCCTGAAGATCTCATAACAGTAGGGTTCATTAGGAGAAGATATGAGGGGTCAAGGGAAAGAAGTTATTGTTTTCTTTTTTTATAGATAAAACAGAAAACAACTAGAACACTGAACACATAGACCTTAAATAGAAAATGAAAATTGTTACTGTGCAATCATAAACAGATAGGAAGGATTAGCTTATTGGCAACTTTCATTAGGCATTTAGGTTCTTTCAATTCCCGTACTAGAGAGGGATTGTCCAATAGGTTATCAAAACAAAGAAATGGAACCCTCCACGTTGAGTGGATTATCTCATATTTATAGGTATATTTAGTATTTAACTTTTAGCAGGAGAGGGGTAAAGATCTATATCTGTCCCTTTCATTAAAGAGGAACCAATTCCCAAAATTCTGCCTGGCTCTATATATCTAATAGCAAACCCTATAGCACTAGGTGCTCTCCAATATTATGCAGAGAAAGAACTGACTGACATGGTGACAGATCTTTCTTGATTTATTTAAAACCAAAGAAAAATATACGTATAGTGGAGTCTCTATTCAATTAGAATTGTGCATCATCTTGTTGGCACACATGAAGTAAGGCTCTTCCCCTTGCATGTCACATATGGGGAAGAAATTGGAAACCCGCTTTTTGTGCCTTTAAAAAGAAGAATGCCCTGATGTGTTTTGCCCCTATGATTAAGCCCCTGTGAGCAGTGGCATAACTTTGAATTACTGGGCCCTCCAGCAAAACTATGATGGGGCCCCCTTGCTGCTTCATTTACAGAAGTTTTCTTGGGTGGGGGGTTTGCTCCTATTTCTACCAACCCTTCTATCTGATGTCTATTGTATACCTTTCATGCATATGCTGACTGTATACGAACCGACCATGGATAAGTATAGTAATTGCTAGTTATTGCTTTATACACTGACTTAGACATATGGGTGACATGCTATGGAAGGATTAAAGGGAACTTTCGATATTCTGTATATATGTTTTAAGCATTTTTAACTTTATATATATTCATCCAATGTACACTTTCCCCATATATGTGTATTATTTTAGATTTTTTGCACATAACATTGAAGTGTGCTTGGGTCCTTTTCCTCCTGGTAAAGTAATATAGGGTTTGTTCCTCTGGTAGTTACGCCTCTATCGGTGAGAAGTGAAACATGTCAGGATATTCTTTTTCCCTGGAGTTTGCCATCCTTTCAGCATCCTGAAAAGCTGTATTAGCTTAATATTAGCCCACACATGTGCAGAGGAGGCGGCCCGGTCAGCAGTAGCCAATCATTGGCCATGACATCATCCACCACAGCCACGATTGACTGTTAAACTGGGAAGATGATGCAGGACTGTGACAAGGACTGGAAACTCTGAATTAAATATATTTCTTTAGGAACACCAGGCGGTAAGTTACTATTGCAATCTTGGGTGTTTTAAGGTTCAGAAGGTAACCAGAAGTTGCTACTGTACCTCCAGTGTAGGAGGCTTGGAGCAAGAGGTCTTGATTGCCGTATTGTGCAATGGTGTCATGGCAGCATAGCTTGATATCCTGTTATGCAAATCTTTCAAGTTAAAAAAATAATCAAGAGATCACAGTCAATAAGTGAAATTTATAAAATATAAACAGACTGGACCTTTAATTATTCCTGGGACAATCTGCTCCACATCATTTTTTTAAATGTTTCAAGTTACCTTTCAGTATATTCAGATTTCTGCTCATTGTGTTTAGTCATTTGGTTATATTCTAATGCCCGACAGAATTAAATGAAGTAGCACAGAAGCAGATATATCAAGTGTCCAACTTCTATCAGTTCCAGCCCCCCCCCCCCCCCCCCCAAGTTTTAGTTCTTATTTAAAGGGATGATCTCCAGTTTCCAACCATTTAATACAATGGAAAAAATATTTGTATTGGTGGATCCTAATGAAACAATTTAGGCATAGCAGCCATAGCCAGTAAACTCACTGTGACATTATGGTTTCTGCTATGGTGCTTTTCTTGTGGTTAAACATGCATCATTTTTTATACATTGAACATGTGAAGAGGAGGCAGCAGGTAAAACAGCAGCCAACCATAGGTTGTGATGTCAGTAGTCACAGCCTTGATTGACTGCATGGAGGGAGGGGCCAGCTTAATGTGCCAGAATGGGGACAATAATAATCCTTAAATATTTGTTTAGCAATGCAGGTAATAAAGTGCAAAATATCAGCTGTGGATGAAGGCAGGTAACTCACAATTGACCGTTTTTTTTGGTTTTAAGGGTGAGCCTGCATAGAATTGTAGGTTAAAATACATGGGTCATAGGTAAATCACACAAAATTCTGTTTTCTGAGTTGGGCTGCTTTGTTTAAAACTCCTTTTAACACAGCCAACAGAAATTCCTTTAACACTGGAGATTAAACCTAGTATATGGCTATAATGCTCTGTATGAGACTGCTTTTATTTTGCTGCTCAATGTTCTTATTTGTTTTGATGACTTAAAATTAAATTCACTTCCCCCTACTTCCTTATCCTTCCTATAGATAGTAAATTCTAAATTTAGAGAAAAGAAACAAACTGGCAGGCAAATTACTTTTCTTGACTTCTTTTAAAGTCAGGCAGTCAGACTGAGAGCAGCAAGCACCTGTGCCAAAACTTCAAAAGGAGGAGAGCTGTTTTTAAGGTTCTTTAAGGTCCTTTAAGGTTTACTTCTCCCCCCAAAACTAGCATAATAAGCAATATACAGTGAGATGCACCAGGAGCCACTATCAGCTCCCTAGTGTAATTGCACCTCCAATGTAATATGCTGATAGTGGATCATGGTACATTGCTATCTGGCGTAAACTGTAGCTGGTGTTAAAAAGCCCTACAAAAGTGCCGATTTGGGCATAATATTCCCTTTGTGGTGGCTGCATTGTCTTTGACGTGCCTTTAACATTGTTTTTTTTAGCGGCTGGCAGTACATCACCCTGATAGATTTAAATTTATATTATGCACATCATATTCACCTTTTAAAGGGAAACTATGCTATAAAAATGTACTTTTTAAAAATTAAAAGTACCTGGGGCAGGTAATATTGTTTTATTATGGATAACCAGCATGTCCAGTTTATATTGTGCTGGCGGTCCTCACCAAAACAATGTTGGGAGGTAGGAATTACCAATCCCACCTTCCTGCCCCAGGTACTTTCCATTCAGTGGAGTAACAATAGGGCCTGCAGGGTCCGTGACTGTGGGGGAGGGGTCAGAGCAGGTTAGGTTCCTTTTCCTAGCTGATCCACGATCAGCTGTTTTTAAACAGCTGATCACGCATATGAAGTAAAGATACCAATTGTAATTGAGTTCAATTGTACTTTGGATGCTTGGATATTAATCCAGCATTGTGTGCGTATACACACAACTGTATATTTGAAGGAAAAATGTAGGGCGGTATCATTAAAACCACAATCGTACAATACAAGGCAGTCTTATGTGATCATTTATTGTCACGATATATGATAGTTTATTGGCACAATATGTAACATTTCAGAGTCTCAAGGTATGTGTCTGAAGAAGGAGCCCTTGAAACGCAGAAACGTCACATATTGTGTCATAGTGTAACTATGTGCCAATAAATGCTCACATTAGGCTGGTGTATGTTTATTTATTCTTGTTTTTTGGATTATAGCACATTGAGTATTGGTGCATCAGCAGCACCAAGCATATACTTTACCATATGATGAAGGTGTGTGGGAGACTTTTATTAGTATTATTATATCTTTAGTTAACTTCTTTATTGGAATGGAAATTGATTACATTTTATTTGATATTATTAGACTTAGTTACCGTGCTGAATTTAAAGTAGAATTAAATTCTACTTTTAAACTGTTTACAGTAATTCTTTTCATTGTACATTCTGTTAATATTTGTGAAGAATGTTCCCTTTCTTTTACATCAGATGTGTGCACAGATATATATATATATTATTTGTCCATGTACCATGTACACACATTTCAGTACTTATATTCCAGATCATTAATGTCCCCAACATAGGCGGACATCTTAAAGAAAACACTACTTCAGAAACTGCTTGAGAAATGTAATTAATTAATTAAATTCATTAAAACAAGTATTTAAAGTAGATATTAAGGCAATAGTATTCTCTCAACTAAATAGTTCTGAGCTCTCAGCTGTACATATAGTAACCATAGTAACTGTGATGTCAAAAAATATTTACTGTGATGATACCAGATATTTAGCAGTTGTAAAGACTTGTCAGAGCTATTCATACAGGAGTCATTTTGTGCTAACAGAGAGGTGAAGACTTATATTCCTGCTAAGGGCACGGCCACACTGCAACGCAAACGCAATCACATGCAATTTCATGTGCGATTTTTTTGCATTTGCGCTTGCGATTTCTTCAATAAGTATAGGAAAATGCATGCGATTGCGATTAAAAATGCAGAACGAAAAATGCAATTGCACCGAAAAACGTGCGTTTTTTTGCGTTGCCGCGTTTTCGATGATTTTTTAAAAACGCAATCGCAAGCGCAAACGCAAAAAAAACCACAGCAGTGTGGCCTAGCCCTAAGGAACTATTATTTGGTGTAGTAAACTAGAAGAACTGCTAAGCCATTCACCAGGCATCACAATGTTTAGACGACGTGGCCCTAGAGTTTTTCTATGGAGCACTACAAAGATGTCGCTGAGTGAACATTTCAGCAAAATGCACGAACCAAGGTTGACCTTGAGTATGAGAGTAAAGTTTTTTAGTTACAATTTTATGCATAAAAATGAAAAGCCTTCCAACCACGTCAAGGGAACCCCAGTATGGAAGGTCCTAACAATTTACCTTGGTTCATTTATCTGGGCTGACACTCCCTGCTGAGCAGCGTAGCCTATATAGAAAAGTCTAAGTTAAGATTTGGGCAACTATTTTGCACAAATCTTAGCGCCTTTTCTATGGAGGCCTACAGGAAGATGCAGGTTGATCCATTTTTTTTTCTACATCGGCCTGTGGGTGTGAACAGACATGAATCCATGAACACAAAAGTTATTTTGTTAAGATATGTGGGGTTAGGGGACAAAGAGTAAATGATACCTGTATTCATAAGGAAAAGTTTTGTAAATTTGTTGATTGTTTTTTTACTAGCAAAACAAAAGTAATAAAGTAGAAAGCAAGTAAGAAAAAACATAAAAAATATTTATTATCATAATAAATCCGTCACA
This sequence comes from Hymenochirus boettgeri, assembly GCA_019447015.1. Lineage (NCBI taxonomy): Eukaryota > Metazoa > Chordata > Amphibia > Anura > Pipidae > Hymenochirus > Hymenochirus boettgeri. The sequence goes on from CM033469.1 coordinate 152,671,450, forward strand.
TCAAAAAAATGTTGCCTTCTTGAATAATTTTACATCACATTTTTTAGGGCAATTTTTTTTGTAGGGCAATAATAATTAGAAACCATATTGGTATTATTTATGACCATGTTAAAGGTCGCTTAATCGGGAAATAGCAATTTTATATATATGGCCCGCTGTAAAAATAAAATACCGTCTAACATTTATCATTTGCAGGCTACTGACAGTATGGAGTATACATGATATAGCCAAGGACTGGGGATGGCCAGGAGACATTTTCACTAAATATGTGGTTTATGTGATTTGCCCAAATACGATTAGTAATAATAAACTGCTTTACAAACTGATAAGATAAAAATATAGATAAACAAATAAAAAAAATATATTTATAGTTACAGATTGCAACCATGCATTCAAAAGTAGGCAATTCTATTGTACACACGCACACACACGCAGAAACACACACGTGCTACTGTTTCATTCAATATGCAAATATGCATTCATATCTAATATTTATCAGTGCACACTCAGGTACATTTTAACAAACTGTATTAGTACACAGAAAAATAAAGGTCACAGCAACGTTTCTCCAATGTATAAAACAGTAAATGTATATAAACCGTAATACCAAAAGATCAGTGAATACAGTAAATGTATATAAACCGTAATACCAACAGATCAGTGAATACAGTAAATGTATATAAACCGTAATACCAACAGATCAGTGAATACAGTAAATGTATATAAACCGTAATACCAACAGAGCAGTGAATACAGTAAATGTATATAAACCGTAATACCAACAGATCAGTGAATACAGTAAATGTATATAAACCGTAATACCAACAGATCAGTGAATACAGTAAATGTATATAAACCGTAATACCGACAGATCAGTTAATACAGTAAATATATATAAACCGTAATACCAACAGATCAGTGAATACAGTAAATATATATAAACCGTAATACCACAGATCAGTGAAACAGTAATATATATAAACCGTAATACCAACAGTCAGTGAATACAGTAATATATATAAACCTAATACCAACAGATCATGAATACAGTAAATATATAAAACCGTAATACCAACAGATCAGTGAATACAGTAAATGTATATAAACCTAATACCACAGATCAGTGAAACAGTAAATGTATATAAACCGTAATACCAACAGAGCAGTGAATACAGTAAATGTATATAAACCGTAATACCAACAGATCAGTGAATACAGTAAATATATATAAACCGTAATACCCGATCTAGTTAAATACAGTAAATATATATACCGTAATACTGCAGATCAGTGAATACAGTAATATAATATAAACCGTAATACCAACAGGTCAGTGAATACAGTAAATATATATAAACCGAATACCGACAGATCGTTAATACAGTAAATATATATAAACCGTAATACTGGCAGATCAGTGAATACAGTAAATATATATAAACCGTAATACCAACAGGTCAGTGAATACAGTAAATATATATAAACCGTAATACCGACAGATCAGTGAATACAGTAAATATATATAAACCGTAATACTGGCAGATCAGTGAATACAGTAATAATATAAACCGTAATACCAACAGGTCAGTGAATACAGTAAATATATATAAACCCTAATACCGACAGATCAGTGAATACAGTAAATATATATAAACCGTAATACCAACAGATCAGTGAATACAGTAAATATATATAAACCATAATACCGACAGAGCAGTGATATAAACAATATATGTAAATGTGAAGACTGATGACTGTGTCCATACTGCTGTCATTCTCTTTACTTAACAAATCACTTTACAAGTCTGTGAAAATAAAAGGAAACAAACATATTAATTGTCTTCCATGGCATAATTGTAAGTACTAAATATAAATGACATATTCATTTGATATAATAATATGTGAGTAGGATTTTTTTGCCAGGTGTGTACCATGGATATTGTGCGGAAATTTTGTAGACACAAGTCCCACATCAAAGATCCAGCCTATACCTGAGAATGAACTGTGATGGGCTCTTCCTGTTGTTTAAGGTACGTTATGTTTACCACTTTATAATGCTCATTGTAGTTTTGGCAGGAAAATTAGTATTTCATGTGAGACTTGCTTCTAATTCGAATAGAATGCTATTTAAAGGATATGCTTATGAAGGTTCTCATTCATCCAGGTCATGGTATATCTGTTGTATTCAATTAGATCAACTGGACTTGAAGTTTAGTTCTTGAAGACGTTTCGCTAGTCATCCGACTGGATTTCTCAATTCAGAATGACTTGTACAAGAATCTGTGGCAATTATGTACCCTGGAAAATCCCAATTAGCATATCACAGCCAGGTGTTAAGGGCGTGATTAGATAGTGGCTAAGAGGTGTTATAGGAACGCCCAGAGTAAGGTGTCAAAACAGCATTGTACATGGCAGACAGATGCATCTTAAGGATAAAGGACATACCTTTGAAGATTGTAATGTTAGCATATCGGCAAAGGAACGTGACTGGTTCAAGAGAAGTGTTAAGGAGGCCATTTATGTGAAAATAAAGAAACCAAGCCTAAATAGAGGTGGGGGGGTTCGACACCATCTGTCTGCCATGTACAATGCTAAACTTCAAGTCCAGTTGATCTAATTGAATACAACAGATATACTATTTAAAGGATATGTTCACCCCTTAAATGAAAATAAAAAAAAAATATATATATGTAAATCACCCCAAAACCACAATAGTTAGAAATTTTAAAGATTTTGGACTAACCTGTTATGCAGTGATTTTTTTTACTCCCCCTTTCCTCTGCCCTTAAAAAGGTTTCCATCTCCTCTCCAAGCTCTTCTACAAGCTCACACAAGCTCAAAGGAGGCAACTAGGGAAATGCATTCAGTCATTGGCAGTGAAATCAACTGTCACACTGTGACGGCCCGGAAGAACAGCAAAGCAGAAAGATTGGTAACTGATTATCGGGCAGCAATTCAGGTTAGTCACATTTCTAACTATTGCATTTTGGGGGGTGATTTACCTATGTTCAATTTTTTCATTTTAGGGGTAGAATATCCTTTAAGCATTTAAAGGATAACATGTATAAAGTTTTTTTAAATACAGTTAAAATGAAAAGTACTTGCGGCAGTGATATGGGATGGGTAATTCCCAATATTGTTTCTGTGAGGAGCACCAGATCAGAAAGAAAACTGATTCTGACATTCTTCCTCCAGGCTTCACACTATCTTTAATACAGGAATAGTCCAGAACTAACTTGGCAAATTAAAACTGTTTGTGCTGTAGCTCCTCAATGAAACCATATTGTGAGTAGGAAAATCAATCCTACTTCCCTGCCTCAGGTACTTTGCATCTTTAAATGTTACCTTTTAGAGGATAGATATCCTTTAAGTGTCTATTCACTGTGGACACATGCTCCTGTAACTCAAAACATACATTTTCTGTATATAATCCATAAAGGGAATTTACCTAGAACCGCATGTACTCAACTCCCCTGGATATAAAATCACATTTGCGGCTAATGGTAAATTCCCATCTGGTCTTACCCCTGGTGTGTTCTAAATGCCAAATAATTGCTTGTGTTAAAAATAGTAACACTAAAACACCGCACAAATTATAAATAGATTTATGTGACTTGGCATGGGAATTTCAGAGCTGTGGTAAACACAAATTGCAGTTCATTCTTTTGTGTATCCTGTTAACCTATCAGGATTGGTATAAAGAACAAGTTTCTTCATGTTTCTGGACCACTTACCGCTTCTTCCTTACAGCAGACATCAGTTGTTGGATTGATTTTGACTTAGGATTCAGGCAAGTTTTATAACCTGATTTCATTGTGGCACTACAATAAATAGAAGAAAAACACAGCTTTAGACATGGGGCACAAGGGGACTAGAAATATCGTAACTCACTGCAAGATACATTGTATGTTTTACATATTAGGATTTTTTTAAATGCAATTAAAGGGACTGTCCACCCCTCTTTTGAAAAATTAATATGTGGTAGATTAGCCCCCAAAACCTAGACATCGTTTAAGATTCTAGCTGTAATTCGGCTCCACACGGAGCTATTATACTTACATCCTCCTCCTCGCTCCACCGCCGCGGCTCTGCACTTCCGTGTAGGCAGTCAGTGTCGGCCGTGACTGTGACGTCACGGCAAATCACTGACTGCCATTCCCGAGCAGTCTCCACTGCGGCTGCTCGGAACAGAAAAAGAACAGAGCAGCCACAGTGGACTGGGAGAAGAACCCGGAAGCGGCGTGGAGCGGGAGGATGTAAGTATAATAGCTCCGTGTGGGAGCCGAATTACAGCTTGAACTTAGACGATCTCTAGGTTTTAGGGGCTAATCTACCACATATTAATTTTTCAAAAGAGGGGTGGACAGTCCCTTTAAGTATTTGTGTAGTGGAAAACACTGATGTTTCAAAACCAAGCAGAGCAGCTGCATGTTATAGGGAGCAGTGACAAGGTTTTTGTTGTGGTTGATGTACCATCTTTACACCCAAGATAAAGCTATCTTTCTCTCTTCTGTTCAGCTACCTTACTAGTCCTGCTGACTTACATGATCTCTATTTTCTCACAGACAGCTTGGTGGAAACACCTCCAGTTTTTCCAGGGATTTGACATCAATCCTTCCAGCATTTTTCCCTCTACATAGGCAACGTGTTTTCCGAGAGGAGACATCCCTAGTAAAACAGAACACTTATTTTATAGAAAATTCATACGCTATGAAATACACATGTCAGTTCACCCTCTTTTGCTTTGTTACCACCCTTGGGGGCGATGCAATTTTTTTTATCCGACGCAGCTTACCTGCCCGAGTTGCCGCGATGCAAAAATCCCTGTGCAAGATTATACATCGCGGGATCTCTGCCAGGTATGCGCCGGCTAACGCCTACCATTCAGTGGCGTAAAGTTTCACGCTACATAGTAGCGCAAAACTTTACTAAGGGTGGTTTTTGCATCGCCTGCATTCTCGGAAATGGCGCAGGCAATGCAAACTCAGTGTAAAACCCCCGCTAACCTGATAATACATCAAAGCGTAGGTTTTACACTGACTTGGGCATTTGCATCACCCCCTTAGTTTGTTAGGATAATTTTAATAAATAGTGGAACACAAACACATCTATCATGGATCTATCATGGAAAAGCTCCAGTGATAAATATCCCCTAAAGGACATATTCCAATTAAGTAAACCCCTTAGGAACACACAGGAGATTTAATAAATGTTCTTCAGGAGAGTCAGTAAAAGTTCTTATCGTTAAAAATGGTGCTAATTTTGTCCCAACCAATCAGATTTTAGCTTTAAAATGTTAAATAATATCTGATTGGTTGGGGCAAAAATAGCACCATTTTAAAAAATAGAACTTTTATGAATCTCCCTGACTGTGTTGGAGCCATTTCTGATGTCCAGAAGACTCCTGCTTGGCTCCTGCCAAGGTGAAGCAGTTAAATAGCCTGGGTGCTCTGCAGAGTGCTACATACAAATATGTAGATATAGAGCACTCCCAAATGATTTTATAACATAATTTATTAGTGGTAAACAGACTGTTTACCACTTTACCACTAATATTTATGTTATAAAGTCCTTTGGGAGTGGTCTATAGCTCATATTTGTGTGACAGCCCACACTTTTGGTAGAAACATTTAATCATGAGTATGTGCCATTGTACCATGGAAATAGTGTGGATATATTGTAAGCACAAGTACTTCACATTTGCATCAAACAACATCCATTCAACCCTGAAAAAGACAGTGATGACATAACGTTAAATTAATTTATAAGAAACACTTTGTGCCCTGGGCTCTTTACATGCATTTGTCCTAATTTATGTCATATATATAAAACCAGCCATATCCCTGTGGTAAATCGTTGTTGACACTACCCAGTAAACAGGAGAGGAAGAGGGCAAACCACATAATATGACAACTGACTTGCCCATATTTATTGTAGCTTGGTCTTGAAACAGTTCAACACAAAGCGGTTTTTCTGAACAGAAAGGGTTTTGGTGTTCATTTATAGTCAATGATGCCACCCATTTTATGTGGGGAGTGTACATTACACAGCAGCAAAATGCCCAAGGGAAAACCCCACATGATAGGGAAAGTGGCTCAGAACATAGTTTCTCCTTTACCTAAAACTGCATTTGTTACTAGAACGAATTGCTGCTTCTGGCTTATGGCATAGAAATGAAACTAATATATATAGCTTAAAAAACTTCTTAATAATATATATATATATATATAATTAGGTTTTATCTTTCATCTCCTCTCTTTTTTTTTCTTTTTGGTCTCCTTTTGGGTTACGAGTAGGTTTCTGTTTTGAAGCAATGATTCTCTCCCCCTTCCCTCGTCTCGCTAAAGTTCCCTCAACTACAAGCACGCTCAGGTGGGTTTGGGGGTAATTCATCTATTTTTTTATTTAAGGGGTGAACTTGACCTTTAAGTTTATGATTTATTATGTTATAAAAAAAAAAGACATAAATTGAAGTTAAGAATTTAATTGGTAAAATCTGTAAATTGTATTTGACGAACTTAGTTAGTTTTAGTATATATAAGTACCTGTTTACAACCCATGCCTTAATGAAAAAATAGTAGGATTGGGGAAATACTGACACCCCCACCCTATCTTCATTCCCCTAAACCCAACAGACCAAATCATTTTAGTATCAACTACAAGAATTGGTGGGTTAAAGTAGGAGGTCATTATCAAATGTACGTACGTGCTCCCTTACTGTCAATGGTTATAGTGACCTCCATGCTGGTAGGTGTAAAGAACAAATAGATACCAAAGGGTTTTTGACACTCAGCTTTGCATATAATGAACACAATGTTAATCTGAGGTATATGAAATACTTTTATGGTGTTTAAATGCCTAATAAGAAGCAGCTAGATATGTTGTTAAAGGTCTATGGTGACTGGTTTGGTGATTATGACTTGTTATCCTTATACTAATTTAATTAAATCACCCCTGACATCTACAACAATTATTTTGTGCAAATCTGTTTTTCACACATAAAATATCCCAATAATTAGATTTTTCAGAGTAGATCAATGAAAGCTGGATCAATGATACTGTATAACTAATACTAATAAGGTTGTTGTCATAATTATGCATGAACTAGACCCATATCCTGGGCAAAATAATTGAATTCTTTCAGGGTTATTCAATAAAAGTTCTTCAGAGATGTAATATCCCGCGCTAACAGAAATAAGCTCTAAAATCACGCTAACCATTTACTAACGTGTTAACGAAGGTTTTGCACTGCCTGCGACATGTCCCAATTTTGCACAGCAGCCAAAGTGATGCAATAATTTTGCGCTAGTTTTTTGGCGCGACATTATGCCTCTTCAATGGTGGGGGAATGCAAATATTTTCACTATCGTAACCTACGTGCACCCGTTTCCAATCTATTAACCACTTTGCACCCGTTAATACATTGCGAAAACGCTAGTAACCTTTGCGCATATTTTAAAGACCATTGAAGAGGCATTAATTGTCGCACAAAACTACGCCAATTTATTGCATCACGTTGCGCTGCGCAAAGAAAAAATTTTTCGACATGGCGCAGGTAGTGCAAAACCTTTGTTAACACGTTAGTACATAGGTAAACGTGATTTGAGCGCTTATTTTCTCGTTAGCGCTGGATATTGCATCTCCCTTGGTGTCTTTAAAATATGCGCAAAAGGTTGCAACTTACCAATAGCTTTTTCACAATGTATTAACGGTCGCAAAGTGGTTAATACATTGTGGAAACGGGTGCACTTAGGTTGCGATAGCGAATATATTGCATCTCGCCCCTTATCGTTTAAAATGGTGCTATTTTGCCCCAACCAATCAGATGTTAGCTTTCAAATGTTAAAAGATCTGATTGGTTGGGGCAAAATTAGCACCATTTTAACCGATAAGAACTTATATTGAATCTCCCTGTAATATCCTGTTGTAGCCCCCCATAAAAATTACTACTGCTGCCATTACGTTATTGTGTTGTTTCTCATCAAGTGATTTTGGCTTTGTTCTCTCCTTACATTCGGCATTGCTTTTGTTGCATCCATTTCCTGCATTCCCATTTCGAGACCAACATGTCACCTACGGTTAGATCAATGCAGGTCACAACTCATATAAGCGATAACAGCTCAATGCAAACTGACACTCCTACTTTTTAGGGATCCATAACATTTGGGACAAATTTCTCGATTTTACGTTCTGTTTACTTATATATTTTGCAGAACATGGTTTATTCCTGTTTTAAATGTTGTTCATTCTTATTTGGTTGCATTGACTAATACACACAAGGGCTGTTTAAGGCCAAGGCCACACTACAACGCAACAATTCGCGCGGACAATCGCGAGCGTTGTCGCCAACGATTTTGTGCACGATTGTTTTGCGCATACAATTTTCTGTTAGGAAACGCATGCGTTAACGCACCAAAAATATCCATTTTAGTGTGGCTTAAAGTGTTAGAAAAAAATCCTCCATGTTATTTAATAAATATATTATTAATTTGGCTTGAAAAGCCAAATTACTGTTCTTTCTATTTCTTCTTCTTTTTCTTCTTCTTTTTCTTTTCTTCCGTTTTATTCTTCCGCTTTTTTGGACCGTATCTCCTCCACAGTTTTTGAGCTAAGACATGAAATTCGGTACAGACGTGCGGGGCATATAGTAGAAGTGTGCTATCTTCTACTAAGGACCCGCGAAGCGTTACGGCGTTATCGGCGAATTTCCGGACATTTTTCCCATAGACTATATGGTAACAATCCTTAAATGTGGATATTTCAAACAGTTTTGTTTCATGGTCATAAATACAAAGGTGATACCCCCACCCCCCCACACAGACCCAGGTACACCCACCTACTGACCTACCTTTCCATCCCCATGGAAGCCATATTTAAAGGGTAACAAAGTCAAAAAAACAATTTAGATTTATCCTCAAAAAAAGATAGTTTTATGGTTATAAACACAAAAAGACATACCCCCTCAACCAACCTCTAATCTACTTTTCCATTACTGTGGCAGCCATACTTAAAGGGTAACTAAAGTCAAAAAAGCAAATTTTGATCAATAATCAAAAACTTTTTTAGCTCTCAACCTGACACGGGTACACACACCTACTGATCTACTTATCCGACTGTGGCAGCCATACTTTAAAGGGTACTAAAGTCAAAAAAGCAAATTTTGATCAATAATCAAAAAACTTTGTTTTTTTAACCCCAACGTGATACAGGTATACACAGCTACGACCTACCCCCCATTACTGTTGCAGCCATACTTAAAGGGTAACTAAAGTCAAAAAAACTAATTTAGATTTATCCTCAATAAAGATATTTTTATGGTTGTAAACACAAAAAGACATACCCCTCAACCAGACCCAGTACACACACCTACTGATCTACTTATCCATTACAGTGCAGCCATACTTAAAGGGTAACTAAAGTAAAAAAACTAATTTAGATTTATCCTCAATAAAAAATAGTTTTATGGTTGTAAACACAAAAAAGACATACCCCTCAACCAGATACAGGTACACACACCTACTAATCTACTTATCCATTACTGTGGCAGCCACACTTAAAGGGTAACTAAAGTCAAAAAAACTCTTTAGATTTATCCTCATAAAAAATAGTTTTATGGTTGTAAACACAAAAAAGACATACCCCTCAACCAGATCCAGGTACACACACCTACTGATCTACTTATCCATTCCTGTGGCAGCCATACTTTAAAGGGTAACTAAAGTCAAAAAGCAAATTTTGATCAATAATCAAAAAAGTTTTTTTTTAACTCTCAACCCGACACGGGTACACACACCTACTGATCTACTTATCCATTACTGTGGCACCATACTTTAAAGGGTAACTAAAGTCAAAAAAGCAAATTTGATCAATATCAAAAAACTTTGTTTTTTTTAACCCCCAACGTGATACATGTATACACAGCTACTGACCTACCCCTCCATTACAGTTGCAGCTATACTTAAAGGGTAACTAAAGTCAAAAAAACTAATTTCAACCAATCATCAAAAAAAAATTTTTTTTTAACTCTCAACCCGACACGGGTACACACATCTACTGATCTATTTATCCATTACTATGACAGCCATACGTAAAGGTTAACTAAAGTAAAAAAAAACTCATTTTGACCAATTATCAAAAAAGTTAGTATTTTATCCCACACACACTACCTTTAATGCATGTGACATATTTAAAGGTTAAGTAAAAAACAACAATGTCCTCATCATTGACATTATTGAGTTTTAAAATCTGTAGCACAAACACACAAATTCCCTTCCAAAATGCAGTCTTTCAAGCCAAATTCAAAGTTTATACTTAAACTTTCCCTTTCTAGTTATTATTATTATGGTCTGCTGGATTTTTCTTTCCTGCTCAGCAGTGGGAAAGAACCTAGATATTTATTCCCTGTTGTCAGCTAATGTTGTGTAAATAGGTTTTAATGAAATTGGGTTATATTGATTTTGCTTTCTGGTGTTCTTTCATTTCTTATCTTTATTGCACACCCCATTTCTGAGAAATCACAGATTAATAACCATCAAGGCTGTAGTTTGGTGTAACAAACTAAACATTGTTTAATGCAGGGAGTTTGTTCTAACATCAATTACCCCTATTTTATATATAAATGTAACTTAGGTGCATCAATGTTGTTCTAAACCTTTTTCCAGTGTTCATGCAAAGCATAAACAGGGCAATATAATATTGCCAAGACATGCTACTTACGTGACCTCCCTGCTGCAATGCAACACGTCATTGCCAATCGTTCAGCGTCAGTACTGCATCGCAGGCAAGTGAGTAGGTTTCCTTACGCCCCCATTTCAAAGGTGTTGAACTTCATACTACATAGTTGTGCAAAATTCAACGCAAAGGGTGTTAGATCGGGTACTCGCAGTTTAAAAAACTACCGGATTACATTGTTGTATTGGCTTTCCATTAATTTGGGTTTTTACATCTCCCTGTAAATGCCTCATTAGTAATTTGCAACACATACAGTGGGGCTGGCTATATTGCCCCCATTGGTATGCGATGCCAACCACCAGTCTGTGGTTTCTGGTTACTGTATTGATAGGAATGCGGCTTGGGAGTGAGTACAGTGTGTGATGTGCCAGGCTAAATAATGTGCATAGAAACATTATCTACTCTTCACAATAGTGTGTAGAAAAGCATTACTTAACTATGTAAAGTGATACTATGAACTCAACCTTAATTGCGTGTTTCTGTGTGATAATAAAGAAGTTTGCTCACTCCTATAGGAATAAAGTGAATTCAGTCTGAAATAATAATAGTTTCTGTTCATTGCCACACAATTTGCATTTCAATTAACCAGTCATTACAATCAAGGCATATTCATTACCCCAGGTGGAGCTGAATCCAGTTGTAGGAAACGTAAATAAAAGGAAAATATTAATAATGTATATTTCCATTAGAATGTCAGTACAAACATTATTGTGAATACAATATAATGAGAATGTTTTGAAAATACAATAAAGAAGTGTTATTATTAAGTGGTCAGTGGCAAAATAAGTCACCCGACAAAATGAAGTATATTTCATTTATAATTTAAAAGATGTTTGGCAGCATAATATTACAATTGGCAGAATACACTGGGTACACCTAAAATGGCAGAAAGAGACAGCAGGTACACTTCGCTGATTCAAAATTATTTTATTTCAGCAGTTGGTCCATAAAAGATCTAGAAAACAATACACAAATAAAATCCTACAGACAGTGAGGAATAGTGAAGGTTTCTTGCAGGAATAGGAATGTAATTTAGTTATAAAGCTGAGGATTTGGTCATAATAATAGGCATTCTCATTGGTTAGAAGTACAGGTAAATTTAGGATTCCACCGTGATGTACGCATCGCATGCCAATGGGGGGGGGCAATATAGCTGGCCAACTGTCTGTGTTACTCTTCGTTCCATTATCATAACACATTTACCAAAATAGCAATGCTTTTCTTGGACATGCAGTGGGACCCGTTTTAGCCAACAAAGCGCCCATACACATACGATCTTCAGCTAAAACTGACTTTATACACATTGTGCATCGTGGGTCGGACCCTTGCGATCGCACGTGTGTATGAGGCTTAAGCCCTATCTATTATGCAAAACCATCAATTAGGAATCTATTTCCTCCCCACCCCTTCCGAGATCTGTCTAATTAGAAGGAGTTCATGCAATCAGTGTCTTCTCATTGGTTAGGCCACAGGCCGAAATGGGGGCAGAGCTATGATTACAACTTTAATTACAAAATTACAACTATTAACGGTAAACCCAGGGATTAGGACCTAAATGATAGGATTTTATTGGAAGTGAGGTAGGTTGGGTGGGTGGGTGATGGGGGTGGGGGAAATTATATTGTTATTGTTGCCCTGCAAACCTACATTTAGACAACGTTTAGACAAACACTACATTGGCATTTTCTTAATTGAAACTGCTAAGGATAATGTCTGCAAAAAGCCAAAAAGACATAATCTAACATAGTTGCCAGCTATTTGGTTTCATTGTTGTAACTGCTGTAGTGCAAAGATGTTGACTCCAATTCCCAGCTCCCCATGGCGGCAGTTGCTATAATTGTGGTTCCCCAGTAGCCAAAGCATTTAAACTGGACGTCCCCGTCCTAATGGAAAATAAGATAATAACTGAGCAGCATAAGTGACTCCAGTAATAAACCCAAGGAAATTGGCTAATTTTAGTGCTACTGTATCTGAGGTGTTTCCCTTAACAAATCCCGAATGAAATATATTATAATGTCTACATCGATAATTAAAGACATTTTATTTCTGTATATTTGCGTTTTTTTATTCATGCTAGTTCTATGGGGTACATATGTTAAATAGCTGATAAAAGGCTTTTTAATATGTTATCAAATGAAACTGAGATGTGCCGAGAGTTATTCTTCTCTTATGAAATAACAAGACAGGCAGTGAAACTAAAGCCAGTGCGGTTACACAATACCAGTGTGTTCTCTTTGTTATAATTAGTGGCTGCAGAAACCTGTAGTTAATAACTTACCAAAAACTGGTCTTCCCCTGGGAAATCAACTTCATTATTGTAAGTGAAAGTTTCTTATTGCAATAAAAGCCAAGACTGAAAACACAAAACATGAAATTCCTTTTCCAGGAAACCATGGTTTCACTTTCATTTCCAGTGCTCCATTTTTGTTTTTTTTGTTACCAAGCCTCGTGTTTTATAAGAAGTCAAATTCATATGTATTCACTGAAGAAATGTGTCTCTGTGTGTTACTTAATGGGCTCCATGTTTCTCCCAAATCTCTCAGTTTTGGGGGCACCAACTCTATGACACGCATTCATCTGTATATTGTGGAGTACTCCCAAAGGGCACGGAGGCACACACAAATTGCGTGACACAGCGCAATCGCAATGCCGTGCAATTCGTGTTCGCTACCGTCCGCTTGCACTGCATTTACTTTGATGTTGCCCTATGGCAGCACATGTGAGGCGCACTAAAAATGGTAATCGTATGCGTTGCAAAAAAAGGCAAAAGCGCAGCACAAGGTGGCAGACATAGTGGAGCCTCTTACATAGACTTACATTGGCATGCCCTAACACACACGCTAGTGCAACGCATGGAAACGCGCAGAAAATCCCTAGTGGAGCCTAGCCCCGAATGAAGGGCCCAAGGCAATTGTGCACCTGAGCCATGAATCCACAGTGGTGAATTAATGACAAGGGTGCTTCTACCATAAAGAAATGTGGAACAATTGCTTGGGGTACGCCTCTGTAGTCTACTAGAAAGTCAGCAGTTAGTGCAGAGCACTAGTTTACCAGTCGATGTTAAGTCAGCCCTTAAGTCTACCAGCCAGTGTCTCGTCAGCCCTCCAGTTAACCAGCCAGCACACTACACCCATCTCCACAAGCCACATCCACCTCCACATACAAGCCCTACTTTCCCCAACAAAACCACACAACTTTACAGGAGGCATTCAAAAGTTGTTTCAGGTGCCAACAATCCTAGGAACACCCCTGATTAATCATATTTGGCATTTGAAGTACCCGTGGGTTCTGTTGCAAGTAAGGGAGACAAATGTTTCCCTTCCTAGCTCCACTGATTACTAAAGTGGGTTTTGTTTTAAAGGGCATGTCCACCCCCAAAACTATAATCCCCCCCAACTTTTAAAATGCCACCCTTGATTGTTTTCAGGCACGGCACAAAGCGCACCAACGCTGTGTTAAATTGGGTTTGGCTTTCTCGGTGGCCATGGTTCAACTGTTACAATAAATTAGACATGCCATACTTTATGTAGTATAAAAGATTTTAGCCAAAAGATGTGAAAGCCTGCCACCATGCCAAGGTAGACTCTTTCCGCAGGGCCTTAACTAACCTAACTTGTCTAAACTAACTAAAGCTAACCCAACCAAACAAAATCATTTTAACAAAATTATATATATCTGTTACTAGGGAAAATTCTTTTTCTTCTTCACCGGTCAAGGAAAAAATGGTTCCCTCCCCCACTACTGCCTGTCTGCCGCCTTTCTGCTTCAGTGCAGGGGTGCCGCCTGAGACAAATGTCTCACTCTGCCTAATGGTAGATGTGGCCCTGCATATAGGACTCTGCCTCCTATCTGGCCTCTGGGAGAAGTTTGGCATGCGTACTGCAGCCCTTCTCCCCCTCCCTCCCCCTCCCTCTCCCTCCCGATTAGGATTCCCTCCCCCTAGTGTAAAACCCTTTAGATATAACATTCCCCCTGTCCCCCCAGCCCCAACCACTCTATTTTTAATTTTAGAAAGTGCCCCAAACTTTACTTACCTTCCCTCTTTCCTCCGCCCCACTGAACTCCCGGCAGCCGCGTATGTGATTGGTTGCTGCTCAGCCAATCACAGACGCGAATGCCGGTCCCACCCCTCTGCTTGCATTTTCTCGTAAGCAGAGGGCCTGGCAGCGTGGCCGATAGGCGGAAAAATAGAGCAGTTGGGGCTGGGGGGACAGGGGGAATGATATATCAAAAAATAATTTCAAGGGTGGACATACCCTTTAACTACATTTTATTATGCGTGCAATGCTGTATGGGGCCATAGCACAGTAGTTTGAACCTTTTTGTTTTAGGATTCCAATGCAATCCATGTAAGTTGGGTACAATATTTTGCCCCGATCGCTGGATAAACTTAAATGTCGGTTGGCCCAAATTATTGGTGTGTAACCAGCTTTAGGAGTGCTACTTACAATTGAAAAGTACATGAAATAAATATCTTCCATAGTTGCAAGGGAGGTTCTATTCATTCAATAATAACCTGTTATATAAAAGAGCTGGGTAAAGAATTTATTAAAGGGAAAATTTTGGTGTATAAACTACTCATTTCTCTGTATCCATAGTATAACTCTCCTACCTCTAAAGTTACACATGGGAAGGGTAACCAGTAGTGAGCTGAGAGCCCTTTTTGAGCATACAGTATATTTACAGTTTACCACTTGTTTAAATGGCCAACCAAGGGGGTAAGTTTATGATTTCCTATATTTATACTTGAAGGGAGGCACACTCAAAAAAGCTTTATAGCATTAAATTTATTAGGTGCTGATACAACCAGGTACACAACGTTTCGGGGGGTCCAACCCCCTTCCTCACAACTGAGTTGATATATGATTTCCTACCTCCCTAAGACAGTGAAATTAGGTTGGGGAACTCCAATATTTCTTGATATTTGGAAACCAGATGTACATGCTCATTACACAAAGTTTCCTACAACCAGAAGTAAGTATTACTGACAATACAATGCAGTAAATGTAGTGTAATGTTTTACCACATTGATTATACTCAGATTTGAATAAAACATTAATAAGAACATAAAAATCACAAGTGTGCCATTAGGTTTCAAAAAGAATTCAACAGTGTGTGTATATTTTGCAAAACCCATGCAAACCAGTGGTGCTGGGGATGTCACAGCTCACAGTACTAGCAAGAAAAAACACATTTCTACTGCTTTAAGTTTAAGTTTTTGCACAATATGCACGGTGTCCACTTTCCTTACACTGCACAGCCTAGCATTCAGCTTGCTTGGACTAATGTCTTGCACAAAGATTTGCAAATGCGGCAAATATAGAACTGATTAATCAAATTGTCATAATTTGTAACAATCAGTTTCCCAATTCCAACATATTTGCAGTAATCTGCAGTTTATAAATTCAAAGGGCCGGTGTGGAAGGGGATTAAGACAACAGGAGCCAAGATACAGACATGAACAGTTAGGGCCATATTTATAAATGGGCATTAACTTTTTGCGGCCAAGTTTCCCAATTCCCACTGTTTTTGGCAAAATCGATATTAACGCGATTTATTAAAGGGCAAAACCTGGCCGCAAAAAGATAACGCCTCGTTAACTTTGCATCAGTTACTGCTCGCTTCTATTTATAAAGTGGCGGTAACTGATGCGCGGCGTTACTCTCGGTCATTTTACCTTCAAGGTGGCGAAAACGAGATCGCTGGGGGGCGGGGGGGGGGTACGCCTAACCCGCGGCAGGTGGTCGCACCCGCCATGGGAGGCCTCTGGGCACTCCCCCCCACAATCTTAAAGACATACTGATAGGTTGCGTGAGTCAAATAAAAGTGCCTTCGGTGCAGGGCCTGATGTGAATGTATCTATGTAATTGTAAAGTGCTACGGAGGATGTGGGCACTATATAAATCCACAATAATAATAATAATAACAGTAGCACAAATGGAAAGTTATAATTATTATGCTTTTTCTCCTGGTACTAGCATGAACTGGACTAAAGAAAGGAATACATATTTATATGAAAATGTAATTTTACTATCCGTATATTTTATAATAAAAATTTTGTAATAAGCAAAAATTCCACTGCCCATGAAAACCCTTTCCCCTTCCTTCGAAAATCTTGCGTTTGATCAGAATTCTTACCAGGTCCTAACTGATGAACTGCAAAATTTACAGTTTTGCTGCCATTCTATCCAATAGTGTGTACGCACAGAATTTAACAGAATGTCAAGGGTTTTATTGTGTTAAATATCTTGCATTTTATTTAACTCATTCTGGCACTCGTGATTAATAGTGAGTAACAAATATTTTTTTAAATATTTATCATAGGTAGTTTGTGAGCTTAACAAAATGCCAAAAATTAGCAACATTTCAGATACTTTTTTTTTTTTTTAAACTAGAGCCACTACATCAGATTCTCCAAGCCATAAGAACATTGCCCACTGTAATTGTCTTCTGCATTGACTGACTATACCAAATTAAAGGGTAACTAAATGGGAAAAAAAATATTACAGTTCCATTTTTTGTTGATCTGTCCCCTATTTTTTATATATTCAATCTGATGTATCTTTTATTTAATATTTACAGTATGTGCTCGTGCTATTAGAAATTTAAGGTAATACATTTATGTGATAACACCAAATGATCTGTATTGCTGTATTAATCCTGCTTTAGGATCTTCACATCCATTTGGGTAAGGATTGTAGTCTGGATAAGTTACTAAAAATAGTACTAGAGATACTGAGATAAACCTCATTTTTCTTGCCATCTAGCATATAGTCCTAGGGAAGGAACTGCAAGTAGATACTGACTTTTCAGACCTGTACGGTGAGGGCATTCCTTTACTATACAAGATGGCATTTCACTATCCTGAAACACAATGTAAAGATCATTAGTATAAATTGTAAAAATTGTAATCAGAACAGATGGGTTTTTAGGTAGGTGTAATATTTGAGGAGTTTACCTATATGCAGTGAGAATATATGTAGCACAACTAAAGGTGGAAGGCATTAGTTATTATGTTAATTAGTGGACAAACCTATTTTAGTACATTATTTCCAAAAGGTACAGTCCAGTAAGGAAAGGTAAGTAAATTAGTCTTTAGTATCTTCAAACTTTACATTACACTAGCCTAATAGACAGGTAAGGAAAAGCTCTTACCTGACTCACCAGGATAAAACTTTAATAAAAAGTCAATACTGTCAGAGACAAGCAGTTACATAACAATTTCAAAATTTCGAATATCGCCTGAAAAGGAAAATTGTAAAAAAAAAAAAAAGGTCAGACAAAAATGATTAATACCTGGAATAAAAGTAGTAAAAAATGCTTAATTCAAATAGATTTTTTTAACCATCACAATAAACCTGATATCCAATAGCTCTGAAAACTCTATACACCCTACAAAATGGATTTTGTTGTTTAATAATAATAAAAAAGAAAGGCAAATCCTATCAGGACTTGTTCTGCCTATATTGTTACTTTAAAGGGTATGTCCATCAAAAAAGTAAGTTGGTTTCTATCTGATCTTACCTCCCGTTCTTCAGTAAATCTTACAGGAGAGGAGGAGACACTTACCCGTGGACCTGCCCCAGCGCCGAATTCCCCGATGCCTCCGACGCATCTCCAGTCCTTCGCACTGTGCGCGCAGGCGCTCACAGTGCGAAGGAGTGAGGACGCGTTGGAGACTGTCAATGAAGTCGGCACTGGAGCGGGTCCGCAGGTAAATGTCTCCTCCTCTCCTGTAAGATTTACTGAAGAATGTGCATTTTCCTCCTGTTCTTCAGTAAATCAGATAGAAACCAACCAACCTGTGCCTGATGACAGACTTTGGGATCAAGATGCTGGCAGCATCGGCAGCGTTGATGTCACTGGTAATGGCGGTCTCACTGACAGCCGCAGTGACATGCCCTGGCGTCGGCAACATTGGCGAAGTTGGTGTCACCGGAGACCTGAAAAGATCTTTTTCAGGTCCTGATTTGGTCCTGATTTGGTCCTGATTTGGTCCTGATTTTGAGCTGAGGGACCCCCTAATCAGAAAGTCTATTATTAGCCAAAGTGGCTGTTCTAAGAGCCAATGGGGGTCCTGGTTTCGAGCTGCAGGGCCCCCAACAAAGGCACTTATCAGTGCTACAAGGGCACTTATAAGGGCCTGTGAGGGAGGTTCCAGTTTCGAACTGTGGCACCCCCTAAGCCCCAAAATGCCCTATGGGGCATGCCACAATCGGAACATGCCCCCCACTTCCCAGCAGGTCCACACACACATACACCCCCTGTGGCAGCACATGCACCCCCACACACATCCCCACGTCAACGACACACGCGACAAGAGCTAAGTTTGCCTACTTCTGCCACCCCAAAGTTGGCGAAATTATTGCGATATTGACATTATCACCACTTTCAAAATATGATTGAGTGGTAATGGAGCTGATATGCGAAACAGCAATCACTGACTTTCCATTGCCAGATATCGCCGCTTTCTAAATAGTGCTATATCCGATTTTTAAAAAAACGTTGGCTATAACAGTGAAATCTTAGTGCACCTTTATATTCAACTAAGCCAGTTAGTTAAACTTCTGAACCAAGTGAATCTTATTAGTGTTATTTTGGCACAGCCGTTTTCTCACTGTTTTCTCACCATCTCAACAGTCTCCATGATGGGTATACAGGTGAAGAGGGATATCACATCATAGGACACCATAGCTTCTTCTGCAGCAAGTACTACATATAAGAACGAAAGTCAGCAGCATCAACTCTGTAACATACAATATGGTGAAATACCTAGCCAACATCCTAGGGCAATACGTAGCTAACATCCATCGGTTGAAAGTTCTAAGTATCACATCCAGATCTCCCAGGATTTTACTAATTAGATGCAAGATGCAGAACTCAATGCAGAATAAACTATAGTGTCCTATGATGTGACCTGAATACTACCTATTTTATCTTGCAGTGATAGATAGAAACCTTTAGAGATAAAACCGCATTGCACCAGAGAAAGGCCTCTACTCTTCAGTTTCTTGGACTGAATTTCAGCCATGCAGGACAACCAAATGCAGCAGAAGAGAAAGTCAGAGAGAGTTCATTTTACTATGCACAGTGTGGCCAAGATTGGGCAGATTTCAGTTGGGGGTGGATATGCCCTTTAAAATAAAATGTTTTTTTTTTCTAACCCAGTTTATGCAAAGTCTGACATTGTACTGTATTCATTGTACTGTATTCCTTGCCAGAAACAAAGAAACCATTATAGGCGGCAGTCCTATTTCTATGTTAATATAGGAGAAAATATAAAACTGTAACTAGAATATTAATTCATTTGTACTTAAAGGAAGCAATCATAAATATATAATCTGCAGTTAGAGACTTTTCTTGAGAAAGTTTTAGAAGAAAAACATTACAGAAGGTAGTTTTTTAGAAGTCGTTTAATTTTTTTCCAAAATAAGTAAAAATATTTCTCTAATATAGTACAGTATGTACAGCATAAACAGTTACAGAAATTTTAATTGTTGTATAAAATTCCCATAATTCTATATAAATATAGTAAAAAAACAAAACAAAATACATCCAGCTAAAAAAGGCTCAGACAAAAAAACTTACCCTGTCTAACATTGGACATGGTCTCCTTCATACATTATAAAATATTGTCAGGGTTATTCAATAAAAGTTCTTATCATTTAAAATGGTGCTAATTTTGCCCCAACCAATCAGATGTTAGCTTTCAAATGTTACATAAGATCTGATTCGTTGGGGCAAAATTAGCACCATTTTAAACGATAAGAACTTTTATTGAATAACCCTGTGTGTGTATTTAATAAAACACAATATGAGGTTAGCAATGTGCAGGAGCTCATAGAGGGGGGCAGTGGAGACAGATCCATCCTCAGGAATGCCCCCTCTCCCTCTTTCTTTCTTTTCCTTTACGTTTTCTAGTCTTGAAACAATAAAAGTTTGAAATAGTCTGTAAGGCATTGCATGCTGTCGTTATCCTGAAGTTCCTTGTGTTTTATTTGAAAGGTCCATAATTTGAATTTGCAGAAAAAAGGGGAAAAGTAAAGGCAAAATCAAAGTTGCAATCGACGATTGGCCTACACCCCCCCCCCCAATTATGTTATATTTCATACAATGGCAATATATGCTTATGGTTAGAGAAATCTTTAATTGTTAAACAAACAATTTCACTGTTTAATCAATCAATTTCCGAGGAAACCGCCTTTCCGGAGGTTGTGACTGACATACAATTGCGACATAAAATTGGGACCTTGCCATCATATGTTGGCCGCAAAGAAGATCTGGAGAGGCGGTTCCTCGAAAATTGATTGAATGCCACTTAAGGTAAGTTGTAATGTTTGGGCACCTTCACTGTAACTACCTGCACCGGCAGAAATACACAGCACTATTTTGAAAGTGAAGTACAACTGCAATAAATAAATGCAGATTTTGCTGTGTTTATTTCATGCTTCACACAACATGTTTCAGTTGTCATGCAATCTTTATCAAGTGGCACTTGTTAAAGGTTGCATGACAACCGAAACATGTTGTGTGAAATGTAAAATAAAAACAGTTAGTACAGAACAGTCGGTGTAAGGATTGTTTCCTCTCAACTACTAGAGTATTTACATGTGTATTAGAGATCGGTTGACTGCTGTGTTGATGGAGGAGGTGAAACCCGAATAGTAACGCCTCAATCCTTTACTAAACACGAAACATGTTGTGTGAAATGTAAAATAAAAACAGTTAGTACAGAACCGGGGTGAGGCGGGCGGTAGCGACAGCAGTGAAGACGTAATATATATAAACCGTAATACCAACAGATCAGTGAATCCAGTCAATATATAATAAACCTTAATACCGACAGAGCAGTGATAAAACAATATATGTAAATGTGAAGACTGATGACTGTGTCCATACGCTGTCATTCTCTTTACTTACAAATCACTTTACAAGTCTGTGAAAATAAAGGAACAAACATATTAATTGTCTTCCATGGCATAATTGTAAGTACTAATATAAATGACATATTCATTTTGATATAATAATATGTGATAGGATTTTTTTGCCAGGTGTGTACCATGGATATTGTGCGGAAATTTTGTAGACACAAGTCCCACATCAAAATCCAGCCTATACTGAGAATGAACTGATGGGCTCTTCCTGTTGTTTAGGTACGTTATGTTTACCACTTTATAATGCTCATTGTAGTTTTGGCAGGAAATTAGTATTCATGTGAGACTTTGCTTCTAATTCGAATAGAATGCTATTTAAAGGATATGCTTATGAAGGTTCTCATTCATCCAGGTCATGGTATATCTGTTTGTATTCAATTGATCACACTGGGACTTGAAGTTTTAGTCTTGAAGACGTTTCGCTAGTCACTCCGCTGGCTATTTCTCAATTCAGAATGACTTGTACAGAATCTGTGGCAATTAGTTACCTGGAAATCCAATTGCATATCCAGCCCGGTTAGGGCGTGATTAGATATGTGCTAAGAAGGTTTTTATAGGAACGCCCAGATTAAGGTGTCAAAACAAGCTTGTACATGGCAGACAGATGCATCTTAAGGATAAAGGACATACTTTGAAGATTGTAATGTTAACCATATCGGCAAGGAACGTGACTGGTTCAAGAGAAGTGTTAAGGAGGCCATTTATGTGAAAATAAAGAAACCAGCCTAAATAGAGTGGGGGGGGGTTCGACACCATCTGTCTGCCATGTACAATGCTAAACTTCAAGTCCAGTTGATATCTAATTGAATACACAGATATACTATTTAAAGGATATGTTTCACCCCTTAAATGAAAAATAAAAAAAAAATATATATTGTAAATCACCCCAAACACAACACAATAGTTAATTTTAAAAGTTTTTTTTTGGACTAACCTGTTATGCAGTGATTTTTTTACTCCCCCCTTTCCTCTGCCTTAAAAAGGTTTTCCATCTCCTCTCCAAGCCTTCTACAATGCTACACAAGCTCAAAGAGGCAACTAAGGGAAATAGCATCAGTCATTGGCAGTGAAATCACTGTCACATCTGTGACGGCCCGGAAGAACACAAAAGCAGAAAGATTGGTAACTGATTATCGGCAGCAATTCAGGTTGTCACATTCCTATACTATTGCATTTTGGGGGTGATTTACCTATGTTTCAATTTTTTCATTTTAGGGGTAGAATATCCTTTAAGCATTTAAGGATAACTGTATATAAAGTTTTTTAAATACAGTTAAAATGAAAAGTACTTGCGGGCAGTGATATGGGATTGGTAATTCCCAATATTGTTTCTGTGAGGCACCAGATCAGAAAGAAACTGATTCTGACAGTCTTCTCCTCGCTTCAGCACTATCTTTAATACAGAATAGTCCAGAACTAACTTGGCAAATTAAAACTGTTTGTGCTGTAGCTCCTCAATGAAACCATATGTGAGGTAGGATAATCAATCTACTTCCCTGCCTCAGGTACTTTGCATCTTTAAATGTTACCTTTTAGAGGATAGATATCCTTTAAGTGTCTATTCACTGTGACACCTGCGCCTGTCACTCAAAACATACATTTTCTGTATATAATACCATAAAGGGAATTTACCTAGAACCGCATGTACTCAACTCCCCTGGATATAATATACATTTGGGCTAATGGTAAATTCCCATCTGGTCTATACCCCTGGTGTGTTCTAAATCCAAATAATTGCTTGTGTTAAAATAGTAACACTAAAACACCGCACAATATAAATAGATTTATGTGACTTGGCATGGGAATTTCAGAGCTGTGGTAAACACAAATTGCATTCATTCTTTTGTGTATCCTGTTAACCTATCAGGATTGGTAAAAAACAAGTTTCTTCATGTTTCTGGAACCACTTACCCTCTCTTCCTTACAGCAGACTCCGTTGTTGGATTGATTTTGACTTAGGATTCAGGCAAGTTTTATACCCGATTTCATTGTGGCACTACAATAAATAGAAGAAAACACAGCTTTAGACATGGGGCACAAGGGACTAGAAATATCGTAACTCACTGCAAGATACATTGTATGTTTTACATATTAGGATTTTTTTAAATCAATTAAAGGGACTGTCCACCCCTCTTTTGAAAAATTAATATGTGTAGATTAGCCCCCAAAACCAGACAATCGTTTAAGATTCTAGCTGTAATTCGGCTCCCCACACGGAGCTATTATACTTACATCCTCCTCCTCGCCTCCACCGCCGCGGCTCTGCACTTCCGGTAAGGCAGTCAGTGTCGGCCGTGACTGTGACGTCACCCAATCACTGACTGCCATTCCCGGAGCAGTCTCCACTGCGGCTGCTCGGGAACAGAAAAAGAACAGAGCAGCCACAGTGGAACTGGGAGAAGAACCCGAAGCGGCGGTGGAGCGGGAGGATGTAAGTATAATAGCTCCTGTGGGAGCCGAATTACAGCTTGAAACTTAGACGATCTCTAGTTTTAGGGGCTAATCTACCACATATTTAATTTTTCAAAAGAGGGGTGGACAGTCCCTTTAAGTATTTGTGTAGTGAAAACACTGATGTTTCAAAACCAAGCAGAGCAGCTGCATGTTATGAGGACAGTGACAGTTTTTGTTGTGGTTGATGTACCATCTTTACACCCCAAGATAAAGCTATCTTTCTCTCTTTCTGTTCAGCTACCTTACTAGTCCTGCTGACTTACATGATCTCTATTTTCTCACAGACAGACTTGGTGGAAACACCTCCAGTTTTTCCAGGGATTTGACATCAATCTTCCAGCATTTTTTCCCTCTACATAGGCAAACGTTGTTTTCCGAGAGGAACATCCTAGTAAAACAGAACACTTTATTTTATAGAAAATTCATACGCTATGAAAATACACATGTCAGTTCACCCTCCTTTTGCTTTGTTACCACCCTTGGGGGCGATGCAATTTTTTTTATCCGACGCAGCTTACCTGCCCGAGTTGCCGCGATGCAAAATCCCTGTGCAAGATTTTATACATCGCGGGATCTCTGCCAGGTAAGTGCGCCGGCTAACGCCTACCATTCATGGCGTAAAGTTTCACGCTACATAGTAGCGCAAAACTTTACTAAGGGTGGTTTGTTCATCGCCTGCATTCTCGGAAATGGCGCAGGCATGCAAACTCAGTGTAAAACCCCCGCTAACCTGAATACATCAGATAGCGGTAGGTTTTCACTGACTGGGCATTTGGCATCACCCCCCCTTAGTTTGTTAGGATTATTTTTAATAAATAGTGGAACACAAACACATCTATCATGGATCTATCATGGAAAAGCTCCAGTGTAAATATCCCCCTAAAGGACATATTCCAATTTAAGTAAACCCCTTAGGAACACAGGGAGATTTATAATTTTCTTCAGGGAGAGTCAGTAAAAGTTTCTTATCGTTAAAAATGGTGCTAATTTTGTCCCAACCAATCAATTTTAGCTTTCAAATGTTAAATAATATCTGATTGGTTGGGTCAAAATAGCACCATTTTAAAAATAAGAACTTTTATTGAATCTCCCTGACTGTGTTGGGAGCCATTTCTGATGGTCCAGAGACTCCTGCTTGGCTCCTGCCAAGTGAAGCAGTTAATAGCCTGGGTGCTTGCTGCAAAGATGCTACATACAAATGTAGATGAGGCACTCCCAAATGATTTTATAACATAATTTATTAGTGTAAACAGACTGTTTACCACTTTACCACTATAAATTATGTTATAAAGTCCTTTGGGAGTGGTCCTATAGCTACATATTTGTGTGACACCCACACTTTTGGTAGAAACATGTTAATCATGAGTATGTGCCAGGATTGTACCATGGAAATAGTGTGGATATATTGTAAGCACAAGTACTTCACATTTGCATCAACAACATCCAGTCTACACCTGAAAAAGACAGTGATGGACATAACGTAAATTAATTTATAAGAAACACTTTGTGCCCTGGGCTCTTTACGATGCAATTTGTCCTAATTTTATGTCATATATATAAAACCAGCCATATCCCTGTGGTAAATCTGTTTGACACTTACCCATACACAGAGAGGAGAAGGAGCAAACCACATAATATGACAACTGACTTGCCCATAGTTAATTGTAGCTTGGTCTTGAAACAGTTCAACACAAAGCGGTTTTTCTGAACAGAAAGGGTTTTTGGTGTTCATTTATAGTCAATGATGCCACCCATTTTATGTGGGGAGTGTACATTACACAGCAAGCAAAATCCCAGGGAAAACCCCACATGATAGGGAAAGTGGCTCAGAACAATATTTCTCCTTTACCTAAAACTGCATTTGTTACTAGAACAGGAATTGCTGCTTCTGGCTTATGTACATAGAAATGAACTAATATATATAGCTTAAAAACTTCTTATATATATATATATATATATATACTATAATATAGGTAACATCACCCAACTACAATATTTGGACGTGGAGAGATACAGGTGTTAATCTGTTTTGAAGCAAATGTTCTCCCCCCTTCCCTCTGTCTCGCTAATTTCTCTCTTCAAGCTTTTTACAAGCTTTTACGTGCTCAGTTTTGGGGGTTTGGGGGTAATTCATCTATTTTTTATTTAAGGGGTGAACTTGACCTTTAAAGTTTTATGATTTATTATGTTATAAGAAAAAGACATAAATTGAAGTTAGAAATTTTAATTGGTAAATCTGTAAATTGTATTTGAACGAACTTTAGTTAGTTTTAGTAATATATAGTACCTGTTTACAACCCATGCACTTATAAAATAATAGTAGGATTGGGGAAATACTGACACCCCCCCACCCTAATCTTCATTCCCCTAAACCCAACAGGACAAATCATTTTAGTATCAACTACAAGAATTGGTGGGTTAAAGTAGAGTCATTATCAATGTACTGTACGTGCTCCCTTACTGTCAATGGTTATAGTGACCTCCATGCTGGTAGGTGTAGAGAACAAATAGATACCAAAGGGTTTTTGACACTCAGCTTTGCATATAATGAACACAATGTTTAATGCTGAGGTATATGACATACTTTTTATGGTGTTTAAATGCCTAATAAGAGCAGCTAGATATGTTGTTAAAGGTCTATGGTGACTGGTTTTGGTGATTAGTGACTTTTATCCTTATAGCTAATTTAATTAAATCACCCCTGACATCTACAACAATTATTTTGTGGCAAATCTGTTTTTTCACACAATTAAATATCCCAAAATTAGATTTTTCAGAGTAGATCAATGGAAAGCTGGATCAGATGATACTGTATAACTGAATAGCTAATAAGGTTGTTGTCATAATTATGCATGAACTAGACCCTATCCTGGGCAAAATAATTGAATTCTTTCAGGGGTTATTCAATAAAAGTTCTTCAGGGAGATGTATATCCCGCGCTAACGAGAAAATGCTCTAAAATCACGCTAACCTATTTACTAACGTGTTACCGAAGGTTTTGCACTGCCTGCGCATGTCCCATTTTTGCACAGCAGCACAAGTGATGCATAATTTTGCGCTAGTTTTTTTGCGCGACAATTATGCCTCTTCAATGTGGGGGAGATGCAATATATTATCACTATCGTAACCTACTGCACCCGTTTCCAATCTATCTAACCACTTTGCACCCGTTAATACATTGCGAAAACGCTAGTAACCTTTTGCGCATATTTTAAGACCATTGAAGAGGCATTAATTGTCGCACAAAAAACTAGCGCAAAATTTATTGCATCACGTTGCGCTGCGCAAAGAAAAATTTTTTCGACATGGCGAGGTAGTGTCAAAACCTTTGTTAACACGTTAGTACATAGTAAACGTGATTTGAGCGCTTATTTTCTCGTTAGCGCTGGAATATTGCATCTCCCTTGGTGTTTTAAAATATGCGCAAAAGGTTTGCAACTTACCAATAGCGTTTTTCACAATGTATTAAACGGTCGCCAAGTGGTTAAATACATTGGAACGGGTCACGTGAGGTTGCGATAGCGAATATATTGCATCTCCCCCCTTATCGTTTAAAATGGTGCTAATTTTGCCCCAACCATCAGATGTTAGCTTTCAAATGTTAATAGATCTGATTGGTTGGGGCAAATTAGCACCATTTTAACCGATAAGATAAATATTGAATCTCCCTGTATATATCCTGTTGTAGCCCCCATAAAAATTACTACTGCTGGCCATTACGTTATTGTGTTGTTTCTCATCAAAGTGATTTTTGGCTTTAGTTCTCCTTTAACATTCGGCATTGCTTTTGTTGCATCCATTTCCTGCATTCCCATTTCGAGACCAACATGTCACCTACAGGTTAGATCAATGCAGGTCACAACTCATATAAGCGATAACAGCTCCATGCAAACTGACACTCCTACCTATTTTTAGGGATCCATAACATATTGGGACAATTTCTTCCGATTTTACGTTCTGTTTACTTTATATATTTTGGCAGAACATGGTTTATTTCCTGTTTTAAATGTTGTTCATTCTTATTTGGTTGCATTGACTAATACACACAAGGGCTGTTTAAGGCCAAGGCCACACTACAACGCAACATTCGCGCGGACAATCGCGGCGTTTGTCGCACACGATTTTGTGCACGATTGTTTTGCGCATTACAATTTTCTGTTATGGAAACGCATGCGTTAACGCACCAAAATATCCATTTTAGTGTGGCTTAAGGTGTTAGAAAAAAAAATCCTCCATGTTTTTAATATATATTATTAATTTGCTTTGAAAAGCCAAATTACTGTTCTTTTCATTTCTTCTCTTTTCTTCTTCTTTTTTCTTCCGTTTTATTCTTCCCGCTTTTTTGGACCGTATCTCCTCCCACAGTTTTTGAGTCTAGAGACATGAATTCGGTACAGACGTGCGGGGCATATAGTAGAAGTGTGCTATCTTCTAGCTAAGGAATCCGCGGAACGTTACGGCGTTATCGGCGAATTTTCCGGACTTTTTTCCCAAGACTATAATGGTAACAATCCTTAAATGTGGATATTTCAAAACAGTTTTGTTTCATGGTCATAATACAAATGGTGATACCCCCAACCCCCCACACAGACCCAGTACACCCACCTACTGACCTACCTTTCCATCCCCATGGAAGCCATATTTAAAGGGTAACTAAAGTCAAAAAACTAATTTAGATTTATCCTCAAAAAAAGATGTTTTTATGGTTATAAACACAAAAAGACATACCCCACCCCCCTCAACCAACCTACTAATCTACTTTTCCATTACTGTGGCAGCCATACTTAAAGGGTAACTAAAGTCAAAAACATTTATGAATCAATTTTATAGATATTTATACAAAAACTCTCACCGACCGGGTACACACAACTACTGATCTACTCTATCCTTACTGTGCAGCCAACTTTAAAGGGTAACTAAAGTCAAAAAAAGCAAATTTTGATTAATCATCATAAAAAGTTTTTGGTTTAAACCCAAAGACATACCCCCTCACCATCACCAGACCAGGTACACAGCTACTGATCTACTTCTCCATTACGTGGCAGCCATCTTAAAGGGTAACTAAGTAAAAAACTAATTTAGATTTATCCTCAATAAAAATAGTTTTATGGTTGTAAACACAAAAAGACATACCCCTCAACCAGACCAGGTACACACACCTACTGATCTACTTATCCATTACTGTGGCAGCCATCACTTTAAAGGGTAACTAAAGTCAAAAAACAAATTTGATCAATACTCAAAAAAGTTTTTTTTTTAAACCTACAACCGACACGGGTACACACACCTACTGATCTACTTATCCTTCTGTGGCAGCATACTTTAAAGGGTAACTAAAGTCAAAAAGCAAATTTTGATCATATCAAAAACTTTTTTTTTTTAACTCTCACCGACACGGGTACACACACCTACTGATCTACTTATCCTTTACTGTGGCAGCCATACTTAAAGGGTAACTAAAGTCAAAAAAGCAATTTGATCAATAATCACAAAACTTTTTTTTATTCAACCCACGGTACAACACCACTACTGATCTATTATCCATTACTTTGCAGCCATACTAAAGGGTAACTAAAGTCAAAAACAAATATTTGATCATAAAAAAAAATTTTTTTTTAACTTAACCCGATACAGGTATACACAGCTACTGACCTACCCCTCCATTACGTTGCAGCCATACTTAAGGGTAACTATTCAAAAAAAACAAATTTAGATTTATCCCTCATAAAAGATATTTTAATGGTTGATAAACACATAAAAAGGACATCCCCCTCAACCAGACCCAGTACACACACACCTCCTGATCACTTATCCCTTACAGTGGCAGCCATACTTAAGGTAACCTAAAGTAAAAAAACTAATTTAAGATTTATTCCTCAATAAAAATAGTTTTATGGTTTTAAACACAACAAAGACATCCCCTCAACCATATTCCAGGTACCACACCTACTGATCTACTTATCCTTACTGTGGCAGCCAGACTTTAAAAGGGTACTAAAGTCAAAAAAGCAAATTTTTGATCAATAATCACACAAAGTTTTTTTTTTAACTCTCAACACCCCCCCGGTACACACCCTACTGTCTACTTTCCATTACTGTGGCACAGCCATACTTTAACGGGATAACTAAAGTCAAAAAACGCAAATTTGATCAATAAATCAAAAAACTTTGTTTTTTTTACCCCCAACGTGATACTGAAAACACCGCTACTGACCTATATCCCCTCCATTACAGTTGCAGCTATACTTAAGGGTAACTAACGTCAAAAAAACTAATTTCATTCAACCAATCATCAAAAAAAAAGTTTTTTTTAACTCTCAATCTCTCCAACACAGAGACGGGTACACCCATCTACTGTCTATTTATCCATTACTATGACAGCCATACGTACAAGGTTAACTAAATAAAAAAAACTCATTTTGAACCAATTATCAAAAAAGTTAGTATTTTATATATCCCACACATACACCTACCTTTAATGCTGTGACATATTTAAAGGTTGTAAAAAAACAACAATGTCCTCATCATTTGACATTATTTGAGTTTTAAATTCTGTAGGCACAAACATCAAGCAGACTTCCCTTGCCAAAATGCAGTCTTTCAAGCCAATCAAAGTTTATACATTAAACTTTCCCTTTCTAGTTTATTATTATTATGTGTCTGCTTGGTATTTTTCTTTCCTGCCAGCATGGGAACGAACCGAGATATTTATTCCCTGTTTCAGCTAATGATTGTGTACATATGTTTTTAATGAATTGGGGTTATATTGATTTTGCTTTCTGGTGTCTTTCCTTTCTTATCTTATGCCACCCCATTTCTGATAAATCACAGATTAATACCATCAAGGGCGTATTTGGGTAACAAACTAAACATTGTTTAATGCAGGGAGTTTGTTCTAACATCAATTACACCCTATTTTTATATATAAATGTAACTTAGGTGCATCATGTTAGTTCTAAACCTTTTTCCAGTGTTCATGCCAAAGCATAACATGGGCAATTTAATATTGCCAAGACCTGCTAACTCTATTACGTGACCTCCCTGCTTGCAATGAACACGTCATTGCCAATCGTTCATCGTCAGTACTTTCTACTTGCAATCGCAGCAAGTGAGTAGGTTTCCCTTACGCCCCCTTTTCAAGGTTTTGAACTCATACTACATATCTGTTGTACTTCAATTAGATCAACTGGACGTGAAATTTAGTTCGTAAGACGTTTGCTAGTCATGCCCGACTGCTTTCCTCATTCAGACTGACTTGTCAAGATCTGTGGCTCAAATGATGTACCCTTGAAAATCCCCAATTAGCATAATCACAGCATAAGTGTTTAGGGCGTGATTAGAGAGTGGCTAAGAGGTGTTTATAGGAACGCCCAGCATTAGGTTGTTTAAAAAAACAGCATTTTATCATGGCAGCCAGTTGGTGGTCGCACCCCCCCACCTCTATTTAGGCTTGGTTTATTCTTAGTTTCACATAAAATGGCGCTCCTTAACAACAACCTCTCCTAACCAGGTCACGTTCCTTCGCCAGTATTTTTAACATTACAATCATTCAAGGTCCTCTCTTCACTTGTAAACCCACCAGGTGCTGTTGCACCTGGTGGAGAAAACGGATGGGCCAAGACAGCACCTCTTAACCAGCAGAACTGACTCAACCAACAGTTGTGTTCCCCTTGTTTGACCTTGTGCCTGAATACTCACCTATTTCAATACAATGAGGGTAAGTTCTATAAGCAAAACAGGTATGTGCTATGGGATCTTCCATTTTCAAACCTATTGTGGCCAACCTTACATGGAGGAGGTAGAAACACAGGCGCTTAATCCTTTAAGGGCATAGCACCCACCCACTGGTTCAGATATGTTAGGACACCTGGGTTAAAATCCACATAAGGAAGTACAGCTTTCACAGAACACATTAATGCGGTGTACCAAACATTAATTCAAACAGGGAAGAGGTAACAAAACACAACTGGCTTTCTTGACTGCTTGGTAGAAAGTTAATGTGAATGGTAAACTGGAGTAGAGGTTTACATAAAACCAACGCACACAATCAGTAATTTGATGTTTGACTCCCACCACCCTTTAGATCCACAGTGGGGGTCATCAGAACCCTGCAACACAGAGCCGAGACCAATCCCCACTAAGACGAGGCGAAGGCCTAAGAATGAAACATACTCAGAGCCCCTTAAAACTGTGGATTCCGACTGGGCCTTTGTCAAAGAGTAAGAAGGAAAGAAAATAACACAAATACCCAACAGTGAAGGGAAAAGCAAGACAGGAGGAAAGAAACATGGTCATCCCATATGTAGCAGGGGTCTCCGAGAAATTAAGAGAATTTTCAAGAAACATCGTATCCTGTCTTCTTTTAAACCGACAACACTGAGGCAGCAATGGTTACACTCCGAAAGCCCATCCAAACACAGAAGCGACAATCATATATGGCATTGCAAGTGCAGTGCAGAAATCTCCTGATTTGTATGTGGGGAGACCAAACAGCAAATTGTCATCAACGTATGGCCCAGCACTAAGAGCCAATTCCTCGTGTCAGGACCAAAGCGTGTATCTATCATCTTAAGATAAAGGACATGACCTTTGAAGATTGTATGTTAACATACTGCCGAAGGAACGTGACTGGTCAGAGAGGTGTTAAGGAGCATTTATGTGAAAATAAAGAAACCAAAGCCTAAACTAGAGGTGGGGGGTTCGACACACCAACTGTCTGCCATGTACCATGCTGTTTTGACAACCTTACTCTCTGGGGCGTTCCTAAACACCTCTTAGCCCTATCTGAATCACTAACCCTTAACACCTGGCTGTGGATTGCTAATTGGGATTTTCCAGGTACATATTGCCACAATTTCCTTGTAGCAGGTCATTCTGAATTGAGAAACGCCAGTCGATGACTGCGAAACGTCTCAGAACTACATTTCAAGTCCAGTTGTCTATTGAATACAACACTTTATACCATGACCTGGTGATAAGAGACCTCCAAGCCTAATTTGGGGATCATACTAACATAGTTGTGCAAAATTCCACCAAAGGTGTTACATCGGTTACTCGCATTTAAAAAACTATACCGGATTACATTGTTGTATTGTCTTTCCATCATTTGGGTTTTTTACATCTCCCTGTAAATGCCTCATTAGTAATTTGCAACACAATACAGTGGGGCTGGCTATATTGCCCCCATTGGTATGCGATGCCACCCACCAGTCTGTTGTTTCTGGTTACTGTATTGATAGGAATGCGGCTGGGAGGGAGTACAGTGTGTGATGTGCCAGGCTAAATAATGTGCATAGAAACATTATCTACTCTTCTACAATAGTGTGTGAAAAGCATTACTTAACTATGTAAGTGATACTATGAACTCAACCTTAATTGCGTGTTTCTGTGTGATAATAAGAAGTTTGCTCACTCCTATAGGAATAAGTGAATTCAGTCCTGAAATAATAATAGTTTCTGTTCATTGCCACACAATTTGCATTTCAATTAACCAGTCATTACAATCAAGGCATATTCATTACCCCAGGTGGAGCTGAATCCAGTTGTAGGAAACGTAAAAAGGAAAATATTAATATGTATATTTCCATTAGAATGTCAGTACAAACTATTGTGAATACAATATAATGAGAAGTTTTGAAAATACAATAAAGAAGTGTATTATAAGTGGTCAGTGGCAAAAATAAGTCACCCGACAAAAGAAGATAGTTCATTTTATATTAAAAGATTTTTGGCAGCATAATATTACAATTGGCAGAATACACTGGGTACACCTAAAATGGCAGAAAGAGACGCAGGTACACTTCGCTGATTCAAAATTATTTATTTCAGCAGTTGGTCATAAAATATCTAGAAAACAATACACAATAAAATCCTACAGACAGTGAGGAATAGTGAGGTTTCTTGCAGGAATAGGAATGTATTTAGTTATAAAGCTGAGGATTTGGTCATAATAATAGGCATTCTCATTGGTTAGAATTACAGGTAAATTAGGATTCACCGTGATGTACGACTCGCATGGCCAATGGGGGGGGGCAATATAGCTAGCTGGCCAACTGTCTTGTTACTCTTCGTTCCATTATCATAACACATTCCAAAATAGCAATGCTTTTCTTGGACCATGCAGTGGGACCCGTTTTAGCCAACAAAGCGCCCATACACATACGATCTTCACTAAACTGACTTTATACACATTGTGCATCGTGGGTCGGACCCTTGGCGAATCGCACGTGTGTATGAGGCTTAAGCCCTATCTATTATGCAAAACCATCATTAGGAATCTATTTCCTCCCCACCCCTTCCGAGATCTGTCTAATAGAAGGAGTTCATGCAATCATGTCCCTTTCAGGGTTAGGCCACAGGCCGAAATGGGGCAAGCTATGATTACAACTTTAATTACAAAATTACAAACTATTTAACGGTAAACCCAGGGTTAGGACCTAAATGATAGGATTTTTTGGAAGTGAGGTAGGTTGGGTGGGTGGTTGATGGGGGTGGGGAAATTATATTGTTATTGTTGCCCTGCAAACCTACATTTGAGACAACGTTTAGACAAACACTAATTGGCATTTTCTTAATTGAAACTGCTAAGGATAATGTCTGCAAAAAGCCAAAAGACATAATCTAACATAGTTGCCAGCTATTTGGTTTCATTGTTGTAACTGCTGTAGTGCAAAGATGTTGACTCCAATCCCAGCTCCCCATGGCGGCAGTTGCTATAATTGTGGTTCCCCAGTAGCCAAAGCATTTAACTGGACGTCCCCGTCCTAATGGAAAATAAGATAATAACTGAGCAGCATAAGTGACTCCAGTAAAAACCCAAGGAAATTGCTAATTTTAGTGCTACTGTATCTGAGGTGTTTCCCTTAACAAATCCCGAATGAAAATATATTATAATGTCTACATCGATAATTAAAGACATTTTATTTCTGTATATTTTGCTTTTTTTATTCATGCTAGTTCTATGGGGTACATATGTTTAAATAGCTGATAAAAGGCTTTTTAATAGGTTATCAAATGAAACTGAGATGTGCCGAGAGTTATTCTTCTCTTTATGAAATAACCAAGACAGGCAGTAAACAAAGCCAGTGCGGTTACACAATACCAGTGTGTTCTCTTTGTTATAATTAGTGGCTGCAGAAACTGTAGTTAAATACTTACAAAAACTGGTCTTCCCCTGGGAAATCAACTTCATTATTTAAGTGAAAGTTTCTTATTGCATAAAAGCCAAGACTGAAAACACAAACATGAAATTCCTTTTCCAGGAAACCATGGTTTCACTTTCATTTCCAGTGCTCCATTTTTGTTTTTTTGTTACCAGCCTCGTGTTTTATAAGAAGTCAAATTCATATGTATTCACTGAAGAAATGTGTCTCTGTGTGTTCTTAATGGGCTCCATGTTTCTCCCAAATCTCTCAGTTTTGGGGGCACCAACTCTATGACACGCATCTCTGTATATTGTGGAGTACTCCCAGGGCACGGAGGCACACACAAATTGCGTGACACAGCGCAATCGCAATGCCGTGCAATTCGTGTTCGCTACCGTCCGCTTGCACTGCATTTACTTTGATGTTGCCCTATGGCAGCACATGTGAGGCGACTAAAAATGGTAATCGTATGCGTTGCAAAAAAAGGCAAAAGCGCAGCACAAGGTGGCAGACATAGTGGAGCCTCTTACTAGACTTACATTGGCATGCCCTAACACACACGCTAGTGCAACGCATGGAAACGCGCAGAAAATCCCTAGTGGAGCCTAGCCCCGAATGAAGGGCCCAAGGCAATTGTGCACCTGAGCCATGAATCCACAGTGGTGAATTAATGACAAGGGTTGCTTCTACCATAAAGAAATGTGGAACAATTGCTTGGGTACGCCTCTGTAGTCTACTAGAAAGTCACAGTTAGTGCAGAGCACTGTTTACCACAGTCGAGTTAAGTCAGCCCTTAAGTCTACCAGCCAGTGTCTCGTCAGCCCTCCAGTTAACCAGCCAGCACACTACACCCATCTCCACAAGCCACATCCCCCTCCACATACAAGCCCTACTTTCCCCAACAAAACCACACAACTTTACGGAGGCATTCAAAGTGTTTCAGGTGCCAACAATCCTAGGAACACCCCTGATTAATCATATTTGGCATTTGAAGTACCCGTGGGTTCTGTTGCAAGTAAGGGAGACAAATGTTTCCCTTCCTAGCTCCACTGATACTAAAGTGGGTTTTGTTTTAAGGGCATGTCCACCCCCAAAAACTATAATCCCCCCCAACTTTTAAAATGCCACCCTTGATTGTTTTCAGGCACGGCACAAAGCGCACCACCGCTGTGTTAAATTGGGTTTGGCTTTCTCGGTGGCCTGGTTCACTGTTACAATAAATTAGACATGCCATACTTATGTAGTAATAAAGATTTTAGCCAAAAGATGTGAAAGCCTGCCACCATGCCAAGGTAGACTCTTTCCGCAGGGCCTTAACTAACCTAACTTGTCTAAACTAACTAAAGCTAACCCCACCAACAAATCATTTTACAAAATTATATATATCTGTTACTAGGGAAAATTCTTTTTTCTCTCTCACCGGTCAAGGAAAAAATGGTTCCCTCCCCCACTACGCCTGTCCGCTCTGCTCGCCTTTCGCTTCAGTGCAGGGGTGCCGCCTGAGACAAATGTCTCACTCTGCCTAATGGTAGAGTGGCCCTGCATATAGGACTCTGCCTCCTATCGGCCTCTGGGAGAAGTTTGGCATGCGTACTGCAGCCCTTCTCCCCCTCCCCTCCCCCTCCCTCTCCCTCCGATTAGGATTCCCTCCCCCTAGTGTAAAACCTTAGATATAACATTCCCCTGTCCCCCCAGCCCCAACCACTCTATTTTTAATTTTAGAAAGTGCCCCAAATTTACTTACCTTCCCTTTCCTTCCGCCCCACTGAACTCCCGGCAGCCGCGTATGTGATTGGTTTCTGCTCAGCCAATCACACGCGAATGCCGGTCCCACCCCACCTCGCTTGCATTTTCTCGTAACAGAGGGCCTGGCAGCGTGGCCGATAGCGGAAAAATAGAGAGCATTGGGGCTGGGGGACAGGGGAATGATATATCAAAAATATTTCAAGGGTGGACATACCCTTTAACCTACATTTTTATGCGTGCAATGCTGTATGGGGCCAAGCACAGTAGTTTGAACTTTTTTGTTTTAGGATTCCAATGCAATCCATGTAAGTTGGGTACAATATTTTGCCCCGATCGCTGGATAAACTTAAATGTCGGTTGGCCCCAAATTATTGGTGTGTAACCAGCTTTGAGGTGCTACTTACAATTGAAAAGTACATGAAATAAATATCTTCCATAGTTGCAAGGGAGGTTCTATTCATTCAATAATAACCTGTTATATAAAAGAGCTGGGTAAAGAATTTATTAAAGGGAAAATTTTGGTGTATAAACTACTCATTTCTCTTATCCATAGTATAACTCTCCTACCTCTAAAGTTACACTGGGAAGGGTAACCAGTATGTAGCTGAGAGCCCTTTTGAGCATACATATATTTACAGTTACCACTTGTTTAAATGGCCAACCAAGGGGGTAAGTTTATGATTTCCTATATTTATACTTGAAGGGAGGCACACTCAAAAAAGCTTATAGCATAATTTATTAGGTGCTGATACACCTGGTACAAACGTTTCGGGGGTCCAACCCCTTCCTCACAACTGAGTTGATATATGATTTCCTACCTCCTAAGACAGTGAAATTAGGTTGGGGAACTCCAATATTTCTTGATATTGGAAACCAGATGTACATGCTCATACACAAAGTTTCCTACAACCGAAGTAAGTATTACTGACAATACAATGCAGTAAATGTAGTGTAATGTTTTACCACTTGATTATACTCAGATTGAATAAACATTAATAAGACTAAAAATCACAAGTGTGCCATTAGGTTTCAAAAAGAATTCAACGTGTGTGTATTTTGCAAAACCCATGCAAACCAGTGGTGCTGGGGATGTCGCTCACAGTATAGCAAGAAAAAACACATTTCTACTGCTTTAAGTTTAAGTTTTTGCACAATATGCACGGTGTCCACTTCCTTACTGCACAGCCTAGCATTCAGCTTGCTTGACTAATGTCTTGCACAAAGATTTGCAAATGCGGCAAATATAGAACTGATAATCAAATTGTCATAATTTGTAACAATCAGTTTCCAATCACACAAATTTGCAGTATCTGCAGTTTATATTCAAAGGGCCGGTGTGGAAGGGATTAAGACAACAGGAGCCAAGATACAGACATGAACAGTTAGGGCCATATTATAAATGGGCATTAACTTTTTCGGCCAAGTTTCCCAATTCCCACTGTTTTTGGCAAAATCGATATTAACGCGATTTATTAAAGGCAAAACCTGCCGCAAAAATAACGCCCTCGTTAACTTGCACAGTTACTGCTCGCTTCTATTTATAAAGTGGCGGTAACTGATGCGCGGCGTTACTCTCGTCATTTTACCTCAAGGTGGCGAAAACGAGATCGCTGGGGGGCGGGGGGGGTGACGCCTAACCCGCGCAGGTGGTCGCACCCCGCCATGGGAGGCCTCTGGGCACTCCCCCCCACAATCTTAAAGACATACTGATAGGTTGCGTAGTCAAATAAAGTGCCTTCGGTGCAGGGCCTGATGTGAATGTATCTATGTAATTGTAAAGTGCTACGAGGATGGTGGGCACTATATAAATCCACAATAAATAATAATAAACAGTAGCACAAATGGAAAGTTATAATTATTATGCTTTTCTCTCCTGGTACTAGCATGAACTGGACTAAGAAAGGAATACATTTTTATATGAAAATGTAATTTTACTTCCGTTATTTTATAATAAAAATTTTGTATAAGCAAAAATTCCACTGCCCTGAAAACCCTTTCCCCTTCCTTCGAAAATCTTGCGTTTGATCAGAATTCTTACCAGGTCCTAACTGATGAACTGCAAAATTTACGGTTTTGCTGCCATTCCTATCCAATGTGTGTACCAACAATTTAACAGAATGTCAAGGGTTTTATTGTGTTAAATATCTTGCATTTTATTACTCATTCTGGCACTCGTGATTAATAGTGAGTACAAATATTTTTTTAAATATTTATCATAGGTAGTTTGTGAGCTTAACAAAATGCAAAAAATTAGCAACATTTCAGATACTTTTTTTTTTTTTTTAAACTAGAGCCACTAATCAGATTCTCCAAGCCATAAGAACATTGCCCACTGTAATTGTCTTTGCATTGACTGACTATACCAATTAAAGGGTAACTAAATGGGAAAAAAAATATTACAGTTCCATTTTTTGTTGATCTGTCCCCTATTTTTTATATTTCAATCTGATGTATCTTTTATTTATATTTACAGTATTTGCTCGTGCTATTAGAAATTTAAGGTAATACATTTATGTGATAACACCAAATGATCTGTATTGCTGTATAAATCTGCTTTAGGATCTCCACATCCATTTGGGTAAGGATTGTAGTCTGGATAAGTTACAAAAATAGTACTAGAGATACTGAGAAAACCTCATTTTTCTTGCCATCTAGCATATAGTCCTAGGGAAGGAACTGCAGTAGATACTGACTTTCAGACCTGTACGGTGAGGGCATTCTTTTACTATACAAGATGGCATTTCACTATCCTGAAACACAATGTAAAGATCATTAGTAAATAATTGTAAAAATTGTAATCAGAACAGATGGGTTTTTTAGGTAGGTGTTATTTGAGGAGTTTACCTATATGCAGTGAGAATATATGTTAGCACAACTAAAGGTGGGGCTAGTTATTATGTTAATTAGTGGACAAACCTATTAGTACATTATTTCCAAAAGGTACAGTCCAGTAAGGAAAGGTAAGTAAATTATGTCTTTAGTATCTTCAAACTTACATTACACTAGCCTAATAGACAGGTAAGGAAAAGCTCTTACCTGACTCACCAGGATAACACTTAATAAAAAGTCAATACTGTCAGAGACAAGCAGTTACATAACAATTTCAAAATTTCGATATCGCCTGAAAAGAAAATTGTAAAAAAAAAAAAAGGTCAGAACAAATGATTAATACCTGGAATAAAAGTAGTAAAAAATGCTTAATTCAAATAGATTTTTTTAACCATCACAATAAACCTGATATCCAATAGCTCTGAAAACTCTATACACCCTACAAAATGGATTTGTGTTTAATAATAATAAAAAGAAAGGCAAATCCAATCAGGACTTGTTCTGCCTATATTGTTACTTTAAAGGGTATGTGTCATCAAAAAAGTAAGTTGGTTTCTATCTGATCTTACCTCCCGTTCTTCAGTAAATCTTACAGGAGAGGAGGAGACACTTACCCGTGGACCTGCCCCAGCGCCGAATTCCCCGATGCCTCCGACGCTCTCCAGTCCTTCGCACTGTGCGCGCAGCGCTCACAGTGCGAAGGAGTGAGGACGCGTGGAGACTGTCAATGAAGTCGGCACTGGAGCGGGTCCGCAGGTAAATGTCTCCTCCTCTCCTGTAAGATTTACTGAAGAATGTGCATTTTCCTCCTGTTCTTCAGTAAATCAGATAAAACCAACCAACCTGTGCCTGATGACAGACTTTGGATAGATGCTGGCAGCATCGGCAGCGTTGATGTCACTGGTAATGCGGTCTCACTGACAGCCGCAGTGACATGCCCTGGCGTCGGCAACATTGGCGAAGTTGGTGTCACCGGAGACTGAAAAGATCTTTTTCAGGTCCTGATTTGGTCCTGATTTGGTCCTGATTTGGTCCTGATTTTGAGCTGAGGGACCCCCTAATCAGAAAGTCTATTATTAGCCAAGTGGCTGTTTCTAAGCCAATGGGGTCCTGGTTTCGAGCTGCAGGCCCCCAACAAAGGCACTTATCAGTGCTACAAGGGCACTTATAAGGGCTGTGAGGGAGGTTCCAGTTTCGAACTGTGGCACCCCCTAAGCCCCAAAATGCCCTATGGGGCATGCCAAAATCGGAACATGCCCCCCACTCCCCGCAGGTCCACACACACATACACCCCCCGTGGCAGCACATGCACCCCCACACACATCCCCACGTCAACGACACACCGACAAGAGCTAAGTTTGCCTACTTCTGCCACCCCAAAGTTGGCGAAATTATTGCGATATTGACATTATCCCCACTTTCAAAATATGATTGAGTGGTAATGGAGCTGATATGCGAAACCAATCACTGACTTTCCATTGCCAGATATCGCCGCTTTCTAAATGTGCTATATCCGATTTTTAAAAAACGTTGGCTATAACAGTGAATCTTAGTGCACCTTTATATTCAACTAAGCCAGTTAGTTAAACTTCTGAACCAAGTGATCTTATTAGTGTTATTTTGGCACAGCCTTTTTCTCACTGTTTTCTCACCATCTCAACAGTCTCCATGATGGGTATACAGGTGAAGGGATACACATCATAGGACACCATAGCTTCTTCTGCGCAAGTACTCATATAAGAACAAAGTCGCAGCATCAACTCTGTAACATACATATGGTGAAATACCTACAACATCTAGGGCAATACGTAGCCAACATCCATCGGTTGAAAGTTCTAAGTACACATCCAGATCTCCCAGGATTTTACTAATTAGATGCAAGATGCAGAACTCAATGCGAATAAACTATAGTGTCCTATGATGTGACCTGAATACTACCTATTTTATCTTGCAGTGATAGATAGAAACCTTTAGAGATAAAACCGCATTGCACCAGAGAAAGGCCTCTACTCTTCAGTTTTCTTGGACTGAATTCAGCCATGCAGGACAACCAAATGCAGCAGAAGAGAAAGTCAGAGAGAGTTCATTTTACTATTGCACAGTGTGGCCAAGATTGGGCAGATTTCAGTTGGGGGTGGATATGCCCTTTAAAATAAAATTTTTTTTTTCTAACCCAGTTTATGCAAAGTCTGACATTGTACTGTATTCATTGACTGTTTCCTTCCAGAAACAAAGAAACCATTATAGGGCGCAGTCCTATTTCTATGTTAATATAGGAGAAAATATAAAACTGTAACTAGAATATTAATTCATTTGTACTTAAAGGAAGCAATCATAAATATATAATCTGCAGTTAGAGACTTTTCTTGAGAAAGTTTTAGAAGAAAAACATTACAGAAGGTTTTTTTAGAAGTCGTTTAATTTTTTTCCAAAATAAGTAAAAATATTTCTCTAATATAGTACAGTATGTACGCATAAACAGTTACAGAAATTTTAATTGTTGTATAAAATTCCCATAATTCTATATAAATTAGTAAAAAAACAAAACAAAATACATCCAGCTAAAAAGGCTCAGACAAAAACTTACCCTGTCTAACATTGGACATGGTCTCCTTCATACATTATAAAATATTGTCAGGGTTATTCAATAAAAGTTCTTATCATTTAAAATGGTGCTAATTTTGCCCCAACCATCAGATGTTAGCTTTCAAATGTTACATAAGATCTGATTCGTTGGGGCAAAATTAGCACCATTTTAAACGATAAGAACTTTTATTGAATAACCCTGTGGTGGTATTTAATAAAACACAATATGAGGTTAGCAATGTGCAGGAGCTCATAGAGGGGGGCAGTGGAGACAGATCCATCCTCAGGATGCCCCCTCTCCCTCTTTCTTTCTTTTCCTTTACGTTTCTAGTCTTGAACACTAAAAGTTTGAAATGTCTGTAAGGCATTGCATGCTGTCGTTATCCTGAAGTTCCTTGTGTTTTATTTAAAGGTCCATAATTTGAATTTGCAGAAAAAGGGGAAAAGTAAAGCAAAATCAAAGTTGCACGACGATTGGCCTACACCCCCCCCCCCCAATTATGTTATATTTCATACAATGGCAATATATGCTTATGGTTAGAGAAATCTTATTTGTTAACAAACAATTTCACTGTTTAATCAATCAATTTCCGAGAAACCGCCGCCTTTCCGGAGGTTTGGACTGACATACAATTGCGACATAAAATTGGGACCTTGCCATCATATGTTGGCCGCAAAAAGATCTGGAGAGGCGGTTCCTCGAAAATTGATTGAATGCCACTTAAGGTAAGTTGTAATGTTTGGGCACCTTCACTGTAACTACCTGCACCGGCAGAAATCACAGCACTATTTTGAAAGTGAAGTACAACTGCAATAAATAAATGCAGATTTTGCTGTGTTTATTTCATGCTTCACACAACATGTTTCAGTTGTCATGCAATCTTTATCAGTGGCACTTGTTAAAGGTGCATGACAACCGAAACATGTTGTGTGAAATGTAAAATAAAAACAGTGTACAGAACAGTCGGTGTAAGGATTGTTCCCTCTCAACTACTGAGTATTACATGTGTATTGAGAGATCGGTTGACTGCTGTGTTGATGGAGGAGGTGAAACCCGAATAGTAACGCCTCAATCCTTTACTAAACACGAAACATTTTTGTGTGAAATGTAAAATAAAAACAGTTAGTACAGAACAGTCGGTGTAAGGATTGTTTCCTCTCAACTACTAGAGTATTTACATGTGTATTAGAGATCGGTTGACTGCTGTGTTGATGGAGGAGGTGAAACCCGAATAGTAACGCCTCAATCCTTTACTAAAGCTATTGTAATGTGCGAGCCAATGGAAAGTCAGTGGGTAATACTTTTACATTAAACAGAACTATATTAGCTGAGGTGATAACCATAGCAAACTTTTGCAACATCACAGTTTCATAGGACAACCATTGTTTTTTGCCAAAATTTTTATTTTTAAAACTTAACAATAGTGTGCTAAACAGTAACACCCACACCCCTCCCAATAAAAAACCCAGGCAAAGGACCTACATAATCAACTACCGTATATACTCGAGTATAAGCCGACCCGAGTATAAGCCGAGGTACCCTTTTTACCTAAAAAAGTAGGGAAATTTGATTGACTCGAGTATAAGCCGAGGTTAGGAACTATGACCACTACTGCCTTCAGTATTGTTTGAGTCTTAAGTTGCCCTTTAACATTTAACATGACATTCCTATATAGCCCCCTTCCCTCCTTCCCGAGAGTCCCCCCAGTTGGTCTTACCCACCGAAGCTGCACTACTCATGTGAGTGCATGTAGTGACATCCCCCTTCC
This sequence comes from Hymenochirus boettgeri, assembly GCA_019447015.1. Taxonomy (NCBI): domain Eukaryota; kingdom Metazoa; phylum Chordata; class Amphibia; order Anura; family Pipidae; genus Hymenochirus; species Hymenochirus boettgeri. Next base: position 152,715,643 of record CM033469.1, read on the forward strand.
CTCCTTCCCTCCCTCCCCTGAGAGTCCCCCCAGTTGGTCTTACCCCGAAGCTTCACTACTCATGTGAGTGCATGTAGTGACATGCCCCTTCCCTCCTTCCCTCCCCTGAGAGTCCCCCCAGTTGGTCCTTACCCCGAAGCTGCACTCCAGGATGATCGCCGTCTCCTTATGGCCAAATCCGGCTGCCGCATGCTGGATAAGTCTTGTGGATTTGCCGGCTGACGTCACTACTCGGCGCCTCTCACAGCCTGGCGCCGAGTAGTGACATCAGCCGGCAAACCCACAGGACGTACCCAGCGTGTGGCAGCCGGATTTGGCCATAAGGAGACGGCGATCATCCTGGAGTGCAGCTTCGTGGACCTTGACTCGAGTATAAGCCGAGGTAAGGTTTTTAGGTTTATTTTAAAACCTAAAAACCTCGGCTTATACTCGAGTATATACGGTAGTTCCTCACAACTGGGCTTTTCTTTAATCACCAGCAGTTTTCCTTGGAATTTTCAATTGCCTGTTCTTTCCACTGTAGATCTGACCCCAAACTGAGTCCAGGACCAGGCCAGTAAAGAGTCTTCAATTGTTCAGGCCCGGAAACAGGGGGAAGCCCTAGGAATGGTAAGTTGCAATTGAAGGTAATCCCAGGGGTGAAGACCTAATGGTATAAACACTCTTTGCCTGATGCTGTAAAAAAAGTTGGGTCTTACCTGACTGGAATCCCGCGATACTCAGTCAGGTAAAACTCTTTTTTTGACAGCACCAGGTACGTACAGCACAGTTGTAAATAGCGCAAAATTGTTGCGCTAATGCTTGTGAAGGTTCTCATTCATCCAGGTCATGGTATATTTGTTGTATTCAGTTAGATCAACTGGACTTAAAGTTTAGTTCTTGAAGATGTTTCGCTAGTTATCCGACTGGCTTTCTCAATTTAGAATGACTTGTACAAGAATCTTTTAGCAACTATGTACACTGGAAAGTCCCAATTAGCATATCACTGCTGTGATATCAATGGTGTGATATGCTAATTGGGATTTTCCAGGGTACATAATTGCCACAGATTCTTGTACAAGTCATTCTGAATTGAGAAAGCCAATTGGATAACTAGCGAAACGTCTTCAAGAACTAAACTTCAAGTCCAGTTGATCTAACTAAATACAACAGATATTGTTGCGATAATCTTTTTCTTTGTAGTAGTATTTATTTTATTTTGCAAGAAAATATTGTTACAGTTAAATCTATAATAATTTAAAAGAAAACATTGAACATTGAACGATTAAACATTCTAAACCTTCAAAGACATTTGCTTTTACATTTACTTATACAACTATGGTCAATGTTATTTTAGTTTGGTGTGGTGACTAGTGTCTTCATTGGCCTTTATGTTAACTTTGGTGCTGGGTGTCGCCTCTAAGCTGCATTGTGTTTTATGTTCATATATTTGTTGTGGCTTAGTTTTATTTTAGGTTTGATTTAATTTAATTTTGTTTATATTTTATCATTATTGCCAGGTTTCCATGCCCCCCCAACTCCGCGTCAGATCTCCATATACCTCCCTTATTTAAATCTTCGGACAGGATATGGTGTTGTGTGTTTTTTTTTTAATTATTTAGGGTTGGTTATCAAGGTGTCTCTGGGTTGGAGTTCTTTGTCCAATATTTCCATGAACTTGTTCCAGGGTGTCCATATTTTATTGAATTAAGAGACTCTGTTTTCCATTAGAGCTGTAAGGTATTTTACATCATTGATTCTGTTGATCAACGATGATTGTGAAGGTGAAGAGGTAGTTTTCCAGTATTTGGCAGTCTCACAGCATGCTGCTGTGTACATGTGAGTGGGTGTTGGGCTGCGGTGGAGAGTAGGTGCATTTAGTAAAGCATTTAAGGTTATGGTATTTTGTTGTACTTTTTGTAGGATATTCTGCACCTGCGATCAGTATAGTTGTATAAAAGGGCATGTCCAGAATATATGGTATAAGGTACCAGTGGTAGATTGGCATCTCCAGTAGAGGTTAGACGTAGAGGGGAAAAGTCTATTTAGTAGTTGTGTATGATACCAATTGAGCATGATTTTATAGAGATTTTCTTTGTATAGTGTGCAGAGGTTTTCCGAGCCACCAACCATATTTCTGTCCAGGTAGATTCTGGGATACTGGGATAAGGATACCCAGATACATCTCCCATTTAGACATATATTTGTGGGGTCCAATGGATACCATGGTTAGTTCTTGTAATGTATGGTATATTGATGATATTAGTTTCTTTTGCCTTGGGCTGGTGTAGAAAATTATTTCCAGACCTTTCAGAGTGGGGAATGCAAGAGAATGAAAAGTTCTTTGAATGAAATGTCCCAGTTGGAGATTAAAGTAATAGAAGTTTCTGGGAACTTGGAATTAAGAACACACAGGGAGATTCAATGAAAGTTCTTATTGTTTAAAATTATGCAAATTTTTCCCCAACCAATCAGATCTTATTTAACATTTGTAAGCTTACATCTGATTGGTTGGGGCAAAATTAGCACTATTTTAATCGATAAGAACTTTTATTGAATAACTCTCCAGTGATTTTGTGTAGTAGATCTCTGACCTTTGTCAACCCTCTTTGTAAGAGCCAAATATGGTATATAGTTTTATTCCCTGGGGGGGAAGTTTGGATTACCTATAAACGGGAGCAGAGTGGAAGGGCATTTCGGACCGCATATTTTTTATTAACCATATTCCATACAAAAATAGTACATTTAGAAGAGAACAGTACATTTGTGCTTATGTTTGGGGTTGGGGTAGGTGGTGACCATATAAGGGTGTTTAGGGCTTGTTCTAGGGGTGGGCATAGGGGCCTGGGTTTGTGGGTGGGACAGTGAGTGATTGCTTTTAGTTGGCTTCATAGTATCTGGTGAAGCTTGGCACAGCTACACCTCCATGGATTCTGTCAGCTGTTTTTACTGTATTGGGAATGTGGTGGCGTTTCCCCTGCCAGATGAAGTCTGAAAAGAATATATTCTTTTGTATTTTGCATAAGATGTTTTAGGAAATTTGAATTGGTAGTGTTTCAAATAAGTACAGTATTCTTGGTAGAATATTCATTTTAGCAGTTATTATCCTCCCAAACCATGAGATTGGGAGGTGACGCCAGGTAAATCTTTGTGTATGTGATTTAGCATGAGGAGAATTTTTTTTATAGGGAGTAATATTTAGGGATAATATGGATGCCCAGATAGTCTATTGACTCCGAGTGCACCGAGTGTAAGGATAAGTCGATTTTAGTAGTTGTAGGGTTTGGGGTGGCATATTAATGGGGAGAGCCTCTGTTTTATCATCATTGATTTTGTAACCCGACAGGGAGCCAAATGTTTTAAGAAGGGAGTGTAGGTGGGGTAGAGATTGGATGGGCGATGTGATAGTGAGGAGTACATCGTCTGCGTATTCTTTGTACCTAGTAAGTAAATGATTTTATAAGAAATAACTTCCTTTTTCCCCTTTTTTTAAAATGAAAAATCAAACTTGTATAAGCACTAACCCCTTTGATCTCTTGTACAGCACAATATGCACCTTAATTTATAGGTTCAGCAACTTTGCTAAACAAAGGCCATATACTGTAACCTTTTAATATGTACTATGCCACTTTAAGGGTTACTTCTTTTCTGAATTATTTATTCAATATTTATAGTTTACAAACAAACAAATACAATGATTTAATTTTTCCAAGTTTTACAATTAAAGGATATATATATATATATATTATAAAAATTAACTAATTGAAAGTACCTGGGGCAGGGAGGTCGGATTGATTATTCCTACCTCACAATATCATTTCATTGAGGAGCTACAGCACTAACAGTTTTCATTTGCCAGGTTAGCCCTAGACTATTCCTGTATTAAAGATAGTGCTAAAGCCTGGAGGAAGACTGTCAGAATTAGTTTTCTTTGGGCTGGTGCTCCTCACAGAAACAATATTGGGAGGTAGGAATTACCAGTCCTATATCCCTGTCCCAAGTACTTTTCAGTTTATCTGTTTTTCAAAAAATCTTTATACACACGATAGTTGTCTTTTAAAATAGGGATGTTGGGAAATTCCAAAATCAGTAATCCCAAATTTTATAAAGCTTTTTACCTTGATTCTCCAGTACAGTAATAAAGATCTAAGATTAAATAAATACTGTACCTTGTACAAGAGAGGCAGTGAAAGGAATTCCATAAATTACAGCAGTACATTTGAATAGCATTGTAGCTGTACCCCTAACTCCTTCCATAAAATGTAATGCCAGTCAGGCTACTACACCAAACCACATGAAGGCAGCAGAACATTGCATTTCTTTGAAATCCTGTGAATGTTCTGTTAATTATTAAAGAAGTGAAAGTGCAACTAACAGATTTAGCAGTTCAGATACTGTACGGCACTGTCTGCCTTGCTAAACAAAAGACTGCTTGTCAAGAATAATTGACAATGATCTTCTTGTAAGAAGCTTATTTCCCAGCAATTAATTCCACAAAAGATATTTTAGGTTTTTGTTATTCTAAATGTATTTACTAGTAGATTAAAGTTTTATTTGCTTTTTCTCTAATAGGCTTAAACCGAAAAAAAGGCACCAATAACTAAAATCATTCAGTCATCCTGCACAAACCATTTTGTTCCATGTAATATATTGTAAAAATAGAGACAGATTTATTCATTCAAGGTGTACCCTGTTAGCTAGTTGAAACATTGCAGATTAATAGTTGTGTGGTAAAATGGTGACTCATCAGCAGGACAGGAGATACATGAAAAGGCGCAAAATAACGACAGCATGAACTGCGTTTAATATGTTAATTTCATAAATCACCCAGCAACTGTAGCTAACTAAGACGCAGCTTTTTGAATCTTTTGCATTGGGACAATGTTGTTTGGAGATTTCAGTTTAATATCAAAATGTGGTTAAGTTCTACGGAAATGTGTCAAAATGGTGGTAAAATAGGCCAGATTCAAGAAGACAGTACCAAATTTATTAAAATTACATTAATTGTAATAAAATAAAAAATGAATTCTAAAGAATGAATTAATATGCACAAAAAAGATTAGTCCTTCTTTAAACCAATTATTCATAAATAGAGATGAATAAGTTCTAATGTAAAAACCATTACATCCCTGTACTGCTGTATAAGTATTCTGATATGCTGATCAGTTTTGTAATTGTCATGTATTGTGTTCGAAGAATGCAGTGTGGCAAAAATATCAATACATCCTCAAAATACAAACTTTGCACTTTGACAATTATGTTTCTGTTAGGACATAATTAAGTATGTGTGATAGAGCAGAATCAAGTACTGTAACAGGACTGTTTTAGTTATTCAGAATTGCATTAATGCCTTTTATGTTAAATTAGCTAATTTGCCCAGCACATTACTCACAGCAGAAGGTTTGTGGCAATTGCAATTTGGATGCAGATGAGATCTGGCACCATCACGCTTTATTAAATTCATATTATTGTTTCTGTTGAAAATGAAGGTCACAGGAAAATCATTGTACCATGACATTTTATAGAGGAAAAAGTAAGAAAAAACATGAATTAATATTTTCACCATTTAATAAATGTATAACAAATGCTAATGCTAACAACTGTTAATTGGTTTTGCCTTCTTGTTGCCAAGATGTCCCCTACACAAATTCAAACTAAAAATTTGTACACTTTAATAAGACATCTAACCAGACACCCTGTTTAAATGATTCTTGGTCTTTCCCTTGCTTTTTTAATCTCCATATGCAAAAGTCTCTCCCAATAATAGTACCCAGTGTGAAGACCTAAATTTCAAATTGACAGTTGGAAAATGATAGATGGAAAGTAACAGTTGGAAAAATGACAGTTGGGAAGTAACAGCTGGAAAGTGACAGTTGTAAAATTAAAGCTGTAAAGTGACAGTTGGAAAGTAACAGTTGAAAGTGACAGTTGTAAAATTAAAGCTTTTTTATTGGTTACAGTTGGAAAGTGGCAGTTGGAAAGTGGCAGTTGGAAAGTGGCAATTGGAAAGTGGCAATTAGAAAGTGGCAGTTGGAAAGTGGCAGTTGGAAAGTGGCAGTTGGAAAGTGACAGTTTGAAAATGACAGATGGAAAATGACAGTTGGAAAGTGACAGTTGAAAAATGACAGTTGGAAAGTGGCAGTTCGAAAGTGACAGTTGAAAAATGACTGGTGGTAAATGGCAGTTGGAAAGTGACAGTTTGAAAATGACAGTTGGAAAATGACAGTTGGAAAATAAAAGATGGAAAATGATAGTTGGAAAGTGACAGTTGAAAAATGACAGTTGGAAAATAAAGATGGAAAATGATAGTTGGAAAGTGACAGTTGAAAAATGACAGTTGGAAAGTGGCAGTTTGAAAGTGACAGTTGAAAAATGATTGGTGGTAAATGGCAGTTGGAAAATGAACAGTTGGAAAATGACAGTTGGAAAATGACAGTTGGAAAATGACAGTTGGAAAATGACAGTTGGAAAATGACAGTTGGAAAGGGACAGTTGGAAAGTGACAGTTGGAAAATGACAGTTGGAAAGTGGCAGTTGGAAAGTGACAGTTGGGAAGTGACAGTTGGGAAGTGACAGTTGACAAAAGACAGTTGGAAAGTGGCAGTTGGAAAATGACAGTTGAAAAATGACTGGTGGTAAATGGCAGTTGGAAAGTGACAGTTGGAAAATGACAGTTGGAAAATGACAGTTGGAAAGTGACAGTTGGAAAGTGACAGTTGGAAAATGACAGTTGGAAAGTGGCATTTGGAAAGTGGCAGTTGGAAAGTGCAGCTGGAAAATGACAGTTATAAAATGACAGTTGGAAAGTGGCAGTTGGAAAGTGACATTTGGAAAGTGGCAGTTGGAAAGTGACAGTTGGAAAATGCCAGTTGGAAAATGGCAGTTGGAAAGTGGCAGTTGGAAAATGGCAGAGGGAAAATGACAGTTGGAAAATGACAGTTGGAAAATGACAGTTGGAAATGGCAGTTGGAAAGTGGCAGTTGGAAAGTGGCAGTTGGAAAATGACAGTTGGAAAATGACAGTTGGAAATGGCAGTTGGAAAATGGCAGTTGGAAAATGAGATGGAAAATGACAGTTGGAAAATGACTGTTGGAAAAGACAGTTGGAAAGTGGAAGTTGGAAAATGGAAGTTGGAAAAAGACAGTTGGAAAATGACATTGAAAATGACAGTCGGGAAATGGCAGTCGGAAAATGGCAGTCGGAAAATGGCAGTTGGAAATGCAGTTGGAAAATGACAGTTGGAAAATGGCAGTTGGAAAATGGCAGTTGGAAAATGACAGTTGGAAATGGCAGTTGGAAATGGCAGTTGGAAAATGACAGTTGAAAGTGGCAGTTGGAAGTGGCAGTTGGAAGTGGCAGTTGGAAAGTAGCAGTTGGAAGTGGCAGTTGGAAAGTGGCAGTTGGAAAGTGGCAGTTGGAAAATGACAGTTGGAAAAAAAAATGACAGTTGGAAAAAATGGCAGTTGGAAAATGACAGTTAGAAAATGATAGCTGGAAAATGGCAGTTGGAAAATGACAGTTGGAAAGTGGAGTTGGAAAATGGAAGTTAGAAAAGACCGTTGGAAAATGACATTTGGAAAATGACAGTTGGGAAATGGCAGTTGGAAAATGACAGTTGGAAAAATGACAGTTGGAAAAATGACAGTTGGAAAAAAAATGGCAGTTGGAAAAATGACAGTTGGAAAATGACAGTTGGAAAATGACAGTTGAAAATGACAGTTGGAAAATGACAGTTGGAAAATGACAGTTGGGAAAAGGGCAGTTGGAAAAATGACAGTTGGAAAATGACAGTTGAAAAATGACAGTTGGAAAAAATGTAATTGGAAAATGACAGTTGGAAAAAAAGTTGGAAAAAGATTGGAAAAATGACAGTTGGAAAATGACGTTGGAAAATGACAGTTGGAAAATGACAGTTTGGAAAAAAAATGGCAGTTGGAAAAATGACATTTGGAAAATGACAGTTAGAAAATGACAGTTGGAAAAAAAATGAACAGTTGGAAAAATGACAGTTGGAAAATGACAGTTGGAAAATGACAGTTGTGGAAAAATGACAGTTGGAAAATGACAGTTTGGAAAAATACGTTGGAAAAAAATGGCAGTTGGAAAAATGACAGTTGGAAAATGACAGTTGGAAAATGACAGTTGGAAAAATGACAGTTGGAAAAAAGACAGTTGGAAAAATGACAGTTGGAAAAATGACAGTTGGAAAAATGGCAGTTGGAAAAATGACAGTTGGAAAATGACGTTGGAAATGGCAGTTGGAAAATGACAGTTGGAAAATGACAGTTTGGAAAATGAAGTTGGAAAAAAAAATGGCATGTTGAAAAATGTTGGAAAATGACAGTTGGAAAAAAAATGGCAGTTGGAAAATATGACATTTGGAAAAATGACGTTGAAAAATGAAAGTTGGAAAAAAAATGACAGTTGGAAAAATGACAGTAGGAAAATGACAGTTGGAAATGACGTTTGGAAAATGGCAGTTGAAATGACATTTTGGAAAAATGACAGGTGGAAAAAAATGGGCATTTGGAAAAATGACAGTTGGAACATGACGGTGTGGAAAAATGACAGTTGGAAAATGACAGTTGGGAAAAAAAATTGCAGTTTTGAAAATGAACAGTTGAAAATGCGTTGGGAAAATTACAGTTGGAAAATGACAAGTTGGAAAAATGGTTCATGTTTGGCACCAAAACATGGTGTCATGTTGGAAAAATGACAGTTGGTAGTAATGACAAGTTGGGGGGAAAAAAAATGACAGTTGGACAAATGACCTTTGGAAAATGTACAGTTGGAAAAAGTGGCAGTTGGAAAATGACAGTTGTGAAGACAGTGAACAGATGATTGGAAAAGTGACAGTTTGAAAAATGACAGTTGGGAAAAGTGGCAGTTTGAAGCGAAATGACTGTGTATGGCTGAATACATGAAGACATGTTGGAAAGACGTTGAACAAGATGAAATGATGGAAAATGACAGTTGAAAAATGAACTATGATGGAAAATGTAGTTGGAAAAAGTGACGTTGAAAAGATGGCAGTTGGAAAAATTGCAGTTGAAACGTGACAGTTTTGGAAAATGAAGTTGGAAAATGGCAGGGTGTGGGAAAATGACAGTTGAAGCATTGACATTTGGAAAATTCAGTTGGAAAAATACAGTTGGAAAATGACAGTTGGAATGACAGTTGGGAAGAATTGAAATGCATTTGGATAAAATGACAGTTGGAAGTGATGAGTACAGTTGGAAAGTGACAGTTGGAGAAGTTGAACAAAGCATTAAAGTGGATGAAAATACAGTTTGGGAAAAATACTGGGTAATGGGCAGTTGAAAAGGACATTTGGAAAATGACAGTTGGAAAATGACAGTTTGACAGTGACATGGAAATTGGCAAGTTGGAAAATGACATTTGGAAATGCATGAGGCAGTTGGAAATAAGTCTAACTGAAGTAAATGACAGTTTGAAGAAATAGGCAGTTGGAAATGGCAGTGAAGTCGTTGTGAAATGACAGTTGGAAAAATGCAGTTTGAAAAGCAGAAGTGGCAGTTGAAAAATGAGCAGAGATAGTTGAAAATGACTTTGGAAATGAACAGTTGGAAAATGGAACTCAGTTGAGTGGCATAAATACGTAAAGCAGTTGGGAAAGGAAGTTGAATGGCGTTGTAAAAATGGCAATGAATCAGTTGGAAAATGAACATGTTGGAAAATGTACAGTTGAAGAAAACATGCGATTTGGAAAAACTTGAATCGATTGGAAAAGACAGTCGGAAATGGCAGTCGGAAAAATTGATCGGAATGGCAGTTGGAAAATCATTAAATGCAGTTGGAAAATGCAGTTGGAAAATGCAGTTGGAAAGACATGGAGCAGTGTGCATTTGGAAAATGCACAGTTGTAAAAGTGTGCAGTGTCGCATGTTGGAAGTATTGAACGTAGAGAATTGGCAGTTGGAAAATTTGGCAGTTGGAAGTGGATGGAAAATGACAGTATGGAAAAAATTAGTTGGGAAAAATGAATTGGAAAATGCGCATTTGGAGAAAATGATCGTTTTGAAAATGGCAGTTGGAAAATACAGTTTGGAAAGTGAGTTTTGAATGGAAGTGACAGATTGAAAAATTTGAAATACAGGTGGATGGCATTAAAATGACAGTTGGAAAAAATGAAATGACTGAATGCAGTTGGAAATGACACGTTGGAAAATGACAGTTGTAAAAATGACAGTTGGAAAATGACAGTTGTAAATGACAGTTGGGAAAATGACAGTTGGGAAAGAAATTAATGGCAGTTGAAAAATGACAGTAGGAAAATGACAGTTTGGACAAAAAATGCAGTTGGAAAATGACAGTTGGAAAAAAGGTGAGGGAATGAAAAATGCATTTGAAAATGAAGTTGGAAAATGACACGTTGGAAAAATGCCATTCGGAAATGCAAGTTTGGAAAATGACAGTTGGAAAAAAATGCACCCAGTTGAGAAAATGAACAGTTGAAAAAAGGTGTAAAAGACTTGGGAATACAGTTTGGAAATGACATGGAAAATGACAGTTGGAAATGACAGTTTTTGGAAAAATAGCAGTTTGGAAAAAAATGGCAGTGTGAACAATGACAGTTGGAAAGGGATGACAGTTGAAAATGACCCCAGTTTGGAAGGTAGTAATGTACAGTTGGAGGACAGTTGGAAAAAGAGTGATGACAGTTGGAAAAAAATTGTGCAGTTTGGAAAATGACAGTGTGGTGTCGGAAAATGTTCACGTTTGGGAAAATGACAGTTGGAAAAATGACAGTTGGAAAATCTGCCAGTTGGAAAATGCGAGTTGTAGAAGAGCAAATGGCAGTTGAAAATTGAACAAATGCAGGTAAATGATTGGACAATGAAGTTGGAATGGACGCGTTGGAAAAATTGACAGTTGGAAAAAATGACAGTTGGAAAAATGACAGTTTGGAAAATGACAGTTGAGCCCCCAGTGGAAAAATGGCAGTTGGAAATGACAGTTGGAACAATACAGTTGGGAAAATGCAGTTGGACAAAATGAACGTTTCGACCGTAGGAAAAATGAAGTTGGAAATGACAGTTGGGGAAAAAATGGTCAGTTTGAAAAATGTAGGGAAAACGACAGTTGGAAAATGACAGTTGGAAATGACAGTTGGACAATTATGAAATGGCAAGTGAAAATGCAGTTGGGAAAATACAGTGGAAATCATTGGAAATTTTGGAAAATGACAGTTGAATGGAAGTGAAAATGACAGTTGGATAAGTGAAATGACAGTTGAGAAATGCTGGAAAAGGCAGTAAATGACAGATGAAAATATGGCAGTTGGAAAATATTGACATGTAGACAGAAAAGTTGGATGGCAGTTGGAAAGTGACAGTTGGAAAATTGACAGTTGGAAATGACATTGGAAAATGACATTGGAGTTGAAAATGACAGTTTAAAAATGACAGTTGGAAAAAAAATGGCAGTTTGAAAAATGACAGTTAGGCATTGAAAGTGACAGTTGAAAATGACAGTTGGAAAAAGACAGTTGGAAAAAAATGGCAGTTGGAAAAATGACAGTTGGAAAATGACAGTTGGAACCTGAACAAGTTGGAAAAATGACAGTTGGAAATGACAGTTGGAAAAATGACAGTTGAAAAAATGATTGGGCAGTTGGAAAATGACAGTGGAAAAAAATGACAGTTGGAAAATGACAGTTGAAAAATGACAGTTGGAAAATGACAGTTGGAAAAAAAAGTGGTCAGTTGAAAACTGACAGTTGGAAATTGACAGTTTGGAGTGACAGTTGGAAATGACAGTTGGAAAAGAATGGCAGTTTGGAAAATAGACATTGGAAATTACAGTTGGAAAATGACATTTGGAAAAAAATGGCAGTTGGAACAAATGACAGTTGTGAAAATGACAGTTGGAATGAAGTTGGAAAATGACAGTTGGAAAATGACAGGTTGGAAAATGACAGTTGGGAAAAAAAATGGCAGTGGAAAAATGACGTTTGGAAAATGACAGTTGAAAATGACAGTTTGAAAAAGTGAACAGTTGGAAAATGAACAGTTTGGAAAAATGACAGTTGGAAAATGAGTTGGAAATGGCAGTTGGAAAAATACAGTTGAAGAAATGACAGTTGGGAAAATGACAGTTGGAAAAATGACACGTTGGAAAATGACAGTTGGAAATGACAGTTGGAAAAAGTGAACAGTTGGTGAAAAAAATTGGCAGTTGGAAAAATGACAGTTGGAAAATGACAGTTTGGAAAATGGCAGTTGAAAAAATGCATGTTGGAAAATGAAAGTTGGAAAATGACAGTTGGGGAAAAAATGGCAGTTGAAAAATGTTGGAAAATGACAGTTGGAAAATGACAGGTTGGAAAAATGACAGTTGTGAAAAACAGTTGGCAGTTTGGAAAATGACAGTTGGAAAATAGGCAGTTGGAAAATGACAGTTCGAAATACAGTTGGAAAAATGAACGTTGGAAAAAATGGCAGTTTAAAATGACAGTATGAAAATGACAGTTGAAATGCATTTGGAAAATGACAGTGTGGAAAAATGACGTTGAAAAAAATGGCAGTTGGAAAAATGACATTTGGAAAATGACAGTTGGAAATGAGCAGTGGAAAATTGACAGTTTGGAAAAAAAATGGCAGTTGGAAAATGACAGTTGGAAGAATGACCAGTTGGAAAATGACAGTTGGAAATGACAGTTGGAAAAATGACATTTGGAAAAAAAATGGAGGGAAAAATGACATTTGGAAATACAGTTTGAAAATGAAGCTGGAAAATGACAGTTGGAAAAATGACAGTTGGAAAATGACAGTGAAAATGACAGTTGAAAAAAATGGCAGTTTGGACAAAATGACAGTTGGAAAATGACAGTTGGAAAAATGACAGTTGGAAAATGACAGTTGGAAAAAAATGTGCAGTTGGAAAAATGACAGTTGGAAAATGACAGTTGAAAATGACAGTTTTGGAAAAATGAATTCAGTTGGAAAAATGCAGTTGGAAAAATGAAGTTGAAAAAAAATGTCAAGTTGGAAAAATGACAGTGGTAGGAAAATGACAGTTGGAAAATGACAGTGGAAATGACATTGAAAAATACAGTTGGGCAAAAAATGGCAGTTCGAAAAAATAATGAAAATGACAGTTGAAAATGACAGTTAAAATGACGTGGAAAATGACAGTTTGGAAAATGACAGTTGGGAAAAAATGGCAGTTGGAAAAATGACAGTTGGAACAATTGACAGTTGAAAAATACAGTTGGAAAAATAAATGGCAGTTGAAAAATGACAGTTGGAAATGACAGTTGGAAAATGCAGTTGGAAAAATGACAGTTGGAAAAGACAGTTGGAAAATGACATTGGAAAAAAAATGGCAGTTGGAAAAATGACAGTTGGAAAATGACAGTTTGGAAAATGACAGTTGAAAAATGACAGTTGAAAAGAATGAAAATGGGGAAAAAAACATGACAAAAAAACAATCTGTTAAAAAAGAAAGCAGTTGGAAAAATACCGTTGGAACATGACGTTGGAAATGCAGTTGGAAAAATGACATTTGGAAATGACAGTTGAAAAATGACAGTTGGAAAATGACAGTTGGGAAAAAATGGCAGTTGGAAAAAATGACAGTTGGAAATGACAGTTGGAAATGGCAGTTGGAAAATGACATTTGGAAAATGAAGTTGGAAAAATGACAGTTGGGGAAAAAATGCAGTTGGTTGGAAAAATGACAGTTGTAAAAGAACAGTTGGAAAATGACGTGAAAAAATGCAGTTGGGAAAATGACAGTTGGAAAATTACAGTTGGAAAAATGACAGTTTGGAAATGACAGTTGGAAAATGACAGTTGGAAAAAAAATGGCAGTTTGGAAAAATGACATATAGGAAAATGACATTTGGAAAATACAGTTGGAAATGACAGTTGGAAAAAATTAACAGTTGTGAAAAAATGGAGTGGAAAATGACATTTGGAATAATGACATTGGAAAAATGCAGTTGGAAAAATGACAGTTGGAAAATGACAGTTGACGAAAATGTACATGTTGGAAAAAATGACAGTTGGAAAAAACATGCAGTTGAAAAATTGACATTTGGAAAATGACAGTTGGAAAATGACAGTTGTGATACAAGACAGTTGGCAAAAATGACCGTTTGGAAAATGACAGTTGAAAAAAAATGCAGTTGGAAAAATGACCGTAGAAAATGAAAAAACAGTTTGACAAATGACAGTTGACAAATGACAGTTTGTAAAAATGACAGTTGGAAAAAAAATGGGAATGGCAGTTCGAAAATGACGTTGGAAATGACAGTTGGAAAATGACAGTTGGAAACACTTGAAAATCGTTGGCGTTGGGAAAATGATGGCAGTTGGAAAAATGACAGTTGGAAATGACAGTGGAAAATGACAGTTGGAAAAAAAATGGCAGTTGGAAAAATGACAGTTGGCAATGACAGTTGGGAAAATGACAGTTGGAAAAATGACAGTTGGAAAATGACCGTTGGAAAAATGACAGTTGGAAAAAAATGGGCAGTTGGAAAAATACAGTTGGAAAAACGACAGTTGTAAAACTGACAGTTGGAAAATGACAGTTGGAAAAATTGACAGTTTGGAAAAATCGACAGTTGAAAAAGAATGGCATTTGGAAAAACACTTGGAAAATGACGTTGGAAAATGCGTTGGAAAATGACAGTTGGAAAATGACAGTTTGGAAAATGACAGTTGGAAAATGACAGTTGGAAAAAATGGCAGTTGGAAAAATGACAGTTGGAAAATACAGTTGGAATGGCAGTTGGAAAATGACAGTTGTGAAATGAAGTTGGAAAATGACAGTTGTGGAAAAAATGGCAGTTGGAAAAATGTTGAAAAAATGAAGTTGGAAAATACAGTTGAAAAATGACATTGGGAAAAAATGACAGTTTGGAAAAATGACAGTTGGAAAATACAGTGAAAAGACAGTTTGGAAATTGACAGTTGGAAAAATACATTTGGAAAAAAATGGCATGAAATGACAGTAGAAAATGACCAGTTGGAAATGACAGTTGGAAAATGACAGTTGGAAAAATGACAGTTTGGAAAAAAATGGCAGTTTGGAAAAATGAAGTTGGAAAATACAGTTGGAAAATGAAGTTGGAAAATGACAGTTGGAAAAATGAAAGTTGAAAAATGACAGTTGGAAAATGACAGTTGGGAAATAATGCACAGTTGGAAAATACAATGGAAAATGACGTTGGAAAAATGACAGGTGGAAAATAACCGTTGGAAAAATACATTGGAAAAATGACAGTTGAAAGACAGTTGGAAATGACAGTTGGAAAATGACAGTTGGAAAATGGACAGTTGGAAAAACTTGACAACGATTGGAAAACATGGCAGTTGGAAAAATGACAGTTGGAACATGACAGTTTGGAAATGCCTTTGGAAAAATGCAGTTGGAAAAATGACAGTTGGAAGAAATGACAGTTGGAAAAAATTAAGTGACAGTTGGAAAAATGGCAGTTGGAAAATGACAGTTGGAAAATGACGTTGGAAAAATTACAGTTGTGAAATACAGTTGAAAATGACAGTTGGAAAAAGAATGGCAGTTGGAAACATAACAGTTGGAAGACAGTTGGGAAAATGCCAGTTGGAAAAATGACAGTTGGAAAATGAAGTTGGACAAATGACAGTTGGAAAAATGACTTTTGGAAAAAAATGCAGTTGGAAAATGACAGTTGGAAAATGACAGTTGGAAAATGGCAGTTGGAAATGACAGTTTGGAAATGACAGTTGGAAAATGACAGTTGGAAAAATGGATGAGTTGGGAAAAATGACATTTGGGAAAAAAATGGCAGTTTGGAAAAATGGACATGTTTGGAAAATGACCGTTTGGAAAAATGACAGTTGGAAAAAAAAAATGGCAGTTGAAAATGACAGTTGGAAATGACATTTGAAAATGACAGTTGGAAAAATGACAGTTGGAAAATGACATGTGGAAAAATGACAGTTGAAAAAAAATGGCAGTTGGAAAAATGACAGTATGAAGAAAATGACAGTTTGGAAAATGACAGTTGGGAAAATGACAGTTGAAAATGACAGTTGGAAAAATGACCAGTTGGCAAAATGACAAGTTGGAAAATGACAGTTGGAAAATACAGTTGGACAAATGCAGTTTTGGAAAATGACAGTTGGAAAAATGACAGTTGAAAATGACAGTTGAAAAATGCAGTTGGAAAATTACAAGTTGGAAATGACAGTTTGGAAAATGACCAGTTGGAAAATGACAGTTGGAAAATGACAGTTGGAAAAATGACAGTGGGAAAAAAATGCAGTTGGAAAATGACAGTTGGAAAATGCATTTGAAAATACAGTTGGAAAATGACAGTTGGAAAATGACAGTTGGAAAAATGACAGTTTGTGAAAAAAATGCAGTTGAACTGACAGTTGAAAATGACAGTTGGAAATGCAGTTGGAAAAATGACAGTTGGAAAATGACAGTTGGAAAATGACAGTTGGGAAAAAAAATGGCAGTTGGAAAAATGTTGAAAAATGACAGTTTGGGAAAAAATGCAGGTTGGAAAAATGACAGTTGGAAAATGACAGTTGGAAAATAACAATAGAAAAAAAAATGACAGTTGGAAAAAGAATGGCAGTTGGAAAAATGACAGTTGGAAAATGACAGTTGGAAAATGCAGTTGGAAAATGACATTTGGAAAATGAACGTTGGAAAAAATGGGAGGAAAAATGACAGTTGTGGACAAATCAAGTTTGGAAAATTACATTTGGAAAATGACGTTGGGAAAAAATGGCAGTTTGAAAATGACAGTTTGGAAAATGACAGTTGGAAAATGCAGGTTGAAAATGACAGGTGGTAAAATGACCGTTGAAAAAAAATGGCAGTTGTAGGAAAATGACAGTTGGAAAATGACAGTTGGAAAAAGTTACAGTTGGAAAAAAAATGACAGTTGGAAATATGACAGTTGGAAATGACAGTTGGAAAATGACAGTTGTGAAAAATGACAGTTGGAAAATGACATTTGAAAAATGACAGTTGGAAAAAAATGCAGTTGGAAAAATGGACGTTGGAAAATGACAGTTGGAAATGACAGTTGTAAAAATGACAGTTGGGAAAAAAATGGCAGTTTAAAAATGACAGTTGGAAATGTACATTCAGTTGGAAAATGACAGTTTGGAAAATGACAGTTGGAAAAATGACAGTTGGAAAAAACATTGGAGTTGGAAAATGACGTTGGAAAAATGACAGTTAAAAATGACATGGAAAAAATGGGCAGTTGGAAATGACAGTTTGAAATGACAGTTTGGAAAATGACAGTTGGAAATGCAGTGGAAAAATGACAGTTGGGAAAAAATGGCAGTTGGAAAATACAGATGAAAAATGACAGTTGGAAAATGACAGTTGGAAAAAAATGGCCGTTTGAAAAATGACAGTTGGAAAATGACATTGTGGAAATGACAGTTGAAAATGACAGTTTGGAAATGACAGTTGGGAAAAAAGAAATGGAACAGTTGGAAATGAACAGTTGGAAATGGACAAGTTGGCAAGAAATGAACGTTGGAAAAAATGGACAGTTTGAAAAATGACAGTTGGAAAAATGACAGTTGGAAAATGACAGTTGGAAAATGACAGTTGGAAATTGACAGTTGGAAAAATGACAGTTGGGAAAAATTTGCTGGCAGTTTGATAAAATCTGACAGTTGGAATGACAGTTGGAAATGACATTTGGAGAAATGACAGTTGAAAAAATGACAGTTGGGAAAAAAGTTGAAATGGCAGTTGGAAAAATTGGACAAGTGGAAAATGACAGTTTGAAAAATGACATTTGGAAAAAAAATGGCAGTTGGAAAAATGACAGTTGGAAAATGACCAGTTGGAAAATGACAGTTGGGAAAATGAGCAGTTGGAAAAATTGAAGTTGGAAAATGACAGTTGTAAAAATACAGTTGGAAAAATGAACAGTTGGAAAAAATGACAGTTGATGACAAGAAAATGGCAGTTGGAAAAAAATGGCAGTTGGCAAATGACAGTTGGAAAAATGACAGTTGGAAAATTGACATTTGTTTGGAAAATGACAGTTGGGAAAAGAATGGCAGTTGAAAAATGACAGTTGGAAAATGACATTGGAAATGCAGTTGGAAAAAAAATGGCAGTTGGAAAAATGACAGTTGGAAAATGACAGTTGGAAAATGAGCAGTTGGAAAAATGACAGTTGGAAATGACAGTTGGAAAAATGACAGTTGGTGAAAAAAATGCAAGTTGGAAAAATGACAGTTGGAAATGACAGTTGGAAAATGACAGTTGAAAATGACAGTTGGAATGTAATGATGAAAAAATGGCAGTTGAAAATGACAGTTGGAAATGACAGTTTGGAAAATGACAGTTGGAAAATGACAGTGGGGGAAAAAAAATGCAGTTGGAAAAATGACAGTGTTGGAAAATGACGTTGGAAAATGACAGTTGGAAACTGAAGTTTGAAAATGCTGTTGGAAAATGAACAGTTGGAAAAAATGCATTTGGAAATGACAGTTTGAAAATGACATTTGAAAAAATGCAGTTGGAAAAATGACAGTCTGAGAAATGACGTTGGAAAATGACAGTTGGAAAATGACAGTTGGGAAAGAATGGCAGTTGGAAAATTAAACAGTTGAAAATGACAAGTTGGAAAATGACAGTTGGAAAAAACTTGGACAGTTGGAAAAATGACAGTTTGGAAAATTGACAGTTGGAAAAATGACAGTTGGAAAAAATGACAGTTGGAAAATGAAACAGTTGGAAAATGACATGTTGGGAAAAAATGGCATTTGAAAAAATGACAGTTGGAAAATGACAGTTTGAAAATGACAGTTTGAAAAAAAATGGCAGTTGGAAAAATGCAGTTTGGAAATGACAGTTGGAAATGACAGTTGAAAATGACAGTTGGAAAAGATTGGTTGAAAATGACAGTTGGAAAAGACAGTTTGAAAAATACAGTTGGAAAAAAAAAATGGCAGTTTGGAAAAATGACTGTTGGAAAGGAAAACAGTTTGGAAAATGACAGTGGAAAATGACAGTTGAAAATGACAGTTGGAAAAATGCAGTTGGAAAATGACAGTTTGGAAAATGAACATTTGGAAAACAATGACGGAGTTGGAAAAAATGGCAGTTGGAAAATGACAGTTTGGAAAATGACAGTGGAAAAATGACAGTTGGAAAAAAATTGCGTTGAAATGACGTTGGAAAATGAACGAGTTGGAAAATGACAGTTGGAAAAATGACAGTTGTGGGAAAAGAAATGGCAGTTGGAAAAATGCAGTTGGAAAATGACAGTTGGAAAAATACAGTTTGGAAAAAAAAAAATGGCAGTTGGAAAAATGACAGTTGGTAAATGCGTTGGAAAATGACAGTTGGAAAATGACGAGTTGGGAAAATGACAGTTGGAAAAATGGGACAGTTGGAAAAATATGACCAGTGGAAAAATGACAGTTGAAAAAAATATGGCAAGTTGGAAAAATAAGACAGTTGGAAAATGACAGTTGGAAAATACAGTCGGAAATGACAGTTGGAAACATGACAGTTGGAAAAATGGACAGTTTGGGAAAAAATGGCAGTTGGAAAAATTACAGTTGGCAAAATGACAGTTGGAAAATGACAGTGGAAAAAATGGCATTGAAAAATGACAGTTGGAAATGACGGTTGGAAAATGACAGTTGGAAAAATGACAGTTTGGAAAATGACAGTTGGAAAAATGAAATGACGTGGAAAATGACCAGTTGGAAAATGACAGTTGGAAAAAATATTGTGACAGTTGGAAAAATGACAGTTGGAAATTAACAGTTGGAAAATGACGTTTTGGAAAATGACATTGGAAAAATGACAGTGGGAAAATGAAATGGCAGTTGGAAAATGACAGTTGGAAAAATGACAGTTGGAAAAATGACAGTTGGAAAAAAAAATGGCAGTTGAAAAATGACAGTTGGAAAATGACAGTTTGGAAAATGACAGTTAAATAAAAATGACAGTTGGAAAAAAAAAGAATGGCAGTTGGAAAAATGACAGTTGAAAATGACAGTTGAAAAATGACCAGTGGAAAATGACAGTTGGAAAAATGACAGTTGGAAAAACATGGCAGTTGGAAAAATGACATTTGGAAAATAACAGTTGGAAAATCTGAAAGACAGTTGGAAAAATGACAGTTGGAAAATGACAGTTGGAAATTGACAGTTGGAAAAAATGGACAGTTGGAAAAATTGAACAGTTGAAAATGACAGTTGAAAAATGCCAGTGCAAATGACAGTTTGGAAAAAAAAAGAAATGGCAGTTGGAAAAATGACAGTTGGTTGGGAAAATGACAGTTGGAAATGACAGTTGGAAAAATGACAGTTGGAAATGACAGTTGGAAAATGACAGTTGGAAAAAAATGGCAGTTGGAAAAATGACAGTTGGAAAATGACAGTTGCAAATGACAGTTGGAAAAATGACAGTTGGAAAATGACAGTCGATGGAAAATGACAGTTGGAAAAAAAATGGCAGTTGAAAAATGACCAGTTGGAAAATGACAGTGGAAAATGACAGTTGTAAAATGACAGTTGGAATGACAGTTGGAAAGACAGTTTGGGAAAAATGGCAGTTGGAAATGACAGTTTGAAAAATGACAGTTGGAAATGGCAGTTTGGAAAAATGAACAGTTGGAAAAATGACAGTGGAAAATACAGTTGGAAAATGACAGTTGGAAAATGAAGTTGGGAAAATAAGGCAGTTGGAAAATGACAGTTGGAAACAGTTGTAAAAATTAGCAGTGGAAAAAAATTGAAACAATGCATTGGAAAATGACAGTTTGGAAAATGACAGTTTGGAACAATGACAGTTTGAAACTGACAGTTGGAAAAATGAAGTTGGAAAAAAAATGGCAGTTGGAAAATGACAGTTTGAAAATGACAGTTGGAAAATGACAGTTGGAAAAATGACAGTTGGAAAAAAAATGGAAGTTGAAAAATGACAGTTGGAAAATGACGTTGGAAATGACCGTTTGGAAAAATGACAGTTGGGAAAGAATGGCAGTTGAAAAAATTGACATTTGGAAAATGACGTTGGAAAATGACAGTTGGAAAAAAAGCAGTTGGAAAAATGGCAGTTGGAAAAATGACTGTTGGAAAATGACGTTGGAAAAATGACAGTTGGAAAAATGACACTTTGGAAAGCCATCGAAAAATACAGTTGGAAAAATGACAGTTGGAAAAGAAGTGCAGTTGGAAAATGACATGTTGGAAAAGAAAAATGGCAGTGGAAAATGACAGTTGGAAAATGACAGTTTGGCAATGACAGTTGAAAATACAGTTGAAAATGAAGTTGGGAAAAAATGGCAGTTGGAAAAATGACAGTTGGAAATGACAGTTGGAAAAATTGAAGTTGGAAAAATAAATGCACGTTTGAAAATGACAGTTGGAAAATGACAGTTTGAAAATGAACAGTTGGAAAAATGACAGTTTTGAAAATGACAGTTTGAAAATGACAGTTGGAAAATAATGGCAGTTGGAAAAAATGACAGTTGGAAAATGACAGTTGAAAATGACAGTTGGAAAAATGATAGTTGGGAAAAATGACAGTTGGGAAAAATGGAGTTTGAAAATGACAGTTGGAAAATGACAGTTGGAAAATGACAGTTGAAAAATGACAGTTTGAAAAAAATGCAGTTGAAAATGACATTTGGAAAAATGACAGTTTGGAAAATGACAGTTTGGAAAAATGACAGTGGAAAATGCAGTTGGAAAAATAGTTGGAAAATGACAGTTTGGAAAATGGCATTTGAAATGACAGTTGGAAAATGACAGTTGGAAATGCATTGGAAAAATGACAGTTTGGAAAAAATGGAGTTGGAAAATGGCAGTTGGAAATGACGTTGAAAGACAGTTGGAAAATGACAGTTGGAAAATGACAGTTGGAAAAGATGGATTGGAAAAATGACAGGGAAAATGACGTGGAAAAATAACAGTGTTGAAAAATGACAGTTGGAAAAATGACAGTTGGAAAATGACAGTTGGAAATTAACAGTAAACAGTTGGAAAATGACAGTTGGAAATGACAAGTTGGAAAATGACAGTTGGAATTGGTGAAAAATGACAGTGTGGAAATGACAGTTGGAAAAAATGCAGTTGGAAAATGACAGTTATAAGGGAAAATGGACGTTGGAAAAAATGATTGGAAAATGACAGTTGGAAATGACAGTTGGAAAATACAGTCGGAAAATGACAGTTGGAAAATGACAGTTGGAAAATGACAGTTTGAAAATGAGCAGTTGTGAAATGACAGTTTGGAAAATGACAGTTGGAAAATGACAGTTGGAAAAATGGCAGTTGGAAAAAATGCAGTTGAAAAATGACAGTTGGAAAATGACAGTTGGAAAATGACAGTTGGAAAATGACAGTTGGAAAAATTACGTTGGAAGTTAAAAGAATGCAGTTGGAAAAATGACAGTTGGAAAATGACAGTTGAAAAATGACAGTTGGAAAAAATGGCAGTTAAATGGGAAACATGACAGTTGAAAATGACAGTTGGAAAATGACAGTTGGAAAAATGACACGTTGGAAAATGACAGTTGGAAATGATGACAGTTTGGGGAAAAATGGCATTTGGAAAATGAGTTGGAAATATGAACAGTTGGAAAATGACAGTTGGAAAAATGACAGTTGGAAAAAAATGGCAGTTGGAAAAATGACAGTTGGAAATGACAGTGGAAAATGACAGTTGGAAAATGACAGTTGAAAAAAAATGGCAGTTGGAAAATGACAGTTGGAAAATGACAGTTGGAAAAATGACAGTTGAAAAAAAATGGCATTGGCAAAAATGACGTTGGAAAATGACAGTTGGGAAAATGACAGTTGGAAAAATGAACAGTTGGAAATGACAGTTGAAAAAATGCAGTTGGAAAATGACAGTTGGAATAATTCAGTGGAAAAAAAATTGGCAGTTGGAAAGGTGGAAAATGACAGTTGGAAAATGACAGTTGGGAAAATGACGTTGGAAAAATGACAGTTGGAAAAATGACAGTTGGAAAATGACAGTTGGCAGTTGGAAAATGACGTTGGAAATGACAGTTTGGAAAATGACAGTTGGAAAAAAAATGGCAGTTGGAAAAATGACAGTTGGAAAATTAAACAGTTGGGAAAATGACAGTTGGAAAAATGGACAGTTGGAAAATGACAGTTTGGAAAAATGACAGTTGGGCAAAATGGCAGTTGGAAAAATGACAGTTGGAAAATGACAGTTGGAAAATGACAGTTGGAAAATGAGCAGTTACCGTTGAAAAAAATGGCAGTTGAAAAAATGAACAGTTGGAAATGACAGTTTGGAATGGACAGTTGGAAAAATGACAGTTTTGACAAAAATGGAGTTGGAAAATGCCATTTGGAAATGGCAGTTGAAAATGACAGTTGAAAAAATGACAGTTGGAAAAATGCAGTTGTGAGAAAAATGACAGTTGGAAAAAAAATGCAGTTTGGAAAATGACATTTGGAAAAATGACAGTTTGGAATGACAGTTGGAAAAATGTACAGTCGGAAAATGTACAGTTGGAAAAAATGAAGTGTTTGGAAAAAAGAATGCAGTTGGAAAATGGACAGTTGTGAAAATGACAGTTTGAAAAATGACGGATGAAGTTGGAAAAAAAATGGCAGTTGGAAAAATGACAGTTGGAAATGACAGTTGAAATGACAGTTGGAAATGACATTGGAAATGACAGTTTGAAAAATGACAGTTGGGAAAAAAATGGCAGTTGGAAAAATGACTTGAAAAAACATTGGAAAATGACAGTTGGAAAAATGACAGTTGGAAATGACAGTTGGAACAATGACAGTTGGAAAAAATGGCAGTTGGTAAAGAATGACAGTTGGAAAATGACAGTTGAAAATGACATGTGGAAAATGACAGTTGGAAAGATGACGTTGGGAAAAAATGGCAGTTGGAAAAATGACAGTTATTGGAAAAATGACATTTGGAAAATGACAGTTTTGGAAAAGCAGGTGAAAAATGGCATGTTTGGAAAATGACAGTTGTAAAATGACAGTTGTGAAAATGAACAGTTGGAAAAAATGACAGTTGGAAATGACAGTTGGAAAATGACAGTTGGGAAAAAATGGCCATTTGGAAAAATGACAGTTTGGAAAATGACAGTTGAAAATGACAGTTGGAAAATGACATTGGAAAATGACCAGTTGGAAAAATGACACGTTGGAAAATGACGTGAAGACAAGTTGGAAAAATACAGTTGGAAAATGACAGTTGGGAAATGGCAGTTGGAAAATGACAGTTGGAAAAATGACAGTTGGAAAAATGACAGTTGGAAAAATGAGTGGAAAAAGCAGTTGAAAATGACAGTTGGAAAATGACAGTTGGAAAATGCAGTTGAAAATGACATTGAAAATGGAAATGGAAAAATGAAGTGGGAAAAATGGCAGTTGGAAGTTGGAAAATGACAGTTGGAAAATGCCAGTTGGACAACATGGGAAAGGCAGTTGGAAAATGAACAGTTGGAAAATGACATTGTGGAAAAATGACAGTTGGAAAATGCAGTTGGAAAAATGACAGTTGAAAATGACGTTGGAAATGAACAGTTGGAAAATGACATGTTGGAAACAAATGGACAGTTGGAAAAATGCAGTTGGAAAATGACAGTTGGAAAAGACATTTGGAAAAATGACAGTTGCAAATGACTTGGAAAATGACAGTTTGGAAAAATGGCAGTTTGGAAAATGACAGTGGAAAATTGGACGAGTTGGGAAAAATGACATGTGGAAAAAAAATGGCAAGTTGGAAAAATGCCAGTTGGAAAATGAGTTGAAAATGACTTTGGAAAAAAAATGGCAGTTGGAAAAATGACAGTTGGAAAAATGACAGTTGGGGGAAAAAAAAATGGCAGTTGGAAAATGACAGTTTGGAAAAATGACAGTTGGAAACATTAACAGTTTGAAAAATGACAGTTGGAAAATGACAGTTGGAAATGACAGTTTGAAAAAAATGGCAGTTGGAAAAATACAGTTGGAAATGACAGTTGGAAAATGGGGGCAGTTGGAAAATGAGACAGTTTGGAAAATACAGTTGAAAATGACAGTTGGAAAAATGACAGTTGGGAAAATGAATGGCAGTTGTGAAAATACAGTTGGAAAATGACGTTGGAAAACGAGTTGGAAAAATACAGTTGGAATCGAAGTTGGAAAAATGACAGTTGGGAAAAAACTGGCAGTTGGAAAAATGGTGGAAAATGACAGTTGAAATGACAGTTGGAAAAATGACAGTTGGAAAATGACAGTTGAAATGAATGACAGTTGGGAAAAAAATGGCAGTGGAAAAATGACGTTGGAAAATTGACAGTTTGGAAAATGACAGTTGGAAAATATACAGTTGGAAAATGACAGTTGGAAAGAATGGCAGTTGAAAATACGTTGGAAATGCATTGAATGACAGTTGAAAAAAAATGGCAGTTTGGAAAATGGACAGTTGGAAAATGACAGTTTGGAAAAACAGTTGGAAATGACAGTTGGAAAATGACAGTTTGGAAATGACAGTTGGAAAAATGACAGTTGGGAAAAATGGCAGTTGGAAAATGACAGTTGGAAAATGGACAGTTGAAAATGACAGTTGGGAAAAATGACAGTTGGGAAAAAATGCAGTTGAAAAATGCAGTTGGAAATACAGTTGGAAAATGGACAGTTGTTGGAAAAATGACAGTTTGGAAAAAAAATGGCAGTTGGAAAAATGACATTTTGGAATGACAGTTGGAAAAATGACAGTGGGAAAAATGACAGTTGGAAAATCAGTTGGAAAAACTGCCAGTTGGAAAAAAATGGCAGTGACAGATGACATTGAAATGACAAGTTGAAATGAACAGTTGAAAATGACAGTGGAAATGACAGTTGGAAAATGACAGTTGGAAAAAGTAATGGCAGTTGGAAAAATGACAGTTGGAAAATGACAGTTGAAAAACTGACAGTTGAAATGACATTTGGAAAATGGCAGTTGGAAAATGACATTGGAAAATACAGTTGGAAAATGACAGTTGGAAAAAATTGGACAGTTGGAAAGACGTTGGAAAAATGGACATTGGAAAAAAAAGGCAGTTGGGAAAAATGACAGTGGAAATGGTCAGTTGGAAAATGACAGTTGGAAAATGACAGTTGGAAAAGACAGTTGAAAAATCAGTTGGAAAAATGACAGGTGGAAAATGACAGTTGGAAAAATGACAGTTGGAAAAAATGCATTGGAAAATGCAAGTTGGAAATGACAGTTGGAAAATGAAGTGGCAGTTGGAAAATGACAGGTGGAAAATGACAGTTGGAAAATGACAGTTGGAAAAAAAGTGGAGGAACAGTTGGAAAGATTGAAAATGACAGTTGGAAAATGACAGTTGAAAAATGACAGTTTAAAAGCAAGTTGGAAAAATGTGAAACAGTTGGGAAAAACATGGACAGTGGAAAAATGAAACAGTTGTGAAAATGACAGTTGGAAAATGACAGTTGGAAAAATGACAGTTGGAAAAAGAACAGTTGAAAAATGACAGTTGGAAAAAGACTGGAAACAGTTGGAAAAAATGACAGTTGGAAAAAAAGAGTTGGAAAATGGACAGTTTGAAAATGACAGTTGGAAAAATGACAGTTGGAAAAATGACATTTGGAAAAGACAGTTGCATGGGAAAAAAAATGGAAGTTGGAAAAATGACAGTTGGAAAGACAGTTGGAAAAATGGCAGTTGGAAAATGACAGTTGGAAATGAAATTGGAAAAATGACAGTTGGAAAGAAAAATGGCAGTTGGAAAAAGTTGGAAAAAATGGACAGTTGGAAATGACAGTGAAAATGACAGTTGGGAAAAATGCCAGTTGGAAAAAATTGACAGTTGGAAAATGACAGTTTGGAAAATGACGTGAAAATGACTTTGACATAAAATGACGGTGGAATAAAAATGACAGTTGAAAAATGGACAGTTGGAAAAATGACAGTTGGAAAAAAAAATGGCATTGGAAAAATGACAGTTGGAAATGAACAGTTGGGAAAATGACAGTTGGAAAATGACAGTTGGAAAATGACAGTTGGAAAATTGGACAGTTGGGAAGAAAGAATGCGCAGTTGAAAAATGACAGTTGGAAAATGACTTGGAAAAATGACAGTGGGAAAAAAAAAAATGGCAGTTGGAAAAATGACAGTTGGAAAATGACAGTTGGAAATGACACATTTGGAAAAATGACAGTTGGAAATACAGTTGGAAAAATGACATTGGGAAAAAAAAATGCAGTTGGAAAAATCAGTTGGAAATGACAGTTTGGAAATGACAGTTGGAAAAAATGACAGTTGGAAAATGAACATTGGAAAAAATGACAGTTTGGAAAAAATGGCAGTTGGAAAAATAGTGAAAATGACAGTTGGAAAAGGAAGTTGGAAAAATGACAGTTGAAAAATGAGTGAAAAATGAACGTTGGAAAATGACAGTTGGAAAAAATGACAGTTGGAAAAATGGGTTGGAAAAATGACATTTGGAAAAAAATGACAGTTGGAAAATGACAGTTGGAAAAGACAGTTGGAAAAAATGGCAGTTGGAAAAATGACAGTTGGAAATGACAGTTGGAAAAATACATGAAAAAAATTGCAGTTTGAAAATGACCGTGGAAAATGACAGTTGAAATGGCAGTTGAAAATGACAGTTGGAAAATGACAAGTTGGAAAATGACAGTTGGAAAAAAATGGCATTGGAAAAATGACTTGGAAAATGACAGTTGGAAAATGACAGTTGGAAAAATGGACAGTTGGAAAAATACAGTTGGAAAGAATGGCAGTTGGAAAATGCAGTTTTGAAAATGACAGTTGGAAAATGACCATTTGGAAAAAAATGGATTTGGAAAAAATGATGGAAATGACAGTTGGAAAATGACAGTTGGAAAAACGACAGTTGGAAATGACAGTTTGGAAAAAATGGAAGTTGGGAAAATGACAGTTGGAAAATGACAGTTGGAAAAAAAAAATGGCAGTTGGAAAAGATGACAGTTGGAAAATGACAGTTGGAAAATGACGTTTGGAAAAAATGACATGTTGGAAAAAAAAAATGACAGTTGGAAATGACAAAGAAAATGTGCAGTTTTGGAAAAATGACAGTTGGAAAATGACAGTTGGAAAAATGACAGTTGGAAAAAAAATGACAGTTGGAAAATGACAGTTGGAAAATGACAGTTGGAAAATGACAGTTGGAAAAATGACAGTTGGAAAATGACAGTTGGAAAACATGACATGTTTTGGAAGAATGGACAGTTGGAAAAATACAGTTGGAAATGACAGTGGAAAATGCAGTTGGAAAATGACAGTTGGAAAAAATGGCAGTTGAAAATGACAGTGGAAAATGACAGTTGAATGAAAGTTGGAAAAAATGACAGTTGAAAAAATGACAGTTTGGAAAATGACATTGGAAATGACAGTGGAAATGGACAGTGGAAAAATGACAGTTGGAAAATGACAGTTGGAAAAATGGCAGTTGGAAAAAAAATGACAGTTGGAAAATGACATTGGAAAGTGACAGGGAATGAAGTTGAAAATGACAGTTCGTAAAATGAACAGTTGGAAAATGACAGTTGGAAAAAAATGGCAGTTGGAAAATGACAGTTGGAAAATGGACAGTTGAAAAATGCAAGTGAAAAATGACAGTTGGAAAAAAAATGGCAGTTGGAAAAAATACAGTTGGAAAATGACAGTTGGAAAATGACAGTTGGAAAAATGACAGTTGGAAAATGACAGTTGGAAAAATGACAGTTGGAAAAAAAATGGCAGTTGGAAAAATGACAGTAGGAAAATGACAGTTGGAAATAATGACAGTTGAAAATGACAGTTTGGAAAATGACAGTTGGAAAATGACATTGGAAAAAAAAATGGCAGTTGGAAAAATGACAGTTGAAAATGACAGTTGGAAATGACAGTTGAAAATGACAGTTGGAAATGACAGTTGGAAAAGAAGTGCAGTTGGAAAAAAAATGGCACATGTTGGAAAAAAACTGACAGAGTGGAAAAATGACAGTTGGAAAAAAATGGCGTTGGAAAAATGACAGTTGGAAAATGACCGTTGGAAAATGACAGTTGGAAAAATGACAGTTGGAAAATGACAGTGGAAGCAGTATGGAAAATGACAGTTGGGAAAAAAAATGGCAGTCGTGGAAAAATGAACAGTTGGAAAATGACAGTTGAAAATGACAGTATGGAAAAATGACAGTTGGAAAATGACAGTTAAATACAGTTGGAAAAAGAATGGCAGTTGGAAAAATAACAGTTGGAAAAGCGTTGGAAAATGGCGTTGGAAAATGACAGTTGGAAAATGACAGTTGGAAAATGACAGTTGGAAAAATACAGTTGGGAAAAAATGGTCAGTTGGAAAAAATGACAGTTTTGGAAAAATGACAGTTGGAAAAAAATGGCATTGGAAAATGAACAGTTGGAAAATGAAAGTTGGAAAATGACAGTTGGGAAAAATGGCAGTTGGAAAAAATGACTGGAGTGGAAAATGACAGTTGGAAAATGACAGTTGGAAAAATGACAGTTGGAAAAAATGGCAGTTGGAAAAATGACAGTTGGAAAAGAAACAGTTGGAAAAAGAGTTGGAAAAAGACAGGTTGGAAAATGACAGTTGGAAAAAAATGACAGTGGAAAATGACAGTTGGAAAATGACAGTTGGAAAAAAAAATGGCAGTTGGGAAAAACATGAATGCAGTTGAAAATGACGTTGGAAAATGACAGTTGGAAAATGACAGTTGGAAAAACAGTGGGAAAGAATTGGCAGTGGAAAATGACAGTTGGAAAATGACAGTTGGAAAAATGACCGTTGGAAAAAAATGGCAGTTGGAAAAAATGACAGTTGGAAAATGACAGTGGAACATGACCGTTGGAAAAATGACCAGTTGGAAATGTACAGTTGGAAAAATGACAGTTGGGAAAAAAATGGCAGTTGAAAATGAGTTGGAAAATGACAGTTGGAAAATGACAGTTGGAAAAATGACGTTGGAAAATGGCAGTTGGAAAAATGACAGTTGGGAAAAGAATGGCAGTTGGAAAATGACAGTTGGAAAATGACAGTTGGAAAAATGACAGTTGGAAAAAAAATGGCCAGTTGAAAAAATGACAGTTGTAAAAATGACAGTTGGAAAATGAACAGTTGGAAAAAATGGCAGTTGGAAAAATGACAGTGGAAAATGACAGTTGGAAAATGGCAGTTGGAAAAAGGACAGTTGGAAAAATGACAGTTGGAAAAGACAGTTGGGAAAAAGCAGTTGGAAAATGACAGTTGGAAAGAAGAAAAATGACAGTTGGAAAAAAATGGCAAGTTGGAAAATGAACAGTTAATGCAGTTGAAAATGACAGTTGGAAAATGACAGTTGGGAAAAATGACAGTTGGAAAATGACAGTTGAAAAATGACAGTTGGAAAATGACAGTTGGGAACATGACATGAAAAATGACAGTTGGGAAAAAATGGCAGTTGAAAAATGACGTGAAAAGTGACAGACGTTGAAAATGACAGTTGGAAATGACAGTGGGAAAAAATGGCAGGGAACAGTTGGAAATGACAGTTGGAAAATGCATTGGAAAATGACAGTTGAAAATGACAGTTGGAAAAAAAATGGCAGTTCGGAAAAATGACAAGAAATGACAGTTAGAAAATACAGTTGGAAAAAAATCAGTTGGAAAATGACAGTTGGAAATGACCTTGGGGGGGAAAAGAAAATGGCAGTTGGAAAAATGACGTTGGAACATGCAGTTGGAAAATGACGTTGGAAATGACAGTTGGAAAAATGACCGTTGGAAAAAAAAATGGCAGTTGGAAAAATGACAGTTGAAAATACGTTGGAAATGACAGTTGGAAAAATGACAGTTGGAAAAATGCAGTTGGAAAATGACAGTTGGAAAATGACAGTTGGAAAATGACATTGGAAAATGACAGTTGGAACATGACGTTGAAAATAACATGTGTTGGAAAAATGACAGTTGAAAATGACAGTTGGAAAATGACAGTTGGAAAAAGTGGACAGTTGGTGGAAAAATGACAGTTGGAAAATGGCAGTTGGAAAATGACAGTTGGAAAAAGAATGGAAAAATGGACAGTTGAAACTACAGTTGGAAAATTGTTGGAAAAAAATGGCAGTTGGAAAAATGACAGTGGAAAATACAGTTGAAAATGACAGTTGGAAAATGACAGTTGGAAAATGACAGTTGGGAAAAATGGCAGTTGGAAAAATTGACAGTTGGGAAAATGACAGTTGGAAAAAGACAGTTGGAAAAAAAATGCAGTTTAAAAATGACAGTTGGAAAATGACAGTTGGAAAATGACAGTTGGCAAAATGGACCAGTTGGAAAATGACAGTTGGAAAAATGACATTGGAAAAAAAATGCAGTTGGAAAATGACTCAGTTGGAAAATGACAGTTGGAAAATGACAGTTGGGAAAAAGATGGCAGTTGGAAAAAAATGAGTGTGAAAATGACAGTTGAAAAACAATGACAGTTTGGAAAAAAATGGCAGTTGGAAAAATGACAGTTGAAATGACAGTTGGGAAATGACAGTTGGAAAAATGACAGTTGGGAAAATGACAGTTGTGGAAAAAACAGTTGGAAAAATTACAGTTGGAAATGACAGTTGGAAAAATGACGTTGGAAAAATGACAGTTGGAAAAATGACAGTTGGAAAATGACAGTTGAAAACTGACAGTTGGAAATGACAGTTGGAAAAATGACAGTTGGAAAAGAATGGCAGTTGGAAAAATGACAGTTTGGAAAATGACAGTTGGAAAAAACAGTGAAAAAAATGCAGTTGGAAAATGACAGTTGGAAAAAACAAAAAATGACAGTTGGAAAAATGACAGTGTTGGAAGAAATGACATTGGAAATGACAGTTGGAAACTGACCATTGTTGGTGAAAAAATGCATTGGAAAAAGACAGTGGAAAATCAGTTGGAAAATGACAGTTGGAAAATGAAAGTTGGAAAAAAGGACAGTGGGAAAAAAAATGACAGTTGGAAAATGACGTTGGAAAATGACAGTTGGAAAAGACAGTTGGAAAATGACAGTTTTGGAAAAAAAATGGCAGTTGAAAATGACAGTTGGAAAATGACAGTTGGAAAAATGAACAGTTGGAAAAATGGACGTGGAAAATGACAGTGGAAAAAAAATGGACCGTTGGAAAAAAATGATCGTTGAAAATGACCCGATTGAAAATGAACGTTGGAAAATGACAGTTGGAAAATGACAGTTGGAAAAGGACCGTTGGAAAAGACAGTTGGAAAATGACAGTTTGGGAAAAAAGAATGGGCAGTTTGGAAAAATGACAGTTGGAAAATGACGTTGGAAAAATGACAGTTTGGAAAATGACAGTTGGAGGAAAAAATGAATGGGAAAAGAATGCATTGGACAAAAAATGACAGTTGGAAAAATGACAGTTGGAAAATGACAGTTGGAAAAAAATGGCAGTTGGAAAAAGGATTATGTTGAAAATGACAGTAGGAAATGACATTTGGAAAATGACAGTTGGAAAAATGACAGTTGGAAAAATGACAGTTGGAAAATGACAGTTGGAAAATGACAGTTGGAAAAAAACTGGATGAAAACTGACAGTTGGAATACAGTTGGAAATGACAGTTGAAAAATGACAGTGGAAAAAAAATGGCAGTTGGAAAAATGACAGTTTGGACAAAATAACAGTTGGAAAATGACAGTTGGAAAAATGACAGTTGGGAAAAGAATGGCAGTTGAAAAAATGACAGTTGGAAAACAGTGGACAGTTGGAAAAAATGAAGTTGGAAAAATGACGTTGGAAAATGACAGTTGGAGAAAATGACAGTTTGGAAAATGACAGTTGGAAAACTGACAGTTGGAAAAATGGCAGTTGGACAAATGCAGTTGGAAAAAAATGACAGTTGGAAAAGAATGGCAGTTGGACGCTTAAAATGACAGTGGAAAAGAAAAAAATGACAGTTGGGAAAATGTAAGTTGGAAAAATGACAGTTGGAAAATGACATTGGAAAATGGCAGTTGGAAAAATGACAGTTGGAAAAATGACATTTGGAAAATTGACAGTTGTGGAAAAAAAATGGCATGTTGGAAAAATGACAGTTGGGAAATGAACAGTGGAAAATGACAGTTGGAAAAATGACAGTTGGAAAATGACAGTTGGAAAAATTGACGTTTGGGAAAAAACTGGCAGT